>VZTG01009684.1:157191-183885 GCA_013397845.1 Melanocharis versteri | reverse complement strand
AAAAAAAAAAGAAAAAAAAAAAAAAAAAAAAAATATATATATATATATACCTTCTTTTTCTCCTTTAAGATGATTGACCTCATGGTCACTATTTTCATTATTTTACTAATTTTAAAGGACTATTCTTTATTTTGAAGTCTTTCTCTGTTTAGAATACAGAGTACTAGAGATCACTTATGATGAAAGAATCTCTTAACATCCGCTATTCACAGACACAGAAAGATTAGAACTGTCATTTCTAGAAGTACATATTGACAGAAAACCACTATTTTTTAGTCTAATTTTGTTTTGAGCAACTGTTTAATCCAGCACTGCCTATCAAGTGGATATAGAGGGCCTAAATATGAAAGATCATTTGAAAGCACTCGATGTCAGTTGTGTCACTTACCAATTACAGTATATTGAAAGCATTCTGAATGACATATGTTCACATTCTTTCAGCAAAGATACTGCAAACCAAGATATGTATCTGATGAACTGTTTTTATCTGCATTTTCTTAGAAAACAAGTTCATGTAATGATGTGTCTTTTTGTGTTTACATGTGCCTGTCTGTCCCACTGGATGTCATTTCTGAAAAATGTTTTTGAGCTCACTGGCAAATTTGAATCAATAAAGAAAAAAACACATGAATATAATGAAGTTTCCTGAAGTTTTGTGAAAATAAGCGCTGGAGTAAAGAAAAGAAAATCGTGAGTTCTACAGCTTTCTATTAAACCACAGAGAACACATCTTTATAAAGGCCCCAGTCACTGAATAGAGCAACACTCAGTGCTTGCAGGTCACAAATCTGAAAAAAAACAACAAACACTTCATTAGTACCATGCCCACAAAGCAACTTTTTATAGCTTTTGTGAACGTTGTTCTATGAGGAATACTACATTTGCAACACTCTTGTGACTATAGTCAGTTAAATGCTTTATTCTCAGTTTTCCAACAAAAGAAATATATGTGAAGTAAAAGTGTCCATATATGAGGATTATTTATACAGACATGTAGCTGCATGCATGCACATGTCAATACAAAACTTAAAGCTGAATTTTTTACGACTTCCAAATTGGATTCCAGGATTTCTCTTTTACTTTAGTGTCACATATAAGTGTGGTGGCTTTATAATTTCTATTTTTACTATCATAATATTTATTAATGGAAACAAATTATTACAGAAAAAGCAAGCAACTTTATCAAAGACTGATCTGTACAATTTCCTTCTTATTTTTCTTGGCTTTTTTCTTTTTACTTATTTTTTCTGCCACAAGGTCATGATCTGATTGTATGATGTTTGTAAACACACAAGCCAAATGTGAAACCACTTGAAACATAATATCCAATGCAATAGTCTTATGTCAGATAAAAAAAAAATCTTTGAATTAAACAAATTAATCATTTATAACTCTCTCAATAAACCCTTCAGCTGGCCTTGAAAGGCAGTTGAACATACTAAAAGATGTGTGATATTACAAGAGAATTTAATCTGATTCTTTTTCAACACTGAAACTATTCTGGAAAAAATTAACTGAGTAGTAGAGGTTTCATTTCAGATCAAACCAGGGAAAACATGAAATATCCTTTTCTCCAGTAAAGGAACGATCCAGAAGGGGTATTTATAAGACTTTGGATGTCTTAACCCTAACCCTATGTAAATAGATAAAGGGACATACAGATATATGTATACACAGACATAAATTTAAAATATCTTGACAGGACAGTAACTGAATGAGTGTTCAATATTATTAGTGAATTTTCATTATTCTAGATAAAATCCTAAAAAATACTCAAAAAAAAGTGTTCTCAAGTGAGGTGTTTGCATTTTAACACTTCTAAAAGTGAGGTCACTATGTTAAATGACTTTTTTTCTGTAAAAATGGTCAATTATTTTAATCCTTCATCAGAGATATGAACTTCTGAGAATCTGACATTATTATTCAGAAATATATTTTTCAAGTTATTTGTCACCATGGTCTTAAAAATATTTAGGACTCAGCTCATTTTTCAAGGCCTGATATGTTGTGGTAGGTTCAGTTAAAGACCATGTGAGCAATAAAATACCTACATACAGTTTGGTATCTGAATTTTATTATAATAAACAAATACTTGATAAATAAAGTTTGATTCAGTTGCCACAGAAATGGCAACTAATGTAATGGTGTTTGAGATGCAATGGACTATTGCATCCTGATTGTCACTCCAGAGGAGTGATATAGTTGGATATCTCAGTCCCTTGAAGAAATAACATTCTGGTACCTAAATAGGGGTTCTACAGCCTGGAACAGAATGTCACCCCTTACAGCTTGGTAGGATTCCCTGCATTATTAGATTTTCAGCACAATATCCTCAAAGAAATTGTACTGATCTCTATCAGCCACGCCAGTTTTGTCAAGTACTAACACCGTATGACTTATCTTGGACTAGTTATCCTGTGTGCTGGGATTCATTGCACTACTTCAGATAATAAAATTGTAGACATCTGCATGTGAGCTAGTCACAATAGTGTCAGTAAGTAATTTAATGTACAATTCATCTTATCAAGACAAGTGTCTGTACTAAGGTCTGTGTCTTAGAAGTTTTGGCTTTTATCATTTGACTGCATTGATAGGGTGGCCAACTGATGTGTAGACATATAAGAGATGTCATATGGATCCCAGCTACAAAAATCTTTCACTCTTCAGTGACATATCTATATAAATATATATATATGCCTCATTCCTAGTCTTTTCATGCTCAGGAGGGTAGGTGCCTATGCCAGCTGTGGGTCTGAATGCTCAATTCAACAGCAATTATTTTTTAACTGAAATTAGAGCCCTAGTCTGAAATTACTAGGAGCTAGCTGACTATGCCTCAAAGCTTTGACTGCTAAAATCTCTGTTATACATAGAACCTGGAAGACAAGCACAAAGCAAGGAATAATTGGCTATGTCTCGCTCAGTCGACCAGAGGCAGAATTGATGATGTCTGAGACTGCTAAATAAAAAACCAGGGACCTATCTATCTCTGCTCCTCATGCCAGGTGTCACGAAGTGACTTAAGAAGTTATATTGCTTAAGGACATACCTCTTCAGAGCTGACAAGAGAAAACTGAAGAGGAAACTGAAGTCCTTGACACCTCACCATATACACTGCTTTCTGTTATCTCATTTCATGGCAATGTTGTGAATTTCCATAACATTCTGTTTCTCTCCCTCTAAAGGCCAAGCCATCAGCTAGACAAGTGTGGATATAAACTAGTTGATAACTACTTGGCCTCAAGAAAAGAGGCTGGTCTTTGACTCGCTTTTATTAAGCAGTTTAGGCAAAGAGCCATTTCTGTCTTTAATCCATTGCTTTTTAATGTGGACCGGAACATTAGTAAGACAGCGGCTTCTACCAATCTGCTCTATGAACGAAATGTCTCCAGGGAAAAAGACTGAAAACAATCTTCTGCTTTTTTAACAGTCACAGAAGGTTATACATACAAAATGTTCATGTAATTGCACAAAACATGAGATTCTAATTTTTCTTTCTCTTTCACTTATGACTTTGCCTGACAACTTTGCTAGCTTCTATGGAAATTTTCTCAGCAAATTTCACAAGCTAATTTGTGAAGAGAATCAAAAGGCTGAACGGCACAATATCAGAATATAAATTACAAGAAACAACCTATTATTTTTTTTCAGATCTTCTGCTTAAATTTTCAGATGCAACACTTACACTCTGATTCTGCAGATGTATTGCAAATTTGCTTTCTCATAATTATGAGCTGTGAACTAGCAATTGTGCTATGTCAGTTCAAAGACACTTCTTTAACTCTAATCAGATCTTGCTGATTCTTATTATGTATTGTTTTCTGCTACCACAGTTATGGTCACATTTGTGATCCATACTGTCCACACAAATGATTTCATGGTCATTAAACTTACTTAATTTATTAATACAATGAGAAGAGGTATCATCTTAATATTTGCAAAACAGTAGGCTCAGATTCCTGGCATTTCTCTGACTTCCTTTTGCTATACTTGCTTTCTGCTTTTGCTTAAAGCTGTTCTTCCATCTGTTTCTACCAAAAGCCATGCAATTTCAGGTATTAAATGTCACATATTTTATTAACTGACATTATATGACATGTTCTTAGCTTGGCACATTCTTTAAAACATAAGAAAATGCATTTTGTAGAAAAGGACTTAGTACTTCAGTAGTAAAAGTAGCAGCCACTCTATTAAGTACAGAAATGATTCAGTAGACAATAAATTAAGCACACATCTCTTTGTTATCTGGGGTTCTGAAGAGCTTCCAGTCTGAGCACATAGATAGAGGCAAAAATATAAGTTAGGAGAAATAAATTATGTGACAACAGCAAAAATATAGGGTTTGCTTCTTTTCCTAGTATGGGATGAATCTATGGATTTAAAAAAAAAAAAAAAATCACAACAAAACCAAAACACTCTGGAAGAAAATGGAATGTAGGGACTATGTGGAAAAGAAAAAAGATAAGACAATGAAGTTAATGTGAAGAAACTGAGAGAAAGGTGAAGCAAAAGTAGCAAATCACTGCCGCTCTAGGAGGCTGTCTACACAAAAACAGTGTCCTCACACTGTTGGCCTTTCATGAAATATCAGAACTGACTCAGAGGGTACCATGGCTTAGATTACACTTGGTGATGTACCAAACTACCAGATAAACAATTCTGGTCATTCTGTATCTTCCACAGGTTACTGACATGCAGTAGAGGGAAAGTCCAGAGCTGTTTGCTGTAGAAAACTTGGCCAAAAATGAAGTTCAGGAGGGAAGTGTAAATATAAAGGAATTGAAAATCTCTTCAGAAATTATGTGAGAAAAAAAGAATACTCTTTTTTGTAGATACAGTTTTGGGCAAGAGTTTTACCTCTCAAGATGCTCAATTTCTTTCTAATTTCTGAAGTAAAACCTCACTGGTGTGCAAACTTCTTCAATCTATGAAGATGGCCTGAGTATGCTATCCTCCTGTGCCCAAGTTTTCACAATTATTTGAGTGCTAAAGTCTGAATTCATTAAGATTTGGTTCTTTCAAAATTCTGCAAATTCAGTTTTAGATGGCTGTCTCATGTTCATTGCACAAAGAGACTCACAAATTGATTGGTTTAGTAAAAATTACTGCTTGGTCCAGGTGGAAACTTTCTTATTTGAGTTTACCTAAAAAGTAGTGGGAACAAGTAGCGTCACTTTTCTTTAGCAGTGTCCAGAATTTATTTAGGTCAAGAAAGACATATATGTTGTTTGAAAAATGTAAAGTCCAGAAAGAAAATACTATTCATATTGGACTGTAGAACAGTTCTGATTTTTTCTTACATATCTCTTGTCTTTTCCAAGTAGACGAGTTGTTTCCCTCAAGTTTTAACTAAAGAAAGAATATGTTCACATTCTTCTCTAAATGTTATATCTCTTAGGATTTGCTTTTGCGGATGTATCTTAGGTATTTTCAAACAAAATAGGAACTGCAATATGAATATGCAATATAATTTCTGAAACCTTTTTCTACTAGGCTGTGAGAGCAGAGGGAGGTACAACTTCCTCTTCTGTCACAGTCTAGAAGAGAAACTGTTTTAAGTATCTAATCCTAGAGCAATATTCAAGGCTGTGAAACTGGTAGAACCCCAAAAAGCTTTATAAGTTAAAATGCATTTTCATCAGCACTCCATATTTCCTACATAAGATGGCTTATTCTTCTTTATATTGTATTTTGTAAACCTCATTTTAAGGTATTCAAATTTTTTAGGAGCCTGAGTTTGCTGTAGAACAATTAAGAAACAGAGAGATGTTGAAATTTTGGCTCATTGTTCAAATACCAAATCCATTTAATCTCTAATTCTCAGGAACTGGTTGCACAGATGGTATAGTCAAAAGCATCTATCAATATTATGATTAATATAATCATTCATAAAGGTTTCTTCATACACGCAATTCAATACCACATGTATATACTGAAAATTCATTTTCAGGAGCTTTCTTTTCTATTTATCAGTGATTTAACAAGGTGGGAATCTGTGGTGCCTCTGAATAACTGTGGGTAGTTGTTTTTTGTTTTTTTTTTTTTTTTAATTTTTACTAAGTAAGATATAATTAATATACAAATTATTTTCATTTTTGGGGGAGAGAGGCATGTTGGTATCTTAATGAGCAATGGGTGAGCAGTGGGACAGTGACAAGATAAATATCGGGAGAGTTCATTTGTGTGTATTCTGAGTGAAAGAAATTACAAAATTCTCTGTCTCTTACTACTAAATAAGTGTGCAAAATGATGCGTCAGAAGGCAGCTTCAGAAACAGCAGGAATTAAGGTATAACTGGAAGGAAGAGATGCAAATAAAAACATGGATGGTTGTCCTGTAGGCAAGCATGGTAGCAAAACCATACAGGAGAGAGCAGGACAAAAAATCTGAGGAACAGATATGGAATGATAAACATCTAACCTAAGATTCTCATTTGTAACACTGGTGTTGACCTCAGAAGATGTAACAAAAACTTTAATGTGCTCTGTTTCATACGATTTGTATTAACTTTACAAGGCTAGTACTCTCTGGCATAGTTATAAAATAATACTTAATCACAGTTTTAATGTTTACATTATTGTCATATATTTAGACACTAGTAGAAGATATTAACTATTCTAAAAGTAATAAAATTTGAGCTACTGACTCAAATTTTGGAAGCTTTTGGGAATGGGTGATATTGCAAATGAGCATTTGAACATTATTTTCTCTGTCACTTTAGTTTGTTATTGCTGTCTTAAAGATTTGAAGACAAAACTGTAGAACATTATCTGAAGTATGCCAGTTGAATAAGTTTTTTAAAGTACATACTTCTGTGGGTCATACAGCTTTTGAGTTAGCTTTTAAGTCAAATCTGCTACATGATTGCTTCACACTTCATTCTTCTGTGATATAAGTGCCATTCTCCTGAGATAAATGAAGTTTCATGTCTCCATTCTGTAAGAAACACCACTGATTTGGACTCCTGTACCCACATAAAGTCTGATGAAACTCTTGGTTAAGGAAATTGCCCTGGAGCTGGGAGAGTGAAATTGAGCTACTCATATGAAAGAATTTGGTTATGAGAGCTCTTCCTCAAGCCACTTGGTCATGTCAGGGTTAGCTATCAGAGCTATCAAGGTTTTAGGGGTTTTAATGTCATATAAACCCTGTACATGACTGAAGCTTTCATACCTTTTACTCAATGACAATCCTATTTCTACAGATATGAGCATTTTTCAAAAGCAGAAAATATCTTCTAGTTGTGAGGCTTCACTACTGAGCATACAGCTCAGACAGCGTCTGTTAAAAAACCAGCTGCTTCACAGGATTACTGTAGAAATTATCCTGAAAAAATATTACTTTGTTGCAAAGACTGAGAAAAACTTATGAGTGTTTAAACTTCACTATATAGCTAGAATAACTCTCAAATATTATTTTAAGACAAGACTTCTAGGAAATAGCAGGGCTAAGAACTCATAACACCATGAATCCACTGGCAATGCTTTCTGAAGCACTGGAGAAGGGAGGGTATTTTGAAGCTGGTGAATAAGCACAACATTGCCACTAGATCTTCACCAGAACACATTGCTCCTGAGGGAATCAGGGGATCAATATTCAAGCCGACCACTTTCATAAGTAACAAATTCTTGAGGATTCTAGGGTTTCAGCAGTGCTCCTGTAATGCCTTACTTATTACACTGATTACTAGAAAACACTTCTTTGATGCCTTGGGTATCAAGTGTCTACCTGGACTGTGAAGATTCTGAGGGATCACATGCTGCTTCAAGAACCTGAGACATGTCCTAGGGAGCGGGAAATTTGTAAAGACTCCTTCTGCCTTGTTTGATTATTTGTCAAACTCTTGGGTAAGGACCTTGGTTATTAAAAAAAGACTAAAAGAACTGCTTAGCTGGAAATATAAAACCAACTGTCATGTCTATCACTGCAATCAAAAGCAGATGAGTACAGAGTACCAGGCAACCTGGGATGATACTTCCACCAGATATTTTTCTAGTTCTCAAGTCTTTGCAACACAAGAACGCCTTGACCCAAAATTTTTTTTCATGTTTTCAGTAATCCTTAGTGAATTTCTTCTGTGTGAACTTGTTCAGTCTCTCTCAAAATGCATAGAAACACTCACCATCTTGTAACAGGGAATTTTGTACTTAGCACATTTTATAAAGAATCTAGTAATTCCTAACACAGACCAGGGTGAAAAAAATAAGTAGATAAACAAAGGTATTTATTCACAAAAACACCTGTGATGTTTTGCTAAATAATCATGATAGCAAAATAGAGGCATAGGTGAGAAAAGGAAAGAAAACCACTGTTAGTTAACTAGAGTTAGATTAATAAGGAGTTCTTGCTTACAAAATTTCTGAAAACAATAATTTGTAAATATCTTTTTTTTAATATGTCTTAGATCTCAGAGACAGCACCATTCTGAGGGAGAAAGTCTCCCATTCAGAGTCCTTCCATTTGTCTGCATTTATTTAACATTTTTCTCCAAAGCAAGTTTTCTTCATACCTTTCTCTGAGACAACCCACCCATTCTTCTTAACTGAAATATGGCTCACTTTCAAGCTCTCTTACAAAAGTGGATATTTGTTTTTTATAAAAGGTGTCACCTCCTTGACTTGACTTACCAGTTAAACTCAAGTTATAAAACTCTTCCTCTTTGTGACATGACATACTTACACATTCAATTATGACTCTAATTCTGGCTTTTATTTCTTATTTGCAAAGGTAAGCCCACACATTTTATTCCTGACCTTCATCTGACATTAGGCATAAGTGTTTGTAATGATTGTACCATTCATCAAGCTTGCTTTGGCATTATTTAAAATGCACTTTGTGTGGTCTTTAATACCTAGATGTACAGACTGTTTACACTCTGTTTACAGCATCACACTGAAGGACTATAAATTCTGCCACTTGGATTAAAATTTTCCCAGTACCATTAGCAAGTGGTAAAAGCCAAGATCATCCTAGTCTTTAGTTTCATGGCTAAATCACCAGCCGCTGTATAGTAACTTGGTCTTAAACTGGTCTATTAATAAGTCATTTACACTAATAGTGAGAACATCAATGGCTCCTTTGTAGTTTGTGCATTCAAAAATAAATTGATCAGAAATGTAAAACACCATTCTGGAGCACAGAAAGAGCATTTGTTGATTGAGTTAGAAAAATATATCTCTATTATGCTGTAATTCCATTCCCTGCTTTCCTTCTCTTTTCACTATTAATCAAAATTTGAAAAAGAGAGAATAGAAAACACGAAATATGGAAATTGCATAAAGGAAGGTTTTGCCAAGGAAAAACATCCAGATCATATTAATATTATTAAATTAAAAGAAATTAAATCTACCAAAAGATAATTTAAAAATTTTAAAATCTTCCATACCATTCTCTTATTACTAAACAGCTCTATTAGGCCTTTCTCAAAAGAACTGAAACTAAGAATATAAACTGAAACTAAGAATATAAACTGAAACAGGATCTGGATATACATTGATCTGTATGGCAGTAACATCTGTTAGAATACAGTGACATGATTTGTTTTCGGCTGGCAACAATACTGACATGTGAAGTGTGTGGCCCTTGCATATACGTAAGTTCATATAAAAAGAGTTCCTCCTCCAAAGACTGATTCTGAGGAAACAGTCCATCCACAGGCATTCTCACTACTTTTTTCATAATCTTAATGTTACTCTTTCCTCTAATGCTTGATACATGTCATAACAGCCAATGAAGTTTAACTAGAAAAAAATGAGAATAAAATATGAATAAAAGGCTTCCCGAACATGTAGACTTGTTCAGAAACTGTGACACTTCATCAGTACAGTACTCAGTGACAACCCAGCAAAAATTAGCAGGAGTTGAAAAGGAACATTCCTCCCTTTGATACTCGATATTGGCCAAGTCTTTAAGAAATTTCTACTGAAATAAAATAGTACTTACACTCATAAATAATAAAACCTTAAGTAAGGATTTATCTTGGTCAGTCATGGTAATACATGATCATGAGTATACATACAGATTTCCAGGGCATGTTAACATGATCAGTATCTGAAAATGCCCTAACTGCGGAAATATAAACTAAAATATTATGAAAATCATTGTAGCTATTTCAGGTAACACCAACAAGTATATTCAGCAAGTCTCTTACTAAAAATGATTACTTTAAGTGAGAGCTTAAGTGGAAGAAACTACTCCTTGAATAATGCATGATTCTGGTAATTGTGTAGAATCAGTCTTTCATTGTCAAAAGTAATTTAAATATGTGGTAAAAAATATGTTAAAAACCATTGAAATTACTGGAATGTAGAGCTACCTGATGATCTTCAGACTCAAAAGATATATATATAGATACATATATATATATATAAATCACTAAATATGAAGCATTACATTTTTCATACCATACATATGATATTTTGTTGACGCATCAAAGAAAAAGACCAGAAATTATTATATAGAAATAAGAAAACCCTTTTTAATGCAAATTACACAAGTAACTCATATTCCATAAAAAACAGATTAATATGCTGTTTAGAAATTTAAAATCCAAACATCTGTATTATTTTTATTTCCCACGTATTTTGCACCTATAAAAAGAGACAGAGGAAAACAGCTCTCTTAATATGTTCTCAATTTTCAATTGTTGTAAAAGTATTGCACAAATTATTGTACAATAAGTGAAAAATCATTTACCTTTTCGATAAAACCTTTGATATTTCTCCATTGAATCTGATATTCTTTAGTTGAATTTGATTCCATGTGTAGAATCTCTGCATAACAAATCTCTTAAGGTTAAGAGAGATCCAAAGAGAGAAACTTTGTTCTTTACACAAGGTTATCGATTTCAAATACAATCCCTCTGGTCTTAATCGCCTTTTTAAAATTCTCTTCCTAATATTTTCAGAAGAAAATTGCTCACTTTCTTCAGAGTGGGTCTCATCCAATTCAGGATATTCTGTGATTATATTTAAGTATATATGTGTTCTAATATTTTGTATATAAATACATTATATCAATATACTAGAATAGTCTCCATCCTTTGCTGGATGCAGAGGGTAGCATCATGTCAGGAGAAGAGAAAAAAGGCTGAGGTACTTATTGTCGTCTTTGCCTCTGTCTTTAATAACAAAACAAGTTGTCCTCAGGATACTCAGCTCCCAGAGCTGGAAGTTAGTGGCCCCATAATCCAGGAGGAAATGCCTAGTGATCTGTCATGCAAATTAGACAACCGTCCAACTATGGGCCTGAATGGGGTGAACCTAAGAGTAATGAAGGAGCTGTCATTTATCAGCAGTCCTGGTTATCTGGACAAGTTGCCCAGGGAGGTGGTGGAGTCTCTGGAAGCGTTCAAAAAGTGTGTGAATGTGACACTTAGGGATACAGTTTAGGGGTGATTATGGTGGTGTGAGGTTGGCAGTTGGAAGAGATGATACTGAAGGTCCCTTCCAACCCTGATTATTTTGTGATTTTGTGAAAAGTGAAATATGAATATTTTTGTTTGGTCATGTAGCAGAATACAATACAGGTATATTTAGATAAATTAGGCTATATTTTGAGTAAATGAAGTTTGCTGTGCACTTGTTTATTCGTTTGGGGTTTTGTTTTTCCCAAAGGGAGTTTTATAATCCCATCTCTCTAAGATGTGAGCTCCATATTTAGATGTGAGTTCCTCTGTCTGTTTGTGTATAATAAACCAAGATTTTCAGTACTGAAACCTTGCAATTAATTCATTTGGTTGTTTAGCATTTTTGGAATTCAGGCCATCACTTTAAATTTGTAAATGCTAATTTAGGATACTAATTGCAGGCATTTATTTCTGAAAGCAGTCAAAATTTTCTAAAATAAAAAGGTAGGCAGTTAGGGATCACACGCACTTATGTTCACTATTTTTGTCCACTGTCTATAGAGGAAAGGCAGTCTTCGTTTTCTGGTCATCTAATTAGCTGAATCTCTTTCACTGAGTTCATAGGGAACAAAATGACAATAGTACATTTCCTTTTTTCAGTGAGCTCAACTTCTGTCTAAGAGGCACAGCATGAGAGAGGACTATCCAAGCATTTCCACAATTTCTAGAGCATTTGTCTCTGAAGCAGAAATCTCACAATCTGAACTCTAACCAGTTTGTACACACAAACTCAAAGAATTATATGCAAGTCTGTGCAGACTTGAAATCACTTCCCCATGGGCAAAAGATATCTTGCCTGTCATGCCATGAACTAGCTTGCATAGAAACACTTTCTACCTTTCAGATGGAGGTGAGCTATATCTGCCAAGACAGAAAGCTAGTCAGCCAGAGACTAAATCTTTCCAGGAGATAATGAGTGGAGCTGTGAGATTCTTATCTATTGTCCCGGAGTTAATTTTATTGTTCCTGTTTTTAAGTCTAGCAATAACCTAATGTAAAATGCAGCCATATCCAAAACCTAAGATATGCTCCTTTTGCTCCTGAGACAGATTTCCTTCGCTAGGTCCTCATTTCATTCTGTAATTCTGGTATGTCTGGCTATATAGTCTCAAGAGGAAAGTTTGCATTAGATTTGTCCAAGGTGTATCTTTATTTAGACATACTTTCCTCAAATGTGGGTTTAACCTTTTCTATGACCATCTTGCAATCCCTATAAATCAGAACTCATTTATGCTAAAAGCTTATTATTATGCTTCTCTTTCTGGCAGACATTAGCCAGACCAAATGCAAAGTGGATAAAGGCACCTCAGATTTCATATTAATTTACTTTATAGTCAATAGAAATCTCCAGGACATGATGCTTATGACATTCCGCAGATGTGCAAAGGGAGCTGATCAGTCTTTCTCTTCCTGACAAATTAAAAACTTTAAAGCAGCCTTTTTATTCTACTACTCATCAGTCATTTCCAGAGAAGAGCCAGCTTGTGAAATGGTTGAGAGGAATTCGTGCATCAAAACAGTGAGAGGAGGTGATTCAGTCGGGAAGTAATGAAGCTTTCTCTGTGGCTAAGTTTTTTGTTTGTTTGTTTGGTTGGTTGGTTGGTTTTTTAATCTTTACAACTGAAGGAGCAATGCTAGAAAGACTGGGTAGTCCAGGTAAGGTAACACAAGGACGGATAAATAAAAACAAATGAAAAAAAATCTCAAACTAGCTCCTAAATTAAGCAGATACCATTATTTTCTGTCAATCCTCAGAGACACCAAACTTATTTTGATTACTTCTTTGGTGGTCAGGCATGTAAGCTTTCAGAAAGACAGCAAAATTTCAATGTGGAAGTATCTTAATGGGCAGGACTGTAATACTCTGAATTTCTGTCAAATTTGTAATTTCAATTTTATGTGCTCAGTCCAAGAAATAACTTCCCCTTCTTCAAGTGGCTGCATGCAATTTTCCAGTAAATGTATATGTCAGAAAAAAAAAAAAAAAAATGCAGGAAACAGAAAGAGATAAGTGGTCTAAACCTGAAGACTTTTTCAAGCATGGTCATAAAGTTTCCACTTCTATTATCTAAGCTTCTGCAGATTTCTGTTTAGGAAGAAGTGATCAAGTCATTGATTCCTGTGTACATCCCATTTTAATTTATGCTTAAAGTTCATTCTTTAGGTATATGTCAGTTTTAAGACAAGCTCACAATAGAATTTTAAAATGTCATTGACCATCCATCATTTGGTGAAAAACAACTGGAACTACTTGGTTATTTTAGTAATATGCATCTTGAATCAAGTATTTTAAGCCATTTTAATTTATACCACCTTATACTTCTGAAAAGGTACACTTCTTTATTGGTAGATATATTTGGTGCTAGAAATCGAATTTCTAAGAAGAAAGATCTAGCATAAATTCTTGTAGCAGCTGCCCCGGTGTGCCTGGATGGACACAACACATGCCATCTGGCTCTAATAGACCTACTGCAGGACACAGCTGAGGTCTTTAGCCAAGGTGGTGGTGCCTTGGAGAAAATGTATTTAAGAAAGGGAAAAATGCTGCATGGCAGTGAGGAGTGAGCTAAAAATGAGATAACCCTGTGAGCAATAAGGTGAGAGATGAAAAGAGGAGATGCTTTAGTGCTGGAGCAGTGATTCTTCTGGAGTTTGTGGAAGACCCCATTCTAAAGTGTGTCTATATTGACCCACAAGCTTTCTCATGTTGTTTTATCACTGTGTACCTGTGAGGAGGAAAAGCAAGTAAACAGCTTGGTGAGACTTTGACTCTTGATGAGGGCTAACCTGCCACAGTTCTTTCTGTTTGCTTTTTCACACACTGATGTAAAAAAGGAATGCATGTCATCCCTTATTTTCCTTTTGAACTTAGCTATTAAATTTTAATTCATATAGACATACATTCCTTTTGTAGTGTTTCACTCATTTGCAAGTTATGATACTTCTTCAAACTTAATTCTAAATAGAAAATTTACAGGGTTAAATAAATGCAAATTGGAAACATTTACGGTTTTAGAACAGTTCTGGAAGAATCTGATAACCTTACACCTATAGGAAACTGACAGCACGACACTAATTCGAAAACAAAACTGTTTTCCAAGCTCTTTTTTATACAACTGTATATAAAGATATATTCATCTGATCTTAACAGTCTGGAATTACTTTATTGCTTTCAAGTTAGTAATAATTGCATGAATTATCCCTGAGCTGAAAGTGTATGCTCACTCTACAAAAACAGAATAATTCATATTTTGCTGAACAACAAGGTCCTCAAAATACATTTGCAACATCATAATATACTGAAAAAATCCTATCTTACACTCAATTCCTATTCTAAAACTGCAGTGAAAAAAATGTTTACCAGAAGGTGAAAAATAAGACTGCTTCCTTTTCAGTTGAAACTTGAAGTAGAAAGGCAGGGGTACAAGGCTGATCAGGGAATGGACAACATTTCATGCAAAAAAGGAGGCTAAGCAAGGTAGGTGGCAAGTTAAGATGAACTCTTAAGAGGCTTGCTGTATAAACACTTACAAGGAAGGGAACAGACCCAGGGAAAAGATTTTTTATTATTATTTTTGGTTACAAAAGACAAGACCACTATGAGATCAATCTGAATTTAGGAATTTAGAAAATCAGAGAACCCTAATCACCACAGTAGTGAGGCTCTGGAGTAGTTCCCCATTGTAAATAAAATTTACAACAATATATAAAAGTAGCAATTAGCATGCTCACTTAATGGTATATAAAAATATCTATATAATAGAAGATTTCTGTTAAAAGCAAAGCTTGGACTTGGTAGTTCAGAGATTTCTTTTCAACTCTCGTGTTTATAGTGGGTTTTGTTTTTTGGGTGTTTTTTTTTTGTTTTGTTTTTTTGTTTTGTTTTGTTTTGTTTTGTTTTGAGGTTTTTTGTTTTTTGTTTTTTCATCAGGAGTTCTTCATGTACACTGGCACACATTCAGTTATAGTGAATACGGCACAGTAGTGGGTTGACCCTGACTGGATGACAGGCACCCACCAAAGCTGCTCCATCACTTCCCTTCTCAGCTGGACAGGGGAGAGAATATATAACAAAGGTTCATGAGTTCAGATAAGGACAGAGAGACATCACTCACCAAATACCATCAAAAGCAAAACAGACTCAGATTGGGGAAATCAGCTGAATTAATTACTAATCAAAATCAGAAGAGGATAATGAGAAGTAAAATACGTCTTAAAAACACCTTCCCGCCACTCCTCCCTCCTTCCCAAGTTCTACCTTCTCCCCTTCAGTAGCTCAAGGGAGACAGGGAATAGGGGATACAGTCAGTTCATCATACATTGTTCTCCCGCTGCTCAGGGAGAGCCAGTGTGATGTCCCTGACATGGGAATCAGTCCTCCGCAAACTTCTGTAATGTGAGTCCACCCCATGGGCAACAGCTCTCCATGAACTGCTCCAGCGCGGGTCACTTCCATGTGGTGCAGCTCTTCAGGCACAGCCTGCTTCATTGAGGGTCCCCCATGGGGTCACAAGTCCTACCAGTAAACCTGTTTCAATGTGGACTCCTCTCCACAGGTCCGCAGGTGCCTGCCAAGAGCCTTCTCCAGCACAGACTTCCCACATGTTCACAGTGTACTTTCAGGCATGGGCCTCCTCCATACCCTGCAGGTGGAACTCTGCACTTCCATTAATATGTCAGAGGGACGGCCTGCTTCTCCATGTCTTCACCACGGGCTGCAGAGGAATCTCATCTCTGGCAACTGAAGCATCTCCTCCTCCTCCTCCTGTGCTGACTTTGGGGTCTGCAGGGCTGTTCCTGTCACACATTCTCAGCCCACTCTTCTCAACTGCAATTAAAAATTAAAACTGCACAATAACTTTTTTTCCCTTCTTAAATATGCTATCACAGAGGTGTTGCTGCCATTCCTGATTGGCTTGGTCTTGGCCAGCAGTGTCCATCTTGGAGCCAGCTGGCATTGGCTCTGCTGGACATGGGTGAAGCATCTGGCAGCTTCTCATAGAAAACACCCCTTTTCCCTCCCTGCTACCAAAATCCAGCCACACAAGACCAATACAGACACCAAAGAGAAGGGATTCACTATGTGGCCTTAATTAATTTTTAAAACAGATTATTTAATTCTTAACAAAGGTTGTTCTCCATTCAATCTCAGATTAGTATGCAAATTGCATTACCGTTTTTTTTTTTTTGAAATTGAAACCACAATGCCTTAATTTAACTAAATGTCAAGAAAAGAGATTTATTTTCCTGGAAGGAAGAAGGATAATTAAATCTTTCATGAAAATGATTAAGTCTTATTGAAAAAAAAACTAGTGCAAAACATTCAATTGTAATTGACTGAAAGAGTGCTGTACTAAAAGACTATAGATCAAAACATTTGGCATGAACAACTGAGATGGACCAAACAGGAAAAAAAAAGTACTTAGACAAGAGGTAGACATCCACACATAATAAGTCATCCCTATTCTTTTGTGAGTCTTCAAGAGCATGACAGCAAATATCATTAGGAATGACACTGCCAAATCAACATGTCCCTATAATTCCAGTTTTCATGACGTGGGGATTCTATTACCACTTCCCCTAAAACAGGTATAAAAACAGAAGGAAGAAAAAGCCATAAAAATTATTATTGTCATGATCTCACTTATAACTCCTATTAAAAAGCCCTCTCGTTTCTATGGCATAGTAAGAATATACTGAGTCTCTTATTCTCCTTTTTTCCCCTTCTTTGCCTTTGCTGTTGGGCAGTGTCAGGCTACTGCTGCTCTGGGAATTAGCTTACAAAGGCTGCTTTATTGCTCTTCACTGAACACCTTCCCACAGGGACCTTTAGTGTCACCTCAGTAATGCAACTAGCTGCCCCTAGTCCAGTGCCTGGAATACAACATTTATTTTTACCTTTGATTTTATTTCATATTCTCATGATGTCAGAAGACATTTGCAAAAGCTTGGCTTGAATTCTCATTTTTGTTATGTTGTAAATTCTGACTGGCATAATTTAAAGTTCAGGTGGTGGAAAAAAGGAAAAGAGAGGGAGTCTCTGAAAAAAAGGTATTGGTGTATTTTCAGAAAATCACTATGCTTACTTTTGACATGTATTTAGTTAAAGTAATAGTATGCAGACTAGTTCTAAACAAAGCACAAGTTATAGTGCTCAAGGCAAAAAGCATATCAGTTCCCTCATTATTGCACATTGAGATGGAAGCAGAAGTAAGGAGAGCATAGAGACATCCTTTTTAAGTTAATTCTGAGTACAATCTGTATCACTTTTAAACCATTGAATTTAAACAACAGACAAGAGAACCTAGCATTGGATTGAAATTGGATATTTATTCCATAACACAGATAGGCATGAATATTCTTAGATAAATTTTTGGATCAGTTGCAATAATTTCCTTGATCATGCAAGAAGGCAGATATTGGATTTTTTTTTTTTTTTATTTGGATGCCGATATTTATACAAATCTCCAATTGAATTAAAGATGACAGAAAAGTTCTCTTTATCATGCAAGCTATTAATTTGAAACTCACAAATGGAAGAAGCTTCACTGTAGAGAGATGTTAGATCAGTCTTGGTGAATACTTAATGCAGAGAGTCATGCAGTATCCTGAGCTGGAAGGGATCCACAAGGACAACTGAAGCCCAACTCCTGGCTTTGCACAGGACAGCCCAAGAATCGCGCCATGTACCTGAGAGCGCTGACTGAGTCAGGAGAGATAAAAGCTCTGTAAGCTTACAGAGTTGTTGATTTTGGGTCCCCCAGCACTGCCCTTTGGGTTGTTTGTTTGCTAGGTTTGGATTAATCTGATTTCAAAATAAATTTTAATGGGACTATATTGCATGGTACAGAATAACCAGTGTCTATACATGTATTATTCACTCTCAGTGGTCCATAAAAGTTAGTGACCAGTAAATACTTCACTGCAACATTGGCTTCATCCTGACATTTCTGACATTTAGAGTATGCGAAACAGTGCTGCACTTTTGTCTAACTAGGGATCAGACTGTTTTCTTACTTGCTCAATTTGAAAGCACCTTAATTCAGTAAGACTGTGGCATCTGCACAGTCACTTTCCCTATTCCAGTGCTCTTTATTTCAGAGACGTAAGGGCCTTCCATACCTTTTTCATGACTTTTACCCACTCCATTTTCAGGTATGTGATATAGAAAATCATGCAATGTCCTGTTTTTCTCTCCGTTCACTACAGCTGAAATAAGAATTATGGGAAATTTTATTCTTTCGCATGTCCAGGTTGAAGGTAGAGACAAGTTAAGCATCTCTTTATATTCAGAAGAATACTCCCAGAGTAAGATCTGACTGCTAGGATACCTGATGATAGAATTCATCTTGCTGAAATTTCAACATCTACTGTATGGTGACTGTATGTGATTACAGAAATGTTTAATCTTTATTTCCAGATCACAGAATACTGTGAGTTAGAAGGGACCCACGAAGATCACCAAGTCCAACTCTTAAGTGAATGGCCCATACAGGGATTGAACCTACAACCCTGGTGTTCTTAGCACCATGCTCTGACAAACTGAGCAAACCTCTTGATTCGTAGCCTCCTCTAACACTTAATGAAGAAGAACAGGCCGTTCTAGGTTGCAGCCCATCTTATTCAAAAAGAATTGGCTAAAATAAAACAGATAAACCATGCCTTAGGGTAACCTATTTCTCTGTTTCTTCATTCTTTTTTCCTATAAAATTATTAAATTAGTATCTCAGATGAAGATTTCCACATCAAAATAATTCTAGTATTAGGGCAGGTGAAACTCACCTTCATCCCCTTCATCTTATTTTTCTTCACTGAAGCTAGAATTTTTCTTAATTTGTCAAATGTATAAACATTGCATATTTCTGAATTAGTAAGACATAGTTCACATGCCTTTCCATAATTAAATGATGCTTCTGTAGTAATGGGGTTTTGTTAAGCACATGGTTATTGGCAGTTTTAATGTTTGACAAAACCAAAATCCATATTTTTAGGGTTTTTTTTCTGTTGTCATTAATGCAGATGCTACAACAATGCAGCCTTAATCTATAAACCAATTTTTAACTCTATTTGTGGTAACAACAGTTGAACAGTGTAGAAGACTGTCTATTATTCCGTTTTAGTACAGATAAAAATGCCTATCTTTTATATTTAACCTGAAATATTGCTGAGGAGTTATAGCACAGTATTAAAAAGGAGTCTATAGACATGTTTTGCTCCTGTGTGTGGTAAAGAACACTCCACTTCAGACTGATATGCAAAGGTCCAGAAGGTCACTTCTTTCCTTATACATGCAAGTTCCCCATAAAGCTAACATTTTATCTGTATTCTGTTAGCTTTTTTTATCAAAGACCTCCAGGTATTTTTATGTATTCAACAAAAGATCTGTTTAGCAGGTATAGTGGCTACAGACATTGAGAGGGATTGAGGATAAAATTGCCAAAAGAGGTGCTTCAGTGCATCCGTTTGCTTTAATATATTCTATGCCTAACTGTGTATATGCTGGTTTTTGAAATTATAGAAGTCTTAATTAACACCTAATGGATCTTTCACATCACATGGAAACCTCACATACACTTGTTGTACAATTTTATTTGCAATACCAAATTTTCATGCAAATTTGGCAATTACCAAAATCTAATTACTCCTTTCCACTAAGTCAAACCACCTTGTGACTAAAGTCCAATGCTATAGATTTATTTCATAAGATTTATTAATGAGCTATTTATAGTACCAGGGGTGTTCTTAGGAGCAGTTTTCCCAGCCTATGAAGCTGGGTCAGCCTGATATTAATTGAATGTTTGTGATTTACTTGGCAAACAACCTAATGTTTCTGATCAGCATTATAGAGTTATATATTTATGCAAAATTCCAAGACATCAAAACTCAAAGTTTTTCTGCCTGATTGCTCTCCAGAACACATCAAACAGATTTAGTATACACAGAGAATCCATATTATCTAAGTACTTCATAAAGATCAATACCTGAAACATTCCTATTTAGAGACATGTCTTCCTCTCAGGCTCATATAAATCTGCTTATTACAGTAGAGTACTTTCTAATTAACTCCTGAGAAGAATCAAAACCTTAATGTAGACATTAAAAGGAATGCACTAGTAGTGAATCATTTGCAATCTGTTTAAGCTCTGGCTATTAACTTCGTTGCAAAATCACGGGATATACTCACTTATGTGAGGTATACACATGCAAAAAATAATAGATTTGCAGGGGAAAATATGATGTAGGCTATGAAGGTAATCTAAAAATGACAAATTATTCTCTATTTAAAATAAAATTCAGTTCAGTTTGATACAACTTTTATAAATGCAGTTAGCATATTGTGCTATGTTTTACTAAGTTTGTCTTTGGCAAAGTTTTTAAACACTATAGATAAGTTATAAGACTTCATACATTTTTATGGCTAAAAGAACAGGGTAATAAAAAAATTATTTGATTTTTCTAATAACAGACAGCTTACCTGCAATAAGTGCAACATGCTTTTGTTTGAAATAGAATATATCTACTGCACATAGAGCTTATGCCTTGTTTCCTCACAATCTGCTGTAATGACTAGTTATCCGACTTAAAAATCTACAACTATTGTATTAATTTTCTTTTATTTAATTATCTCCTTCTTCAGCTGCCAACACTTTTTATTTATGCTTCCTCTGTTACATTAAAAAGCATCATTAGATAACATCTTCCTCAAATAATATGCTTACGTCATAGTTTCATATCATTTAAAATAGCACATATATTTATATCACATTTTTATTGTTTTCAACACCAATATTTTAGAAACTTGTCTAGATTATCTTAAAAGCTTACAGGAAGTTAGAGATCACAGTAGAAACAATAGTGACAAAAATATTGTACCAAACAGTAAGAGATGTCATTTATCTCTGTAAAACTGAATTTGATATTTTAAATTATTTTTATAATGAGTCAGACTTCACCTCAAAAATATTTTGATTATTTTTAATAAATTATTTATTTTATACTTCTTAGCAAAATAAGTAAAGGATTTAGATTTCAAATTACTTGATTTGTAAATATTTTCGTGATATTTGTAAGATGGCCTGTTTATATATGATTGCTAAGTCCCATATTATCAAATTTTGCTTGAGAATGACACTGACTTTTTTTTAAAAAAATAATTTAAATTTGACAATTAACCCCTCCCAGCCCCATAAATCCTTCAAAACTGTTTTTTCTTTCAGTTATTTTGAAAAAACTGTCAGCACAACACTCAAGAAGCCAACTGTGTCCTCTCTAACACACAATGTTTCTCAAATCCAAAGTTGAAAGAGATTATATTGTAAGTCAAACATTCCCAAATTCATCTCCATAGAAGTATTTTGTCACACTATATTGATTCTGTTTCCAATTACAATAATTAGAACTCATAAATCACATGTTCGGCATCCTAAAGGAGCTTCAAACAGCTCTAGCAAAAAGGCCTTTCACAGTTTTCCAACAGTCTTGGACAAGAAGCTTCTTGAAGAACAGACACTTGAGTAAAAAACCTCACAAACAAAAAACAACAACAGCAAAAAAATCACAAAATACAAGAGAAATGCAGTATTTCAGCATGAACATGTATGCACATTAGACTAAATTTTCTGCAATTTCATTGGAACAGAATTTCATATACATAGAATTTCAAGTTCCACTGAATCATGAATTCAGAACAGGAAAAAAAAAAACATTTAGGTTTTGTTGGTTGGCTGTCATTTTTCAAATTTCTAATCACTTTTATGAAAGAAAAAAAGGTGCAAGATGGAAAACAATAGCTATTAAAAATAATCTTAGTCCTCCCCCCCAAAAAATCCAGAAAAAAAAAATCCCCAAGAACTGTTATGCATAGTAGATAAAGTTCCAGATCTTAAGGGCTTATTAACTATTACCGATAACAAGTGTATTGGTTGCTTCACAGTAGTATTACTGTTCATTTTCAAAGTACCCACAGACATCTGACCTTTGTTTTCAAATGACCATTTAAGTGTCAAAAGAAATATTCTGAAAAAAGTCAGAAATAATCACCACCACGAGCCCATCTTTCCTCACTGAGAAAAGTCATATAAAATGTGACTAATTAAAAACATTTATCATCTTTCTGTTCTCTCCTTTTTTTGTCCTTAACTACAATACAATCATTTTAGTGATTGATGTCTTCAAATTCATGTGTTTAACTTAGTCATATGACTAAAAATGAATTAAGTACTTAATGGATAAAAACACTTCACTGAATGTTAGAATATTATCGTGATAAATTATATTCATTCTTTTAACTCTTATAATGCTTTTCAAAATTATATAAAATTTTCTCTTGAAATACCTCTGTCAAGTTCAAATATACTAACCTGCGTGGAATACCCACAAGTAGTATATGGAACACAGTATTTCAAGTTTATAAATATTGCAATTAGTTTTCTTAGTAAATGCTACAGAAAAGAAATTGAAATTTGAATTTTGATCTAAAACCAGAACAAATGTTTGATCTTGACTGAATCTTTTTCTATAGGCCACCTTCACTGAGGAGTAGAAGTTAGATATGTATTTTAGGAAGAATCAATTTAGTATGTAAATAAAATTGAGAAGCAAATTATATGGACTAGACACCAGATTTCACAGAAACAGAGTCACAGGATATTCTGAGTTGGGAATTTCCCACAAGGATCATGAAGTTCAACTCTTAAATGACAGGCCCATATGGAGATCAACCTCGCCACCTTGGTGGTATTAGCACCATCTTATAACCGAGATAATATCAGGGTCTTATTCGGTATTATTTTGCAGAAGATATAGGAATTCAAATGTGATACAGCAGAAGACAGAAATTAATTCTCAGAAGTGAAACAATTTATTTAAAAAGACACAAGAAATTTCCCAGAGAAAGATGAAATTGAAGGATGTGTGGTACAATTTAACAACTCTCTTTACAAAATCTATGGTCATTGAAATGAACCCATCTAACTGCAGACTTAAAACACAGATTTGATCACTTTCTAGTGGGTAGCTCTTACTACAAGGTGTTGAAAATGAAAAAAAAACATCAAATCCTTACTTTCAAAAAGAAAGTAGAAAAGTTCATAAAAAATAATTCAAGGAACATTATTACTTACATAAAAATCATATTAAGAAGTTCTTGAGCCAAAAGCTGTCTGACCTTAGAGAACATTCTGAGCATTATCATCACATATTTGTCCTAATCGCACATCTGTGTAGATGTGGCACTTAGGGATATGGCTCAGCGTTAACCTTGGCAGTGCTAGGCTTACAGTTGGACTCTGTGATCTTAGAGGTCTTTTTCAACCTAAATGATTCGATGATTTTCCCCCAGACATCTACTTTTGGCCACTGTAATAAGCAAGATATAAACCTATGTGCACCTGCTGTTTAATATGGTTTAATTGTAGTGTTTGCAGCAGTGTTATCAGCAGTGGCAAAACGAAGTCCATCTATTACTTGTTTTCCAGCTCATATTAGTCAGGCAGTGCTGGGAGGATGTAACAAGGTCTTTTTTTGGGGAGGAGTGTTTTACTGCAGGCTTCAGCTATGACACTAATTCAACTTGAATTCATTCATACTTTCAAAATAATCATTCAAAAAATAACTGGTATGATTTTAAGTCAGAGTTTAATAAATTTTTTAAATTTGTAAATTTTATTATGTTCATTGATTTGGAGTGCTCTTCGTAATCATATGTTTCTTAGATGCTTCCATTTTTGAAAATAGACTTTTAAATTACATATTTTTATTACATTGTATTTATTATGTTAGAAAAAATATATTGAGGCATTGGTTGGGGGGAGCTATGGAATTTGTAGGACTTCACAGTGTAATCAATTCTATACTCTTATGATTCAGAGATATGTAATAAAAATAGCTTTATTATATAGACACATTTCTTCTAACCTGTATGGATTTATGACCTGGAACTCATGAGATTTTAGCCTTCAAAAAGTGGTGAAGCTCTGGATTCTGTGATGCAGTCTACACACTGGAGTGTCCTGTTTTGATCTGCCTTTCCTTTGTAGTATCCCAATGTCAGTATTTCATCTCATAACAACCATGCCCATGCACTTGAGATAATTTTTTGTCTTTTTAAGAAGTGTAAGAAATCTCCTGTGGAAAACTCTGTATTTCATGCATATAGTCCTGAGTGATCATACTTTTGCCAAAATTAACATAATATACTTGTATATGTTATATCAATTATGATTTAACACCATAATTTGAAAAATTTAATTTTAATTGTTTAGTAGACTAGAAAATTATTTAATCAAGTGATTAATATCTCCTTAAAAAAGTTATATTACTAAGTTAAAGTCTCAATCTGTTTTGAATTATTATCAGGGCCTCTGGCAGTTTAGTTTTTTTGTAGAATGAGAGGAGTGCCTAAAACACCAAGCACTGAGTAATAACAATAGCATAGTTGTACTGTGCATCCATGTATCCCAATAAGATTTTCAAGGTATTTGCCTGGGTATGTTTTTGGAGTTGCCTGTCTGTTTGGTTTTTATTAGGTACTTAGAACGTCAGGAATACATTCCCTTCAGTATTTATACCTGTTACCTCTGTTCTGCTCTCACAGGGATGAACAGATTCCCACAATTCCGGCTGTAAGACGCTGATATCTAATTGCAGCATGCTGATAAGGTAGTGGAAAAAGCTGCTTCTCATACAGTTCTGCTGCTTCCATCCACAAGTTACCCATGTCCATTTTGCCCATGACTGTGTCCAAGCAAGTTCTCAAGCTATCTTCTCTTAGTACCTAATAATAACATTGATACCATTAAACCGGGAAATCTTCACCTGGCGTCTTATTCAAAGCGCAGGGAAGTAATTCTGGAAGGTTTATAAATACTGAAAAGGAGGACCTTTGTAAGATAAAAATAAATCTATATTACTTTTCTTTGTAAAGTGGTCTAGTTCTTCCTGTTTTATTCATGCCCAGATATGCATTAATTTGAAATAAATCATGGAAGTAGTCAAAACGTATAATGGTAAAATGTCTTAAAAACCTGATGGAACAAAGGTTGTGGGGTTCTAGATTTTTTGTCCAAAACCAAACTAGATTCTCCTCAGTAAGAAATGTAGCTCTTTCCCTCGGAGAAGGAATTTGACAATACTAAATACCTCAACAAATCATTAAAAATATGAAAATTGTGTAGAAAACAGCTCAATTCATATAATAACTCATATAATAAATAGTGCAATCAATCACTTTAAAATGTAAATGAAAT
This sequence comes from Melanocharis versteri, assembly GCA_013397845.1. Classification (NCBI taxonomy): domain Eukaryota; kingdom Metazoa; phylum Chordata; class Aves; order Passeriformes; family Melanocharitidae; genus Melanocharis; species Melanocharis versteri. The sequence goes on along the minus strand of VZTG01009684.1, from coordinate 158,232 downwards.
ATAAGCTTTTTTCAATTAATTTCTAGAAACATTGAAAAATACATGGAATCTACATACATGCAAAACAAAATACTTTCACTTTATTATATAAATCAAGAAAGTGACACTCTGTATAGTTAAGATCCTCTAAGAGCTAGAAAACTCAAGGAGGAAAAAACTATAAAGCTTTTCTTCTTCTAGTTCGTGTCACATGTTCGTGTATACTTCATGCATTTTGTGGAGAGGGCATTAATATCAAACAGCGTTTTGAAATTCCAGTCTGTACCTGCCTACTTTTTTCATACCTCTGACACTAGAAGGCAAAATTTATTGCAATTCTCTTGTCTAAGGCCATTTCCAGTTAAAACAAGAGAGCAGTTGTAAGAGTACATGTTATTAATAAAGGGGTAACAGCTCTACCCCTGCCAAAAGCTGGACACCAAACCTAAACTCTTCAATTTTACCTTAATTCCTGGAGACCTTTTATTGGACATTTTTTGTTGGGGTTTTAGCTGTGGGGTGTTTTATTTTGTCATAAAAGATTTTATTGTATTCATTGAATGTATTAATGATGTTTTCCATAGAATTTTGGAAATAACAGCTCAGAAATAAAAGTAATAAAAAGTTTAAAATTATTTTTGAACTTTCTCCAATAATTTCTAATTTTTTATATCATTTAAAAAAACACTACAGCATTTCAGAATCGGTCCATATTTCAGAGTTCACTACTTCCCAGTTCAATATTTTCTTACAGAAAATTATTATAAGGTGTTTATTCACAAAACTAAGCCTTGCTTTCACTCCAACATAAGTTTTATTGAAGAGGATAAGTTCTACTGGGACATGAAACAAATTCATGTAACTAGAAATCAAAGAAGTTGTCGAACAAACTTCTTTGCACAATCCTCTCTCTCTCTTTCCCACTGCTCCAAGATTATTTTGATTATTTTTCGAAGAGAGTAATAAAACTTTAAACTGCTCAGTAAAACCACAAAATTACACTCAAGCGTGTATGCTTATATATGTCCATATTCTTCATTCGCATAATCTAAAAAAAAAAAA
>VZTG01009684.1:95743-157175 GCA_013397845.1 Melanocharis versteri | reverse complement strand
AAAAAAAAAAAATCTCAAAATCTAATTTTCGTATAATCGATTTTTTTCTTCAGTATTTCATTTTGGTCATAAAATCAAAATGTTCATTCTTGGAATAGATGTGACCTGAAATGGAATTTTATCTTTGCACAGTCAGCTGCCATGCAAATAAATTATTTTTGTATTTCTTGTTGAGTACACAACTTTGATCACAGTATAAGTGTCCGAGAAAAAAAAACAAACACCTGTTATATCATCATATAATTCATAGCAATTAATTACATGAAACAACTGCATGAATAGATTGCTGAACTAATTCATAAGGAGTGCAAGGAAAAATAGTAAAATTTTTCTGTTGTTATTGACATAATTTGTTGTTATTGACATAAATTTCATTAATAATTTTAAAATAACACCATAAAGTCAAACTTTTTTCTACTTCCTTATTGTTACAATCAAATGTATAATATATCTGTTACTCTCATCCTACCTATTTACGCAATCTTTCTTTCACACATAACTGATGTTAATACTATGTTCGTGTTCATATATACTCTTTACACACGTGTATTTCTGTAAATAAAAAAGAAAAAAAATTGTTATATTGTACATAGATCTTGTGCACTATCAATAATTATATGATTTGATTTAAAATTAAGTGCAAATTTAATCTTCTTCCAAATTATTAGAATACCTGTTATGCACTTAAAAGGAATGATTGTATAAGCATCCAATCTGCAGTCATACTGTGTAAGTAATTTTGCAAGAAAGAATATTAACATTTAACAATCTATCTCACATTTTAGAAGGATCAACCCAATGATAATATTCCTATACACATGTTTAAATCATGAAAAATAAAGTTACACAATGGAAATACAGGAAGACCTTTAACATCAATGTGGTTTGGGTTCAGCTAACATTTACCTCCAAATATAGGAAATAACCTGACTCCATTCCTGAATCGGTGACATGTTTATCTTACCTCGTGCCCTCCAGTTCCTCAGTAGTCTTTGACTTACCATATTGTGACCTTTATAATAGCTTTATACAGGATCAATCAGGCCAAGACAGAACTGTAATACAAAGAAGTATTCATTATTTTATATTGGCTTAAACTAATAGAGATGACAAGTAAAACACGGGTGATTGATTTCCTGACCTTTAAAGTGTTTCATATGTAAAGTGCATAAGTTCCAGACATACAAGATATTTAATGTTAAAAATGAATTTTAATGTTTACCTATATTTGTTTTATGCTGCCAATGGAGCTCACGTTTCACGACAGCAAGATCTACTGTTACATCTCTTTGCAATGACTCTTCATGAACTTCTTCGATACTTTTCCAGTTCTTTAGAGTATATATTGAATTTTCAAATAATAAAATCTCTTTTAAGAGCTTTTCATTTTACATGACTATGAACTGAATTGGAATCAAGCCAAAATCAAGTTCAGGAATTTTTCAGAGGCTAACTTTCCAAACATCTACATAAACTACTAATGTATCTTTGTGACTGAATATAAAATAAAATTATGTGGCAATAGGAAAAAATAGGTGAAAAATCCATGTTTTCCTGTTTTGACAAAAATCAGAACCCATTTCAGAAAGAAACTAATGATCTAACAAGCATAAGGAATTCCTTGAATCTTTATGCATTTTTAGATTACAGAAGGTAAATTTTGAGCACCCACCCATAAATTGAGACCTAGTATGTAGTTCTTTAACTCCCTTCTATATTCTCTGAATCTTAACTTTCATGATCTATAGTTCTTCAAAAAATCTGTACTTAGGCCAATATATAACTACATTGATTCTGCATAGAGACCAGAATATGGATCTCGTTATCAAGCAAAAACCAAATATTTATCCTCATCTGCTCCCAGTTAAAGAATTAATTTCTGACTTTTTGTTCTACTATTACTGTGAATCTGAATGGAATCACATTGACACATACATTATTTTTTTGATGCCTGCATTTCAAGGTTTGTCTTTTTTCTTCTCCACTAGGTAGTGTCATCAACAATTTATCCTTTTGATGTTTTCAGTGAGACAAAAGAGCCTTAATTGTGCTGAAAATACAACAGGCTTTAAGAAAAGCTTCAGTGGGTCATTTAAACACAGTTCCAATCACCACCCTCCCCCCCGCAAAAAAAAAAACAAAAACAAAACAACCTTACATGGCCACAGATTAGAATGGACTCTTCTAACCATAGTTCTTCTTGCTCCTGAATTAAAAATTTCCTAGTCACTAAGATAACTGTAGATGTAGAATGGGATTGTATTTATCCCTAGAAATAAAAGCTGTTGTCATTTATGCAAAAGGAAAAAACAAAATGTTAACCATTAATATTAGGGAGACTAGACTTAAGTGAATTTCCTCAACTTGCTTATTATTGTTTTGTGCTAATATTCTCATTTGTAATAGATACATTGCCATCTCAAGCAATATCTATCAACCATACCACATAATTATACAAATTAAACACAAAACTAGCAGTTCTGATATTTAGCTGGTGACTAATACTTAACTAATAAATGTTAAACAATATGGTAAATATGTTTGTTAAATGCCCTTTCCTGGGACAAATTGGCATGTTCACTTCCTACGCAGTGATAAAAGAATACACAAATAGCAGATGAAGCACGAGTGTTTCTGTATTTATCCTGCTGGATGACTAAATGTCAAAAAAATAAAACTGCAGGAAAGGGGTTGAAATTACCATGATTTTCCATTGTCTCCATGTTCTGAAACTTCTTCCCTATTTCCTATCTCTTTTTTCCCCCCCTAGTTTTTCTTATTAAAGCGTGTTCTAGTAAAAATAATAATAATTAAAAAAAAAAAAAAAAAAAATCAATGAGCCTTTCAGAGAATCGCAGAATGTGTAGGGTTAGAAGTGACTGCAGTGGGTCATTTGGTCCAACCTTGTTGCTCAAGAAGGGTCATCCTGGAACACATTGCACAGGATTGCATGCAGGCAGTTTTGAATATCTCCAGGAATGGAGATTCCACAACTGGACACAGTAATCCAGATGTAGCCTCCTTTCTTGAAATCTGGCAAGATTTGATCAGAAGAATTATTTTTGTAATAATTATTACTTTAAAAGTGGAAAAAATTGCAAGGATTTCTGATTTCAACAAGCATTTTCTATTCTCTATTTAACAATTAGACCTCTTGGAATTTCCTGTTACAACTATTAAATTGTCCTGTCCTTGTCCTCTTTAAGATCTTGGTCTCTTTCAAGATATCATCTCTATCCTCGGAGCAGGAAAAGGCTACATTTTCCGACAAGAATTTGTAGTTGATATATTTGACCATTTCCAGATCTTTTAACACAATGCTGAGTAAATATTCATTATCACTGTTAACTGAGTATTATTGTTATCTATAATTTTCACTTTCTTTTTTTTTTTCCAGAATAAGAAAACATCAGAACGCCCACCTGTAAGCATCTGAGCAACAAAAGTCTTACGGTTATCCACATTTTCCTTAGCATCTCAGTCTCAGTTAAATTAAATTCTTTAGGCAATTCCCACTTGAGTGTAAGCTACAGGACAGGATTCTTAGATTTCATATTCTTTACAGAAATATCATGAAAAGCACTTTAAAAATGACTATCATTAGATCATACAATATATGATTGGGCAGGGCAAATCTTTAGTGCCTCTAAGAGTAAGAAATAGCAAAAAATGACTAAGAGGACTAATATATAAGGAAAAGATTAAAAAAATCCCAATGCAGAAGCAGAAAAACAAAGAAATTATAAGGGATCATATCTGCTGTTAAAAAATCTAAGTCTTTAAAAACGTACCAATTTTTTCTCATATTCAAACATTCAAGATTACTATTATCTAATTAATAATTCTCCACATACAACGTAGTTTCATCAAAGAAAAAATAAAATAGTCATGCAATAATGTTTAAGACTGTAAATGTTTTCTCCACTGCCATTAATACTCAAAATTGAAGATCAATCTGATCAACTGCTTATCATTATCAAATATAAAATACAAATTGCACTAATAATAAATCTTTAATTTTATGTTTATATGTATATTTATGGATTGGTAACATGTACTTCATCTCTGTCCATAAGAAATTATTTTGGTCAAAACGACTCCAAGGAATGATTTTCTACCGTGCCTTTCTTTGTTTAATCCGAAATATTTACAGAAGTCCAGTTTCAGGAAATTGTATGGTGGTACTTATTCACATTTTAGTCTTGTTCAACACAAGGTTTTCTGAAAAGGAAGAACTGACTGAGATTATCTGTTTTACCATCTTCCTAGAGGAAATCTAGATCATGCTGTCACGGGCTTTAAAACAAAGATTAATATTTCTAACATGTACAGGTATGTTGTGTGTAATACTTGATATGAAATATATGGGGTATCTCAAAATTCTTTTCATCCACATATACTTTCATATGAACATATATATATATCTATAGATATATGTACATATATCTGTATATACATATATATATGCACATATATATGTATATCTAGATCTATTTCTATAAATATATATCTTTCATGTATGTGCATGAAAGCTGGTGTCATACTTGTACACCTAGTCCCACTTACCACATATACCCTTTTATATCCTTCTAAAAATCCTATTTTCATCTATTGTCAAAACATAGTTGCCAAAAACACTCACCCAAGGTATTTTCTCAAGATTTTTGCAGTCCAGCTTTTTCAAGTTCAAGAGCCTTGTTTGATTCTCACAATTTCTTTCCTTTGTAGCATTTTAGTTGCAAATTCTACAGATCCTAGGCTTGGATTTCTCTCTGTAAGAAGTTAGTTATTATTTTTAGTTGAATGCATTTTAAGTCACACTAACCGTATTTTGCAAACCTGGAGAAATGCACTCATTATTGATTAAAAATATTAACACCAGGTACTTTTGGAGGATAGTAATTCTGTGGAAAACCTGGATAACAGTACAAGCAACTGAATTTTTAAAAATATTTTTCTTAAAGATATACAATGAGAATTTCCTATTTACTATCTCTGAAGCATTGTTTTAATTTTCTGTAACAGGACTAAGAACAACTTCCTGAATTTCAGGGTGAATAATTAAGATAGGCTTTTCAGAAAAAAAACTACTTATATTTGAAATGTAGCCTATCTTGTAACTTTAGAAGTCAGCATGCACAAATTGTGTCATTTATGACAATCAAACCACTGGAAATAAATACTGAATTTCTTGAAAATCTTTCATCTCTCTTTCCTTAAAATATTAATGACAATAAATTCATAAGTAACTATATCTAAGCAACCACAGATAAACTTAAATGAAAGTTTGTCTCTGTGCTAAACATATTTCAATTGAAAAAATGTAAGATGAATTAGCCATTCAAGAAAGAAATAAGGAAATAATAATGCGGTAGTGGAACATAATAGTCCACCCAAAAATCATGTAAAAAGGTGACACTGATCTTATAAAAAGAAGAAAGAAAAAAAAAGAATTTCAGTGGTTGGCTATGCCTGAGCTCATCCTGATAGACTCTATCACTCTGTTCAGAGTCCATTAAGGGAAATAAACACTTCCAGGGATGATTTATTTCATCCTAAATGAAATGTCTAAGATCAATCAGATCAGCTGTGCCCTAAAAGAGTCTTCTTTTTCCCCACTAACCAGAAAGGGCACACACTTAAGACTGTCTTACGTCAATGTCTACCATGTGGATGTTCAATATAATTCATCAAATTTATGTAATACATTTGCACTGGTTTCCATATATCTATTCAGATCCTATTTTCAAGAAAGTTTAAAAGAAGTAACAAGGTGGAAAGATTTAAATGGAGATGAACAGACCTAAATGAACAAATCCTAATGAAGTTAACAAAGGTGTTAGCCTGTCTCCTCAGAAAATCTCAAATAAAAAAGTGAAAGAAAGCACACAAACACATACACATTTACATACACACTCAGACCTTGTAAAAAGGCAAATATGACAATATGATATTTAAGCACATGAATATTTATTTACACTTATACAGTCTCTCAGACTAAAAAAAAAGGCAGTTTAAATTTACAGAGTTTTGTTCATGACACTATCATAAGAATATGTCATATGCTTAGTCACATAACCTAATTGACATTTACAATAAAGAAAATGATACTGATTTCAGCAGGTACTGTTGTAAACTACACTTAAGAACACTTGGTATGCCACATTTTCTAAAGAATTCACTTTTTTGATTAACTGGTTGGGTATCAGTGCTTGTTTTTTTCTCTTCTCCTGTTATCCAGATATGATCTTTCTCAGAGTGTTTCTATCTGGAAGTTATCACCATGATATATGAGTGTACTAGAATAATAAGGAACCATTGATTAACAACACAGTGTAGATATCAAAAACTTTAAAACAGGATGTATACAGAAGCAATTCTTTAAAGTTTCAAGGAAAAAAGGAATATAAGACTATGGGTAGAAAATGATACTTTAATTCAGAGACTGAATTGCCTCCAAGTATTTGAGAACTTCATTATATTAGAAAATGCTGTGGAAAAAGAGAAAGCCTAGGTGCTGCTTTGTTCATCTTTAAGCATTACAAAATTTTTGTTTAGCCTAGTTGTAACAGTGACTACCAGGTGAGCTGTTTTCAGTCATGTAAACATATTTTTGTAGGGCTATAAATGACTGCTTAGAAATTCTTGTGGCTTCCAGCTGCTGCTGCTGAAATCTGCAGACTCATTTAATTCACACTTGCCATGTTCGCCAGCCCCACATCATAGATCTCTGTAAATATCTGTAAACCAATCTGCACAGGAAACAGTCTGTTTCACCCAAAGGTTACCATCTACAGTCAGGGACCTGGTCTTGGTTGTCCACAGGAAGAGAATTTAACTGTGCGAACTGTTAGTGATCAAAATCTTGTTTACAGGCAAGGAGGAATCACCTTATATATACAATCAATAATTTGTCATTAGTATAATTGAAATTTTAACAGTTTAATCCAAGAATCATTATTAGTTCAGATGCAATTGTTAACAGAAAAAGGAAGAATAGATCTAGAAAAGTCACAATAAATGCCCATGGTTTACAGTTGTGGGGTCTCCAGTGTTAGCTTATATCCCGTCCCTTTTCATCCCAGAGTTGTGCATCTCTAGCCCACATCCTGTGCCCCTGTGGACACAAGGCCTGTACGCTAGTACCAGAAACCTCTTTCTCTATGCTATCATTAAGTTCTCATTCTAAAATGCTGGTGACACTGTTCACAAGTTATTCAAAAGCAAACCAAATTGGCTGACTAATTAGAAAAATTACTGTCACAGTTAAACCAAGTGAAACAAAGCTGCAGGGAGGTTAATAAAGGATCAGGGAGAGAAGACCCAACAAGCCTGAGTCCTGAGGCTTTGTGCAAAACACGTGCCCTGTTACTAGTAGTGTCAATACCATATTTTGAGCCATACGGTATTGAAACATAGTGCTGTCCAGGTACAACTTAACATCCTGCCTTCCTTCAGCTCTTGATATTGGATGCCCTAGGATGTCGGAAAATGGAGATTTGGAGGCCAGTTAATGACATATATGACACAGTCCGCATAAGTTCCATGTTCTGGAGAGACAGCTGGTAGCCAGGGAGAGCTGCTTTAAGGCAGATAGGATGGCATAAAGTGCTTATGTTAAACTCATTTTATATACAACCAACAACGAAAGAAAGCTCTTCAAGATGGCAATTCATCCCAACCAGAGACAGATTTCATGTGAGGAAGTGACCTGTGAAAGTGTGCTCTCTTATAACTTCAATGAGTAAACACCCAGCTACCTTAGACTTGGAAACCTAAATTTCAGAGAGCAAAATCCAAATGGAATAAATAAGCATTCACACTGTAATAGCAGCAAATATTTTTGGGTTGTCCTTGATAATGTGTTTGCTCCATCACTATTACATTTTAGGATGAGCCTTCTCTGTTTCTGAATTCACGCGTCCATGCTAAACTGGCGAGGCTTGCTAACACACCCCAACACCACTCTCGTAAGTCTATTGGTCTGTGATCTGTTCCAGAAATAACCTCTATGCTTCTTGAACACTCTCTGTATAGGCATACTCTCTCTTTTTAAATCCAAAAACCCTCACTTGTTTACATATTTCTTTTAAACATAAACCCAAAGTGTGACATGGAGAATTTAACTGTCAGGCCTCTTAATTAATTTTCCTTTTTCATGCTTTGGGAAACAACTGTTTCAGTCCTAACTCCCTCCTGTTACTCACTTCAAAGAGCTTCTCTATTGGAAAATAAGCCATGTTCTTAGACAGGTGGGATAGTTAAACCAAAGCACACTATATTGCAGATAAAGACATTCGATGAAATTTCTCTGTAATCATTCCTAAATGGCTGATCAGGGAGTATATATGGAGAGGAACTGATTAAATAATGATAGCTATCCTTCAGCTAGTACAGTTAACTGAACTGAATTAATCATAAGTTATTCTTTTTGAGTTCAGCAAGCGTACTGGTCTAGAGAGTGTGCATCGAAGGTCAGCATGCTTTTCAGGCTCTCTGAGTCCATTTGTTGGCTTATGGCTCTGAGCTGCTTTATAACTGTCTTTTAGCTATACTGGATGAATTCTGGTTGTTTTAAAGTTGGTTTTGAGTTGCTTTTAAAACTGTTCTTATGGGGTAATGAATTGTCATCAACAGGGACACATACAAACTTAAAAAAAATAGACATCTGATGCCTGCAAGACATATTTTGAGTGCCTTGAAGATTTTCACTGCAACAATTAGTTGTATTTGATATAATGAGCCAAGTGGCTAGTTGTTGTCTTGCACTACTTTTTGTAGCTTTAAAACCTTAACAGAGCCTGAAAGACTTAACTTATGGAGATTTTATCTTAAAAGTTTTTCTTCTCTCGTGAACTGATATTATATTCTGGCCTTGGTAATACCCCCAGAAAAATGAATTAATACTCCCTAATTTATTAAACATCTCATACTTATCCTTTGTTTTATTTACATGATATGTAAAAGATACATATCCTATATATGCTGACTCACTCTTTCCTGTCTAGCATTGGATCAAGTACACCTGACTCTTGTCTAATTTGGGGTTTATGCACAGAAACTCATTTACGTCTCTAGTAAATTCAAGCTTAGTAGGTAGACTCCTTCTGAGATTTTTTGACTCTTGTACTTAAGTTTAAAGGGAATCTCCCAGGTTGTCTTGGAAGTTTTCTGAGAATGCAGCTTCAGATACCCACATGCCATACTATATGGAGAAAAGCATAGAAATAATTATTTGCATATTAACCTAACAGTAGATATTTCTCAAGAAGTCAGAGAAAATGGTTCTATATCCTCTTTAATCTAAAAGAGCTTGAAAACTCTTTTTTTTGTACTCTAAAAAAGTACCACAAGCACCTTACCGCAGTATATCTGTGATGGCAACAGGCTCTATTCCTCAGCCTGAGAGCAAATCATTGCGAAGCTGAGAATACAAAATTTCAAATACAAAATTAGTATTGTTATGCCAACTGATTGAAAAAGGAGAATGGGGTTTTTGTAGCTAGTCTTTTATGATTCTGGTTGGGAGTAGGTTTTGTTTGTTTGCTTTGTTCAATTTAGGAATGTTCTTATATTTTACATATATGAACATAAAATAGTTAAATGACACTTAAAGGAAGTAGATAGTGTATTCTATTGAGGCTGAGGTAAGCGTGATATTGGCTTATGTATCCAGCTGAATAGTAGTGTGCTAAGCTAAGAATATGCTAGGGTTTGGAACATAAGAAGGAAATATGGATTTCCTTTCCTGTGTTTTGTCTATAAAAGTTACTCCAGAAGCAAAAACGAAAATATGAGGCTCATGACATATCTAAAAAATGAGAAAATACTGGCTGTCATAGACATTAATGTTTTCTATTAAACTCTGGGCTAATGAAGAAAAAAGAGGCATTGTTGCAAATTTCTGTACTTCAATTGGTGAATTAATAGCTTTCTTAATCGTAATCTTAATCTTTTTCTGCTTCTATTTTTTATCATTATATCCTTAGAGACAAGGTTTTCCATGATCCCACAGAACTTCATAAGTATATATAACAGTACTAGGACAAAAAACCCTTTTAATCAAGAAATACTAAAGAAAAAAGAATATTTAAGAAAAACTAAAAAATCCAGTTATCTAAGTCTGACTTTAAATAAATATACTTGTTTGTCAGTTTTAATTTTGAGATATGGTACACACAATGCCACAAAGACTTCTCTCTTAATATTACAGTTTACAACACCTGAAGCTGTCAGCATAGAAAACATGTGTATCTCTTAGACCAGATCCAGAGAAGGTCCATAAAAATGATTGGAGAGATGGAACAACTCTCATATGAAGACAGGCTAAGATAGTTGGTGTTGTTCAGCCTGAAGAAGAGAAGGGTTAATGGAAATCTCATTGTGGCCTTTCAGTACTTAAAGGGTATTTATAAGGAAATGGGAATAAAGTTTTTAGCAGGGCCTGTTGTGATAGGACAAGGGGTAACGGTTTTAAACTCTTTTTTTAAAAGAGTCACAATTCAAACTCAATATATTAAAATAAAAATTCTTTACCGTGAGAGTGGTGAATCATTGGCACAGGTTGCTCAGGGAGGCAGTCAATATTCAAGGTCAGGTCAGATGCGACTCGGAGGAACCTGATCTAGTTGAAGATGTCCATGCTCATTGTAGGGATTATCTAACCTTCAAAGATCCCTTCCAATGCAAAACATTCTATGAGTCTATGATTTTAAGATTTATCTGACGACATAAGTTTGACTGCTGTCAGACATTTGAACTGTATTAATTACTCTCTTTTTTGGATTCTTCATTAGCTAAGGCCATTATATAAAAAAATTTCATATCACCATCCACTTGTAGAATATGCAATTTCAATGAGTTTAAGACTCTTCTCCATAGCTAGCTTTGAAAATTTATATCATATAACTGAGTCAGGATTTTCTACATCCAGATAATGCTAATAAGCCTGAAAACATTTTTTTAGAAAATAGGACAGGAATTCTGAGCTTAAAACCATAAAATATTCACATTTTAGCTGCTATGATGTACTCCCTCAAATGCAAATGCTAATACTGCTGTAAGCAAGACAGCTGAAGGATGTGAAACAAGGTCTGTACAGAAAGATAGTATCCTTTATTAGGCAAAATGTTATGAGTGGGAAAAAATGGGCTTTTTCATATATTATTTCTTATTCATGTTTGGTGTTTGCCTTTTCAGTATGTTGATCCTGTCTCGGTACAGAGAAAGGTTGTGTGTTTGTTTTGTTTGTTTGTTTTGTTTATTTTCTTTATTTTTCTTGTTTGTTTTCCTAAAGGCATTATCTCTCCTCACATGCCAAGATTCATGAAATATGTGAGAGATGGTGGTAGAGCTGTATGTTGTTGTATGAAAAGTTGTAACATGCTGATGGTGTAATATACAGTAATGTTTCAAGATGAAGGATCCAAAATACCGCTTTTAGGTTGCAGAAATCGGCCAGGTTTCATGCCTAGCAATTTATCTGTAGTGTTCGAAAAGCCTGTGGATGGTCTATCCTGCTCCCTTCTTTGAAGTACAGAGGTATTGGCAAAGTCCTTTACATCAACCACAATGATTTTCATATACAGCCTGACTATTAAGGGCAGATTGAAAATAACTTAAACATACTGTCTAGCTATATCTTTCATTGTGTAACCAAATGAATTATGAATCAGCCCCAGTGAAACAGACAGTAGTTTTGCCAAGCTGTCCACTTCAAAGGCCATCCATTCATTCTGGGTTTAGCTGTACCAGTTATGTCTTTATCATAAAAAAGATATCCAGATTTTAATATTCTAATTGCTCTTTTGTAAGGTCCCTTTGGAAAGTAAAAAGAACAAGAGGCAACCAGCTAAGTAATCATAGACTTTAATATTATGAAATTTAACTGTCCCTTGTGATAGCCTTAATATTTCATGCATCTGAAGGTTTACTTCCCCTGATACTGCTTGCTACCCAGATATCATATATGTATGATTTCATTTTATGACAAATTTTCCCTTGATCATTTGGTCTTATTAGCTTTTTTAAGTTAATGGAAGTGGTTTTATTCACTTCAACAGACCTTCCACAGATTAGATTGAACACAGGCTCATAAAGGACAAGTTAGTCATCAGGAGTAGTCATCACAGATTCAGCCAGGGGAAGTCATAATCATCTGGATAGCCCTCTATGACGAAATAACTGGTAGCGCGGGAAGAGCAGTGGATATTGTCTACCTGGACTTCAGGAAGGCCTTTGGGATTGTCTCCTATAAGATCCTCATAAACAAGTATGTTCATTTAAGATCAAAGACATAAGTCTAGTCAGAGTCTGGTAAGTAGCAGTGTACCCCATGGGTCAGTACTGCATCAAGTCCTGTTTAATACTTTCATTAATGATCCAGATGATGGGGCAGAGTGTACCGCTCAGCAAGTTTCTTGATGACACAAAACTGTGAGGAATGGCTAATACGCCAAATGGTCATGATTATGTCCAGAAGGATCTCAACAGACTGGAGAAATTAGCCAGCAGGAAGTTCATGGAGTTCAATAAAGGGAATTGCAAAGTCCTACACCTGGCAAGGAACAACCTCATGCAATAAGACATGCTTGGGGCTGCCTAGAAGAGAAAGAGTCTGGCAGAATACGCCCTGGAGAAAAGTTGGGGAATACCAACTGAAACAGGAACCAGCAATGTGCCCTTACCACAAAGAATGCAAATGGAATCCTGGGCTGCATCAGGCAAATTATTGGCAGCAGGTTGAGGGAGGTGGTTCTTCTCCTTTAATAGTCACTTGTGAGGTCACGCATGGAGCCTGTGTGCAGTTTTGGGATTCCCAGTACAAGGAAGACATGGATATAGTGGAGAGAGTCCAAAAAAGAGCTTATGGATGGTGGAGATAAGGGCAGGGGCAGCTCAGTCTGAAGAAGGGAAGGCTCTGGGGAGATTTCATTAATGTGAGATTGTCTGAGGAGAGGTTCTAAAGTAGCCAAGCTTTCTTTCAGTGATATCTGGGGACAGAACCAGAAGGCACACAGCGAAGGACAGAAGGTCCTGTCTGAACATTAGAAATAGGTTTCCTGTGAAGGTGATTGATCATTGGCACAGGGAGCCCAGAGAAGTTGTGGAGATATTCACCCCACCTCGGAAATATTTGGAAGCAATTTAGACATGGTCCTGGACATACAGTTCTAGGCAGCCTTGCTTGAGCAGGGGGGTTGGATGAGGTGACCTCCAGAGGTCCCTTCCAACCCTAAACATTATTTTATTTTGTGGTCAGAATAAATACAAAATATTGCTATCCACTTTGAGTTAGCATGAAAGAGATTATGTAAATTTACTGTAAAATATTGTTATGAGTAGTACAAAATGGATTTAATGTTTGAGCGTAGACATAAAGGAATATATGTGTCATTTTATTATTAAAATTTCACCCTTGAAATATATCTGTTCATCACCTCATCTCAAAATTCTGTCAGATATGTTCATTGAAATGGACAGTAATTAAATTCAGAGTATTGTCTGTCTTTATGTGTGGAAAATTTTTTCTCATTTAAAGATCAGGAAAACAAAATACTAAAATCACTCACATAATTCCAGAAGAAGACCATAATGATATTGCTAGATTTTAACTAATCTTTATTATTTCAGAATTTTGCATAAGAAGAAAATAACTGTGTCCTGCTATCAATTCTCATTAGAAGCCCTTCATATGAAATAGATATGATTTCCATTTTTGTATAATATTTAAACTAAATTACTGTGACCCACAAGCGTACACCATCCTTGGTAGCTGTCTGCATTTTCACCAGCTGGAAATTCTTGTTTATATCTTGGTAACCTGTTGGGGAAAAAAAAATAAAATTGGCTAAGCAATTAAACTTCAAAATAGGTCATGGTAGTGCAATACATGAACATAGTACCTGATCTAACATAATGGACTAGGCACTGAAAAATTCGAATACCTCATTTTTGGACACAGATTTTAATGAGAACAGCAACTGGCACAATATTAATCAGTGTGACATGATTCCTTGAACATAAGGGGAATAGGAGAAGTGAAAAATTAAAATCTCAAGAAGTTCTCATTAGTCTGACGACTAAAAACTGTGAATGTATTGGGTCACTATAATGCAATCCAAGGGGAAAGAACCCTCTCAATTTCTCAAGCACTTTGAATAATAAAGTAAAATACTCAATAGCAGAGAATAGCAGAGATATTTTTTTATGTTATATAAGTGAGACATATTTCATCTTACCAGTTTTCATTTCCAGTGGCCTGATCTGGAATGGGATCTGTGTCCTTGAGCAATGTGTCTGGGTGTTCTGAGTGATACACAGAGAATGGTAACTTAGCAATATTCCTATGTCAGTAGTAAATACCCTTTTTTACTTGAAGCTTCTCTACTAAATAGAACAAAAGATGAGGAATAATGTTAATAGAACATTGCCACTGATAAAAAATAAGGGACATTTAACACACTTTATTCTTACTGATAGGAGAATTGTCTTTTCTTGTGGTTCTACAAAATAATTTATTCTCAAGTATTTTGCTAGAACACATTAAATTTCTCTAAGTAACATTACATTAGGCTTATAAAAATTTATATATAATTTGGTTATTGATAGTAATATTCATTAACTAGCATTGATAGTTGTATCAGTAGGGTTTTGCCTGGTTTTTTTTGTTGTTGTTGTTGCTTTAATAGCTAAATAGAATAAAATGTAATGGAAGTCAACATAATTTTGAGATACTTATAACTTCTCATGAGCAGTAATCTTTGATTTTCAGGCAGAGATTATGTGAAAT
Source organism: Melanocharis versteri (assembly GCA_013397845.1). Classification (NCBI taxonomy): domain Eukaryota; kingdom Metazoa; phylum Chordata; class Aves; order Passeriformes; family Melanocharitidae; genus Melanocharis; species Melanocharis versteri. The sequence goes on along the minus strand of VZTG01009684.1, from coordinate 142,384 downwards.
TTGTTGTAGTAACGTTAAGATTCATGTTGCATTGCTAAAGTGGTAACAGACCCTCACTAACATTACCCAGTGTTTCTAAGTATGATTACCTTTTTATTATTTCAGTTGTTTATACTTCTCAGCTCTTCTTAAGGCCTTTCAGTTCTCTACACTAAGAGATTCTCATGAATCTTTTTCCGTTGCTTAAAATTGTTTGGCATTTCCTAACACAGATGACTTCATGCTGAGTGTGGGTTTCCTGTCTGTTTTCTGCAAATTTAAAGTCACGTAAACACAATATATTTTGTCTAGTCCAAATCTTCTATTAAAATCTTGTCTATCTAGTGATATTAGCGAAAGTCTAACATGGTAACACTCCTCAATTTAGGAGCAATACTGAATTTTTCAAACTTAGAGGGAATGAAACCAAACTCAAAAGTCTCAGAGACACAGTAAAGTTTTTGTGTTGTAACTAGTTGCTGGGTATTAGCGGACTGATCAAACTAAATTTATTTCCTTGGAATTTCAGCAAAATGGTATTAAACTGAATTCTGCCAGTTAGAGTTTGAATTGACTATGACAGACAAATAATTATTATAGTTCAGTTTTTATAGGAGGCTTACTGTAAAATTATTTAAAGCAAAATGTGGACTCTCTCTGCACTATTTGTGAAGGTAAATAATCTTTTCTTTAAAGTATGGTCTCTAACTTTAGGGGGTGGACTAACAATGAATACCACAAGCGATAGGTGGAAGCTGAAATCCTCTGTGCTCTCAATAATGATCTCCCGACTGGTACGTAGGAGGACCAAGAAGAAGAAAGAGAAAGGTGAGGGGACAAAATTATTGAGACCACCCCATAATATACTGTTTATAAAATCTTTAATGATAACATAAATTAAGACCAAAATAAATGTGTTCCAGAATATCCTGGGTTTTTAATCTAGTATTTTGAAACTTCTAAATTTCTAGATTAACCATACGAGATCACCACATATTCTTATACTTTAAACTGTAATATATTTTTAAGTGTAGTTATATATCCCATTGTTTTCTAATTATTGAACAGTCTGAAAAATTAAAACAATGACTACTAATGAAAATTAAAAAATTATCATTAACTTTATCATTCAATTAAATAGTAATAGAATAAAACGAACAAATGTTAAAAATTGCTTCTGACGACACACCTTTTTATACGGCTGTTATTGACTACACCAAGTTTCATGAGCGTATTTCCAAATTATGACAGACAGATGAAAAATACAAAAATGAAATCATAAGCTGCTATTCATCTTTGCACATGATAGTTTGAAATATGAACTGTAATATTCTGGAATATGAATGAAACTATAAAGGTATATTTTCACTGAGAGTAAAGAACAGAAATAAATTAAGTACATGCCCTTGCTCTGTTAACTGTTCTAAAAGGATGGTAATATCTGAGACATCAATGTCTTGAAATGCCATAGCTAGATTTATCAGGTGATATCTGCTAAAGTTCTGAGATATAATGCTTGCACTATTTTCACATAACAGAAGTTGCCCTTACTGACAACTGAAGAACTCATGGTCTTCTGCCTATACCTACACACCTCTGTTTCCTTTACACTATTTTGTTGTAAGAATGATACTTAAAGGCTCAAAGTCATTATTCTGAGAGAGAGAGAATGAGAGAGAGAAAGAAAGGAAAACAAGCAAGAAAAAAGAAAGGAAGAAGAAATAGAGAAAACTGGGAGAGAGAAAAAGAAAAGAGAGAGAAGGCAGGAATGGAGGGAGGGAGGGAGTGAGGGAGGGAAAAATGAGCTTGCTTCCCTAGTTCTTATTACAAAATATTTCTAAGATCATACTTACCTACTTATGGCTGCCAGCCTGAAAACAATGTAAAACAATGACAAACTCCTGGAGGGCAGGTCATCCAAGTAAGGGTCACACTGTCTGTCCACTGAGCTCAGTTCTGAGCAGGTGCCAGAGCCGCCACTTCTAACACTCCTTCACACTGCGGGGTCTCCCTGCAATTTTCCTACTGCTCTGCTGGGCTCTCTCTTGGCTCAGCTGGGCTCAGCTACTACCAGCACTGATGGTCCTGATCGCTTTTCCTTGCTGGGGAGAGGGGGAAAACAATCCCACCAGGGTTCCGACTTTGCACTGCCAGGGCCCCCTGGCCTCAGCCACACCTTGCCACTGTCCCTTCAGCACTTCTCCTCAGCAGCACATCTCACAAAGGCATCACTGGGAAGGGCAGGGGGAGAAAAAAGGACAGGTTGCAGAGGATGGGTCCACAAATGTTATGCAGACATTCTCCAGCTAGAGAGAATGTTGCGGTGCATAACAGGCTCAGACAATGTTCCTGAGACATCTCCCTGTTCTTCACTTGGGGTGAGAAATTATATTCCTCCCATGATCCCTTTCTCTACTTATTTGATTTATGTTAATCCCCACTCCCTTATTGGTCCTTGTAGTCTCCTCCCCGGTTTCCCCAGTTATGGTCACGTTCCAGCAAGTTCTCTGTTAGTTAGTTACGGATTATACCTCCCTGCCCTTCACTGTTACCATTGGTTTGTTAAGTGTCATTCTACCATTGTACTGCCCCCTTGAGTTATGTGGATTGGTTACTTTGAATGTATCCCCTCCCCTGCTCCCCAGTATATATTACTTTGTAGCACCCAGCTCTGGGCTCTTTGCCCCTTGTTTCCCTGTGCTCCTGAACCTCTGCTCCCCAGAATAAACCTTCTCTTCTCCCCCAAAGAGCCCCTCCTGACTCTTTTGTCTCCTCCTGCTCCTTTTCCATCGGTGGGCACCGCGGGCCCTGTGAGTGGGTCTCCCGCTTGCCCTCCAGTGCACGAAGCAGCGACCGACCACCAGCGCCCACAGCCAAGGAAGGGCGTTGACCTCTGGCCAGCGAGCTAGCCTCCTGGGCGGTCAGAGGGTTGCATCAAGAGAACCAGGAAAAAAGGCTGACTTACAGTGGGGCGCCTGGAATTTCCTACTGATGCTCCTGCCCCAGTGATGACTGGATGGTATAGAATAAAAACGGCACTAAACTCCAGCGCACTGCCCCCACCCCCTCAAACCAGGACACCAGATATTATTCCATACTAAGTAGCATATGCTCCTGTCTAGTTTCCAGGCATTTAATAAATGAATGTATGTATACATATATGCATAGGTATGCATTGACCTAGTGTATATCCATTAAAGAAACAATTGCTGTCTACACAGTAGTTTGAATTCTGAATATTGCCTGTATCTAGTACATTGGCCTGTTCCTGAACCAAGGGAGTAAATCAGATCTCAGTATCTGGGAAGGAATATCGCAAGGACTTAGATGCCCACAATTAGAATACCCGGAAGGAACAGATGGTCGATAGCTGAATAGTCAGCGACTCTCTTTGGAAGGAAACAGAGCATACAAATGGAGGTTTGACTAGACTGAATTTGATTCGCATAAACAGAGAGAATTATTTCAGACTTTGCATACAGAAAACAAATTAGAGACAATCATTTACAAACCAGTAAAATAAATTATCTAAAAGAAAGAAGGCAAGAAAATGGCATACTCATGAGAATGGGCCCAAAATGTAAATTTCAATCAACTCAGTCCATTGACAAGTAATGACAATTGGGAATTATTTTTAAGTGGAGAAAAAGACCTACCAACTCCTAAAAGAGACCATACTGAAAGCACAGATACAGTTGTCCTGGCACTTTGTAAGGACAGAAAAAGATAGAAGAAAACAACTATTGGATAACTTTACTAAGTCATAAGCCCAAAAGAAAAAAAAAAATAAACAGAGGATTTGTACACACTAGTAGAAATAACAGAAACCTTAGATGTAACATCATCATGACAAAGGCATGAATTAAAAATATCAAAAAGCATAATTGAAAACATGAAAACATAATGTTTCTATAAATATATTGAAGACAACATGGTCAAAATTATAAAATCATTTTTTTACAGACAGTCTACATTTTCTTAACCGAAAAATTGTAATTATGATAGATAACAAAATAATTATATTCACAAAGTGTTCAAAAGGAAGACCAGTATAGAGTGTGTGCATAATTCAACAGAGACTCAAGGAAGGGATTCTCTGGCAGGAAACATATTATCAAAACAAATATTAGAAATTTACTGTACAAGTTGGTAGAAATTTTCCCAGAAAATAATTAAGAAAAGAGTCGAAGCAGTATCTAGTGATAAAGAAAGTGTTGAGGATGGAAGATGTCACAGAAAAATAAACAGCAAACATAGTATCTATCTATGAAAGAATAGGAGAACGGATTTATAAGGGCGTAAAACAAAGAGTCTAACTCTGATTTCCAAAAGAATAGTACAGGAAATTATTAAGCAAGAAATTATTGTAAACATCTATATAGAATCTATAAATTATACTAAACCATCTGATGTGGATTTGTGAAGAACAGCTTGTGTAAAACTAGCTTACCATCTTTGCAGGGGCAACTGGTATACTGGATAAAGGAAGAAGTAGATGTGATGTATAAGAAGTTCATTAAGTTTTTTTAATAGATATTCTCAAATTACTCTTTTGCAAGGAAAATAGTAAATACATATCAGACAATATTGTGGAAATATTATTTAAGAGCTGGTTGGAAACGTAGAATATGACTTAGAAGGATTATTTCTGTTCCTTAGTTTCCAAAGTTATTCAGTAGAAATATAAGTATTTACCTTTTTAAAATATTTTCTTCTTCTCCTCCTCCTTCTTTTTCTCCTTTTCGTAACCTGTAATAACAAAAAATATCTTTTCTTTGAAATAAAAACCTCAGCCCCCTTACTCATCCCCACAAAGTGAAAGTAGCTTTGATTTAGATGTTAGGAAGGAATTCTCTACTGTGAGAGTGGTCAGTCACTGGTACAGGTTGCCCAGAGAAGTTGCGGATGCCCCATCCCTGGCAATGTTCAAGGCCAGGTTGGATGGGGCTCTGAGCAACCTGGTCTAGTGGTAGATCTCCCTGTAAATGGTAGGGGCTTTGGAAATAGATGATAGTCTTTAAGGTCCCTTCCAACCCAAACCATTCTACGATTCAGTAAAAGTGAAATTAACTAATTTTGAGATTTTGGTTCCTTTCAGTTGTTTAAAATAAGATATCTCTTGTTTTTAAAAGCAAACTAAGTGCTCAATTTCATATTAAATGACAATACATAAAACATTGACTCCGGAAACCACTATAATTTTTCCTCTTTCTTATTTAAAAGGATAATCTGGGTTTTATAGTGATAAATTTATGTTTTCCCTATACCTTTGTAGCTGTATTACTGACTATTTTCAGGGATGTACGACTTAAGTTCATTCATCTTGTGTGTTTTTCTACTGTTTTCCACAGTTATCTGTACTGCAACAGGAATATCTGTCACTAATGTTTTGTTATTTTATTTATCTTAGATCTAGTTTCTGTCCCTGGGTGTTATTTAGTTTTTTTACTCTTTTGTCTCTTTCTTTTTCCTGACAGAAGTCAAAGTGCTCAGCTGCCCAACTTCAGCAAGTTCCGAGAATCTTTAAAACGTCTGATAGGGTCAAAACAGATAGCTGATTTGACTCTAGCCTTGGCTCACCACTTGTTTTGTCTCTCTGGGCACCTTGAATCATCAAGCTCTCACTGAAATTTTTGTCTTCTTTTAGAAAACAATTGGAACAGGAGGGGTATTGAGATGCTTTTCTTCCAAATTCCCTTCATATTAGTAAATGCAGCTGCCATAAGTAACTAAAAACAACTATATGGATTAGAGCACGTAGTTGATGAGGCTGGGTAAAACTCTAACAGTAATATAGATATTATATATATATAAACAGGCAAAGTATGGAAAAAAGAAAAGTGTAATATAGATGATGAGATAAAAAGCTGAAGTGTGGATTATTTGCTTATAAAAAAAAACAGCTGGTGAAATCTGAGGAACCTTTGTGACCTGAGATATCCCAAAGGTAGCTAATATGACAGAGTGTCCACAGGAGAACAACTAGGCACTGCAGGGCTGCTTAAACACGTTTTGACACCCAGGGTGAGGTAATCAGACCAAGGCTATAGTTCCCACAGAAACCAGAACCCAAACTGCTGAGCATTTTGCAGACATCACAAGGCACTGCTGCACTGTCTCTGATATTTGCATGTTCTTCCTGAAGTCCAAAGGACCAGTTATTTGAGCCAGTTCAGTTTTCAATATGTTTAAAGGGAAATGTAACATCTGGAGTTTTTCTCCTTTCTTCCTCCCTATTCTTTCCTCTTAAATGTAAATGAGGAAGGAAATAAAACATAAAATGCGTTAAAAAAAGGGTGTTTGGGGTTCAGGGTGAACACTAGTCCAGTTTACCATGAGGGTAAGTAACAAAAGAGGTGTTTGAGGTGATTTTTATTTTCTTTAGCCTTCACATTGGAAAATTAAAAAAGAAAAACAGAAAAACTGACCATCTGATTACCCATTTAAACTGGATAAGTAAAGAAGGTGACAGTTCAGAGTAACCTATTCAACTCTTTACCAAACCTTCCAAACCTGTTAACAGGAAATCTACTTTGTTGTTACTGTGTCTGGTTTTTATGGAATACTAATTTTTTTTTTTTTTTTTTTTTTTTTTTTTTTTTTTTTTTTTTTTTTTTTTTTTTTTAGTTCTGTTGTCCTCTGGTTGTAATAAGTATTTTTAATTGGCTTCCTGCTATGGGAAACCTAAACAGAAGTTAATGTGTCTTATATATTTGTGCTTCTTTAACTTCAACCTGAATGGGTATGTATAAGACTCAGCAGGAATTTGTCTTGTTTTTACCAGCAGGAAAAAGCTGCTAATTAAATGACATTGTCAAGTCTGATTAGAAATTAAGGTTTTCAGAAGTAAGAAAAAGCATTTAAAAGTACATGACATGTAATATTACTGTGGTCATTCAAGAAGTATATTTCTTCTCAGAATGTTGCTGTTCTTGCTCACAGCAGGCTGACAGACTGGATGTAGAGAGAATAATAAAATTTTTGTCTATGTTTATGTTCAGTATATGAGACAGCTAGACTGAATAGAAAGAGAAAATGATGTGCCACTAATCCTCAAGAGAAATGCCAGTTCAGATATAAGCTGTCAGGAAATTGTTCCCTTTACAATAGAGAACTTAGGCTTACTCTTCTAGTAATCTACCTGTTCTTTATGTAGTACTTGCTCAGGAATCGTGGCTATTCTATCGCTTGCATTTCATAATTCCTAAAACAGTGGGCTTTCTTTTTTCTCTCTTGCTCTCCTTCTAGCCATATATATTCATACTTTAATTTCTGTTTCTGTTACAAACCTAAAAGTCTGCTATTGTTTAAGATTACAGTTACTGAGCAAGATTAGTAGCATGCTGAGTAACCAGAGATTCAAAAAGGAGTAACATGGCAAGTATTCCCTAGGCATCATTTCCTCTCTGTTTACAATGATGCATTCTGATAGAAACATAGTCTTTCTTTCAAGACCTGAATAAGGTTGAAATTCATGTCTTTGGATTCTCCAGTTGAGACTCTATCTATTACTGAACCATATACCTGTAAATACCTCTATCTTTATACTTAGCTATGCATCTGCCCACCTAACTACTACCTGCCTAAGTATGTATGTGTGTATGTATGTATGTATGTATGTATCTATCTATCTATCTATCTATCTTTTCGTTATGCACTGAAACAAAAATTATGTATGATTTTATGTCTGTATATATATTACATATGTGTAGGTTCACATACATTTAAATGTTTGGCTCACAAATAATCCTACATGATATATTGTGTCTTTTTTTTCCTGGGACATATTCATTTCCAGATTGGTTCTTTCTAGATAACTTTCTAGGACATTCAGTGTCCTAGAAACGTTTTGTTTTCTTACGTTCACTACTTTGAGTTTGTTCAAAGCGAAGATGTTTACAAATGTATGTCTTGTTCTAGGAAGACATAAGCAGTGTTGGTCCTGACGATAGTTTGGTCTAATAATGAACTATAGCTCTCTCCATCTTGCCATGCTACTGAATGTAGCTGTGTAACAAAGTAATTATTTATTATTATCTCAAATTAACATGTATTTATGATATGCATATATTTTATTACAGCTGGTTTTTTGTCTTATTTAACTGCTGTGCAGGTACTTAGCTAGTAGACTGAAATTCATTTTTCCCAATATCATGATACATTGATTTGTGTTCTCATACCTTCGCACGGGAAATCTATCTGAATTTACTTCTATAATCTAATACCACATTACAATATGTGAATGAAATATTCCTCCCTCCATGAACTTATCTCATATTTATGAAATAAATTATTTCCCTGTTGTCCATAAAATTTCCTGTTACTGTAAGTCCTGTGTTAGAAAACCATAGAGTTTATTTTTAGTAGTGGCAATATAGGATGATATAGAATTAGAAGTGTTAAGCGTCAAGTTCAGCTTAATGACTTTACATCTTTTATAATGAACACAAGTATCTAAATAAAAGCAGGAATTAAAAATAGAGTACTGGACCAATGACTGTGCAAATAAGAGCTGGTCAGATATCTGAAGACACCATATTAACCAGATGTAAACCCCACTGTCATGTTAGATATGTCTGCCTCAGAGGCAGCAGGCATACTGGTGTGCTGTTAAATGCTTAGTTTTGTGGGAGTAACTACCTAAAGCTGAATGCCACTTAATAAACCTCTTAAACAGTTTTTTTAAATATGCAGAGGGTGTAGCCAGGATTAATCCGTGGAGTTCAACCAGAAGATATAGTCTATAATTTTAGGTGTTTTATCTTCTGGCAGGACTAGGGGGTGTGTAATTTTTTTATGGCCTGTTTTTGCCTGCAGATTGCTGGTAACATTACACTACATTGCACTTAGACTACTTTTTAGTGACACAGCGCTATGTCAAACGTTAAATTGCATTATGTCACAGCAGTTTACATTGTCCTACTAAAGGCTGATACAATGTGCAACCAGATGGACTACTTCTACACTTTTTCCTCAACTTAAAAATTTTCAATCAGGAAGTTCAGTAAAACATGTAATAATAAGAAATACCGCATAATGGTATATTGCTAGTATAAAAAATATTTTTTTTAAAATAATTATTTTCTAAACGTTTTTGACACAATATAATTACAAATTTAATCTGACAGGTCTTATACTGCAGCTGTAATAAAGTTACTCATTTTCAGAGCCATTAAGTTAACCACCTACCTGCTATAATGAGAAAGTCAAAGTGACCTTATATGAGATAATAGGTGAAGTACATTGACTTACCATTTTCTACTTTAGGATGTATTCTAGAACATTTCCTCAAGTTGTATAAATAGAATTTTTACTGACAGAAGCAGCTTGCAACTACTGATCTGGACAATGGGAAATAAGTTGCTGCATGATACGTGTGGCAAAATATTTCAGAAATACGTATATGCTTGATAGTACTGGATCTTTTTTCTATGTTTAAGGATAGATTTTTTTCCTGCCTAGAATAAAATATTTAATTCATACTGTAAAGGTGTATGGAATGTGTAAACATCAGTTTAATTCAGGTTATCTGATACAGGACATTTTCTATTCCAAGGGGCATAACAAGTAATGGAGGAAGTGATAAAGGACACACGAAGACAGACAAACAGTAGACAAGGGCTAATGGGGCCAAAGTCTCCCAAGATTTCCCATCATTAATTGAAAAGTCATTAAGTACAGGCACAGTTTTGGAGAAGGCCAACTTGACCATGGTAACTGGTAGAAAAGGGAGAAAGAGGAGGAATGTAAGGAACTGTGATATCACAGGAATAGATTGTGGAATTATGCAAAATTATTAAAGAAAGTTTAAGGGAAGAAGATTGAGGAGAAATGAATCGGAGGGAAGCAGGGTAGAAGGAGCAGGTCAGGTGTTAAACATGGCTGGTCAGCATGCTTGCGCAGCAGAACCCTGTACCTGAACGCTTCAGTCTGTCTTATTTTCTTATTAAACCTTCTTTGAACAAATTATTTGGCAATCTGCCTCCCTATTTCATGTGTGTCAGTGAGGTAAAAGCTCAGTGTCGAGTGCTGGGGGGACTAGTAAGAGCTGGCTGGGTGCCTACCTCTGCAGACAGATACCCTGGTCTGACAGTGGGTGCCCTTGGCCTGTGCTGTCAACTACTGGAGTCAATGGGGTCATTAACCTCCAAACACTGATGTGTGTGTGGTGTGTGTCCCAAAACCAGCTACTGAGGTGGGTATGAGTGAGGAGAGTGAGGGGCTTAGTGGTGGCAGCTGGATTGGGACTGTGAGTTACAGAGTGTGTGCCAGGTGCCAGCTTCTGAGGGCAATCCTGCCCCCAAAACTGACTCTGTGTGGGGTGTGAGTGTGGAGTTGCTGGCAAACTCCAAATGGAGACCAGCTGGGGAGTGGGGGCCTTGGGTATGGGCAGGGCTATCAGGCAGGTGAGGAGTCTGTGCAGGCATTCAGGAGGACTCACAGATAGGGTGCCCAAAAAAGAAGTGTGTGAGTTCTGTGTGTGTGTAGTGAGCACCCAGAGGGACCAGCCTGTGAGTCAGGGATCTGTGGGATGAGTAAGGGGGCCCAGGACCTGGACAGGGCTGCTGGGCAGGGAGAGGGGCCATGCTGGTGCTCAGGGGATCTGCCCACATGTGTGTCCTTGTGAACCCGGGCAGAGAGGGGTGTGTGCTGCACTTGTGACCTTCTGCCTCTGCCTGCCCAAGAGGAGGAGGGGACGTGTCCCTGTGTGCCTGTGTCTGGTGTGAGTCCCAGTTGTGGGGGCTGCTGGAGGCTGTGCCTCGTCTGTGGTTCTCTGTGTGACCGGCTGTGTCCATGTCCTCTCCATGTCTGGGTGAAACTCACCACTGGTTGAAGTGATAGTAGCAGCCACATCCCCCATCTGACCAGAGCCTGCAAGTCTCCAGGCACGAGGGTGTGTGGGAGGAGTTCTTGGCCTGGATCTGTTGGTGGTGGTAGCCACAATCCCTTAGCATCAAGATAGTAGTTTGTGAAAGATAATCTGGTATGGGGCCATCCTAGTTAAATTTAACTACTAACTTTTGCACTGAAATCTCCAATGATAAAAGACGGGATTCCAGAGGCTGTTCCAAACACCTAATCCGTTGAGGTAAGCTGAACCAAAAGGTAAATTAAATATTATTATTAGCTGTTAGGTGTTTCTAACATTACTGATGCTAGAGACTGAGATCTTATTTATGCAAATAACTGCAATGTATTAATTGATCAATTAATAAATTAATAGCATAAATTGCATATTAGTATTTGAATATAAATGTTTGCAAACACATAAATTAATCTGATCCTGAGCCTGAGTGTTCTTATAGTCTTTATTTGCAAATATATATCTCTATAGAACTGCCTATTCCTCCAATACCTCATGTAGCCAAAGTCATGATATAAAGTAGTAAAAACAGTTACAATACAGAGACAAAAAAATATGAAACATTTAAAGTTAACTCCAGGGACATATTTTCTTCAAATGTAAGTGGAATATAAATCTGCAAAGAATTTGTCACTGGGTTTTCTGAAAAGGCCCAGTGTGGAAAATGCGAACATGTTAACTGCTGATATAAAAGACTTTTCCATCACAATCAGGCAAAATAAGAGGACTGCACGACTGATATCTCAATGCATTCAGTTTGGTCTCATCCAATTGCTTATTTAATTCCTAGACATGGCAAGGAGTTTAAAAGCAAATTAGCATTGTGTCATTTCCGTTTCACAAAACTTGAGTAGAGCAAATTGCCCTCCAGGTGTGTCCTGAATAACATACTGGCTGATTCTCTTCCAAAGGAAATTAGTGATCTACACTGCTTGAAAAAATGATTTATAATACATTGAAATATTTTCAGACAGATAGTGATTTGAACACCAAAATGAGCAGTCACCACTCACAATAGTTATTGCATTTACCCACATGCAAGAGAATTGTAAAATGACTCTATTCATTTTCAGAGTACAAAAGAGAAAAATGTTCTAAACAAAAGCCTCATTTTCTTTACTTTACTCAACTTTTCACAGCTCTTCAGCGTAGAATCTTTGGTTTGTTTGGGTGTTTTTGGTTTTTTGTTTGTTTTTTTTTTTTTTTACAGTTCTGTGCCTAACAAACTACACAAGAGTAAAGGATAATTCTGGTATGTTGTAAAGGATTTGGTGCTGCCAGCAGGGGTACAACATACACAGCAGAGCAACTTGAGGTAACCAGTTTCTCTTTCACTGACAGCTAAACAACCCTATACTTTTTACCATGCCACATTTGCAATGAGGTAAACACTAGTGATCAGACCTGTGTACGAGTGATTGCAACATAATAAATATGATATAATTCCAAGTGGATCATTTCTCAAAGAAAAATATATATCTGGATATGATTAATTGCCATTTCTGCCTGCCAGTATCCCTCCACTGATGATAAAGGGAATTAAAATGCTTCCCTAAGATTCATTGCTTAACTCTCCCTTAAAAGGTGAAACAAATTTCACCCAACAAAGAGAAAAAAAAAAGAATATTTTAGATTCAGGTAAAATCAATCGTACAGGCACCACAGAACATAATTCTACATCTTTCAGAGTATGTATAGACAGCTTTTCAAGTTACGAATCAAAACTGCAAAATTAATTCACTAGTTATTATATTTATCTTAAGGTTATTTATATAAGTCCATTCGTGGATGTGCTAGTAGCATAAAATCAATTACATTAGATGAAGTTTATCTGGACTCACATAAAGAGCTGGGTAGGAATTTAGGAAGGCGAAGGATACAAGTGCTGTGTTGGCAGAGAAATACGCCCTTTGCAAACAGCATTTTATTGGCATAAGTGGGTATCAAGAGGGTTCCTCTTGGGAAGGATACAACTCGTGATAACCAGTGCAGGTGCAGCAGGATACTGTCCTTCATGTACAAACCAGAAATAGTCTTTGGTTCTGCTTCCCATGATGGTGTGAATTTGACACCAATGTCTGGCAAATGTTTGTCACCTCAGAAGGTAAAATGTTCTTTTCTTCACAATCAGCATATGCGATTTACCTCTGAAACTAGCTAAGGTAATTTCAGGGTGGGTACTTTATTAGAATTTAATTTTCAAGTTTATTTGCACAAAATGTCACTCTATACTTGGAAATAACATTTTCAGATGATGAGCACTGCTTATCATGTGTTAAATCATTTGGGTTTTGAAGGAGCAATGTATCAATTTTTATCAATATAAAAATGTCTGCATCAACTGCTTACACAGACAGAAGAGAAAGAGCTAAATTATTTTACCCTCCTTAGTTGAACCTAATATAACTCAATTAGCCTACTGTAGTAAAGTAGTCGAATCTATTTGCTAAATTTTTAGACTTGTAGCAATAAATAGTTGACTGGTAGAGAAGGCACTTGTTATTTAGCAAAGTCTCACAAAGAAATAAAAATGCTTGCGGAGATGAATATTGTTACTACAGATTTGCTTCGTACAAAAATATTTTATTCCAGTTAACCAAACAGACCAAAAAGCTATCTGTTTTAGACTGTGAAATGATAAGAGTATATTTCAAATTAACATAAAACAAGAGAAGAGGAATATTAACATTGAAATTGTTAACAATAGCTTAGAAAGGAGATGAAACTCATGGTTTATAATCTCTCCTTTAACTCTCTGTAAGACAGATAACATTGCATTCTAATCAAATTATTGTGTAATAAAAAATCCTCTGATCAGTTCAAATGGAATTTTCCATTAAATACAATCAAAAAACAGATCTTCTGGTTTGCAATCTATAATTGCATGTAATTTTTATTAAATTTGTAATCTAGTTTTGCATAGGTAGAATGTTTTCTGAACTTTTCAATATGTGGCATTAATATCCTGCAACTTCTGACTACAATCAGCAAACATATAAAAAGTGTAACAAAAAATGACATTAACGCAGAGTGTGTGTCAATTCAGTATCACATAATAATACGTATAAGTGTTGTATTTTCAATTTGTATGTGTTAATGGATGCTAGAAGCATCTGCTGCCACCAGCAACTCTGGTTCTTGGGATTTCTCCTGCCACTGCATCCAGACCTGAGGCCCCAAGGTCTCCATCCAAGGCCAATGGATGTAGCTGATACTTTCTGGCTTGTAAGGTCAACCAGTTTTGAGGCTGAATGTGTGTCTCACATGCATGCAGAGGACACAGGCATGGAAGGCCACAGACAAGGCCACACGAGAGCCACAGACAAGGCTCTGCTCCCCTCATCCCCCATGTTCAGGATGCACACCAGACACAGGCATACAGGGACACGTCCCCTCCTCCTCTTGGGCAGGCAGAGGCAGAAGATCACAAGTGCAGCACACACCTCACAGTCCCCGGGTTCACAAGCACACGCATATTCATGGATCCCCTGAGCACTGGCACGGCATCACTGCCTGCTTGGCACCTCTGTGGACACATAGAACACCACTTGAACAAAAAGATTCATATCACAGCAGGGAATTTTTTTTTTTTTTTTTTCTAAATTTCCTNTTTTTTTTTTTTTTTGCTAAATTCACTATATTATATCATGTACAGTTGTAACACATGGACCTACTCTATACTCCTGGATGACAGATATCTGTTGAACGAGTGGGATAATTGAGATAGGGAGGAAGAGTCCTGTACCTACAAGCTATATAAGATCCAGGAACAGGTCAGGATATGTTCGTCAATCTGGCAGAGAGGGTGGATCATGATCTGAGACTACTTGTCCAGGGACAAATCCAAGAACTATCTCATGTCTCCATTAAAATTAAACATAGCCACTTGATACAACAACTGCCTCTCTAATACATCAGAGTCTTGGCACCCACCAAGACCCTGATGTATTAGAGGGGCAGTTGTTGTACCAACAAGACCCCACCCACTATTTTCTTGGATAAACTCATTAGCAAATTAAACAATAGCAATTGAGTAACAAGGTGTTTCCTGGGGCTCACTGATCACAAGGAAGGAAATAAAGGCAGCTAGTCCTTATTAGCAGGAAACTGTTCTAAAGATTTTATTCTTTTTTACACTTTTGTAAATGCTTTATGACAAGGTCAGGTAACAAGTACATGCATATTAGGATGATAAGCACCTTAGAAATGCCTGAAGGTTGTTATTACAACTGTGAGGTGAGAGTGAAAAAATAATCTCTAAGATATCTACCTTTGTCATAGCTATTACTATTTCATTGTTATGTTTAAAGCCTTTCTGGAAAATTAATGTATGATTTACTAAGCAACCAGTTTCCATCTCTCTACATTCCATCCAGCATGTAATTAATATTTAAACATCTTTTTCCTTCTCCTTATTTTTGTATTGTTTCTCAATAACAAATATTTTTACAGCTTGAATAAACGTTAGCCAGGGTCCTTAAATTAATGTTTGCATATATTTTCTATTTATTTTACGTACTGAATGTATGGCTATATCTGTTTCTACCTTAGGTGCATACGAAATACCACATATTATTTTTTCTGCCTTCAGAAACATGATTTATTCATTGATTGATAAATAGCCCAAAATTATCAGTAATAGCAGATAAGAACTGAAAGATCACTTCATGATTCTGGGATTCTGAAAACAAAATAAATAATTTTTAAAAATTCTTACACTCTTAGTAAGTTCTTGATACAAAACCATTGAATGTAACAGAAAATATTTATTACTGTTAATGGGAAAGACAGCAAACTTAAAATGCATTACAGGGAAAACTGTACAAAGGGAAGGAAGGCAGTGTATTCTACCAAAAAGGGAAAAAAAAAACAAACCAAAAAAAGATAATGGAAAAAAAAGATAATTAAAAAAACAAAAAAACCAAAAAAAAAACAAAAAACAAACAAAAAAAAAAAGCAGAAACAAAAAAAAAAAACAAAAACAAACAAACAAACAAACCAAAACAAAACCTAAACCAAAATTGAGTCTCTTTCTTATTTGAAACCTAGACATATTGTAATTCTTTGAAAATAATCAGATATGTCGTTTTGTATATACAAATTATAATGCAGCTTGTGGTGGGCTGGTCCCTTTGAGATTCTCCTTATTCTGTACTACATTTAGCTGAAACACCCTTGGGAAACACACTGTTAATAAGTAGGCGCCAGTAGAGGTCATATTTAGGCATCTCTGAACATAACAATAAAACCGGATTTTGTTCAGCATGCCTCTGGGAGATTGGGTTCAGATGACCATATTTAACCAGTATTAAAATGACTCTTTTCTATCAATTTTCTTTTCAAATCTATCAATCTTAAACGCTGCAATACTCTGGAGCAGAGTGCATAATTTAATCATGCATTATTTCAAATATTTTGAATATTCCTATGACTAGCTATTCTCCCGTCTCTTTTTTTTTATGACAAACAGTGAAAATTCATCCCTTATTCATAATCTGTACCATGCCAATAGTGATTCTATAGGCCCTTCTCATAGCTCCCCTTAGCCATACCTTTTTCAAACTAGAGTTCCCAGGCTGCTTAATTTTTCTCCATACAAAAACCAATACCCATGAATGGGGAGAGAGAACAGGAGGGATACTATTCATGTTTTAAATGAAGATTGAAATTAGAACTGACATAAAGCCTGTCACAATGGGAGGAACGACCTTATTGCGAAGAACCACACCGAAATCACAACATTCGTGGATTCTGGAAGACTGCGTATCTGATTTACTTTCTCTGAGACTTTTGTAATCCAGCTAAGTACATTTAAGTTGGGCTGATCAGAAAAAAATCAAGTTTTGATTTTATAATGCAATACAATGGAGTTTCCTACTTGTTCCAAAGCCTTTGTTAATAATTCTGATATTGTTTTTACTTTGTTTTATCTGAGTACAGAACAGACTTCTGAAGGACAATCCACAGATCAGGCACATCATTTCACATTTATGTGGACTCCAATATTGCCAATATTCCTGATGAGATAACAGCTATTTTAAAGTTTGTTACTCAATAGGAATGCATCTACATTGTGCAAAACAAGACATTAAGATCGTCAGGTTACTGGAAATCCAACAAAAGAAATGCCAGTACTGATACCATAAAGATCAGTTGCCCAGTGTCATATGTAGCACATTTGTATACCCTAGCTTGGTCACTGAAGGGATACTTGAGCAGGAATTGGAGTAGGGCCTAGAACCAGACTTAAAATATTAGAGTTGGAAGTTTTGCTGTGTTTTGAGAAGACTTGAAGCCTCTGAACAGCACTATCCATGACTTACATCAATTTAGCAGCTACATATTCTGTAGTCTTGGCTGTGGAGGTCACTCCCAATAAGACCTTTTTGCCTATAATTCTGCTGAACTCTGTTTTCATAGAACCAGGAACACTCCTTGCTTTGGGGTTAGCTTATGTGTTTCTAAAATACATGAAGCTGAAGAGGAAATGGAGCATGCACTTTTTAACCAGGTAAAGAAAAAGCATCACCAAGAAGGAAGGAAGAAAAACATTTCTAAAGTTAGTAAAAGTTTATTGACTGAATTTTAAAATGCATTTGTAATGAAGGGTTTTTAATTTGTTAGAATTTTGCTTATTTGTTTGTTTTGTATTTTTTAATTAAGTAAGAAGTTTCATCCAAGCAGTGATGCCTCCTTTGTTGGCAACTTGCTCTACAAAGGCCATCAAAACAAATTTCTCTGGCAGTCAGAGCAGATTTAGGAAACATCAAGCTCACCTAAAATTCCTGCAGTTTTTTGCAATGAGACAAAGTAGCTGTAAAAGGAGGGATTTGGTCCTGCTCTTACTTTTGGTTTTGTATTTTGAATGGAGAAAAGTGGTCCAAGAGGAGAAAAGTGACCCTAGAGGACTAAGGGATTGCTTAAATAAGAAAAGTATTGTAAAGCATGAAAAATGTAAACTAAAGGAATATATTTCCATACAGGGAATACTTTCCATGGAATACTAAGTTGCAATTAATTAAAAATTATTGGATTAATGTAAAATCTTTATTTATATTTATGCACACACACAATTATTTACAATTATAGGAGAAAAGATATAAGTATATGTTTTATAATTATGTTGAATATAATACATTATAAATATGTTTATAATATGTACTTATAATTGTGAACATTATTATACTGCATTATTGCATTTTTGTAAAAGAGTCAAAATATTCTTAAATTCGTCAGCATTTAAATAATGTGCTTTACTAGTACATTTAAATAATATACTTTACTAAATCCTGTTTATCAATTTGAATGTATGTTAAAAAACTTCTAAATTCTTGGCCAAAATGTTTTTTAAAAGACACATTTAGAGGGCAATATTAGTTCTGTCACAGTAAGAGATGCAGGATTTTGGTTTTACTGAGTATACTGTAAAAAGCTCTTGGACTTTCATAGTATATACTGCCAATGATTTTCACCCTGAGGATTTAATGGCCCTGTGTGGCATTTATGGTCTTTTTACATCAATTTCTTGATACATAGGGTTTATTCTGTGCATTGCAGACTCAGTGGTAGAGTTTATTGCAGCCATCATTTTACACGTCCTTGAAATGTTTCAGCTCCTTTTGAAGTACGATAAGAAAATATATATTTAATGTATATATCTAACTCTTGCCATGGGTTTGCTTGACACAGCCAGATGTAAAAGATGTTCTGCAAGAGTATGTTTGAGCTGTGCAATTAAATTTATTTGTGTCAATGATGATAACAGAAATATGTATAATATATGGAGTCACTTTCTTACCCTTGAGAATAAATTACTTATTAAACTATTAATTGTTGAGACAATACATTGATGTGAAATGCTGATTACTAATGTGTCTCAACAGGAATGTTGTCACATTGGTCCGTAGTCACAACTGCTGCAAAGCCACCTACTTTCCTTAAGCAAATCCAAATATAAAACTTCCCCCAGCTGTTTTGGTGATTATAGCACTCAATTCATGTTCGGTGTCTTCTTTAAAATGAAATAGCTCATTATGTTCCAGCGTGGCTTTTTTCTTTCTCCAAAATAATAAAAGCAATTATACTGGCTATCATTCTTAAAAAATAATTACCTGTCAAATTTAATTTGAAAACCAAATCATTTTAACTCACGCATTTCTTACATAGCTTTAAATTTCTAGCAGCTAATTTTTAATCTTGGGTGGTTTCTTTAATAAAAAATAGTGATATTTTCATAATGTATGCTTTTACATGTGCATGCAAGATGTTGAATTTCAAAATTAAGAGATTTGATCTAGACAAATTAACATATTAAAAATATATCACTTCACAATCCCATGTAACCTCCAGTTCTTTCTATTGAGCAATCTTTCTGCAGCCATGCCAGAAGCCTTTTTCCTAAGATTGGAAGAGCGAAGCACTTCCAATATGAAGTATAATTCATTGAATACTGTCCCTCGGAATGCTGTCAGTTTGAGACAGCTCATAGGAGATATCCAAAATCTGTACAACAGAGACCTGTCCAAACACTTTTCCAGAAATAATGGGTTTATGTCTGTGAAGTGCCTACGTACAAGGAATGAGAATACTATCAATGTGCAACACAGATGGCTGTGTTGCAGAATGTTGCTACACAAAGATGTTTTCAATTCCTTTTATTCTTTTAAGAATTACAATGTGTTAATGTATTTTGGATGTAATTGAATGTTGTTTATGCTCTTCTCCATCTTCATTCTAGTAAGAAAAAACATCAAAAGAGATTTTCAATGATTAACAGTGGTAGAATTTGACTTCCCCATTTTCTTCTTGAGTAGGAATCTGCATTATTAATCTGGAGAGCTGTTGGAGAAAAAGCAGCAATGCATAGAAATACATGGGTGCTGTGATCTGTATCTCAAAACGTGGCAGAATTTGTTCTCTGGAGATATGCACCTTCTCCTTAACCAAAAATCTTTTACTGGCATGTTGTCTGTATTTCCACAACTATTGCTCAATGTAGCATGTATGTTAAGGGTGTTAAAGCTGAGAGTAAAATGAACCCTCTCCTTGCAGGTACTTCAGCAGTCTCTTCTACGAGAATAACTTCTCACAAATTCATTACAACCATGCATTATGAGTTTTATGAAATACTATTACAAATTAATTGCTTGAACATCTTCTTAGTGATTTTCAATTTGTTGATAGATTGTGTTGTGAAGCATGTAATTCCTGGAGCAAATAATTTCAGAAATGTTTTTATTCTCTCTCCCTGGGTATCCACACTATCTGTGTGTGGGCGGTTGAGCTCACCAACAGCTAAGCACCCACTTGGTGACTTGCTCAGACTGCTGCCCCCAGAGGGGTGGAGGAGAGGAATGGAAGAGCAAAAGCTGAAAACCCATGGGTTGAGATTAAGGCAGTTTAATAGGTGAAGAAAAGTTTCTCCCGCAAGGAAAACAAGGAATTAATTTGCTACTTCTCGTCATCAGGCAGAAGTTTAGCCACTTGCTGCAATGCTTGGCCTCAGTACGCACAGAGGTTCTTGGGAAGACAAACACTGTAACCACAAACATCCCCCCTCCCTCCGCCTTTACCTGAGCTTTTATTTCTCAGCACACCTTCATATGCTGGGAGTTATCCCTTTGGCCAGCTGGGGGCTGCTGCCCTGGCTGTGTCCCCTTGCAACTTCTTGTGTAGTCCCAGCCTGCTGTCTTAGTGGTGGGATTAGAATGAGAAAAACAAAACCTTGACAAAAATTTAAAACACAGCACCATAATAGCACCTCAGACAGAGCAAGCTAACCATGTTAATGACTCACTCTTCTTGGAGCCTCATAATACTGCTGACCTAGGTTCCTGCCTGAGAAAATCCTACTTTAAAAAAAAAAAAAAAAAGGTATAGCCAAAACAAATGTAAATATTTTAAGCTTTTGGGTTATTTTCTTTTATGCATTTTATCTGTCATGAAGGTATTTGCACTGAAAGAAAATCTGGGTCAGTGTATCTGTGCCTGTCTTAATACAAAACTCTATTTCTTCAGAAAGATTCCTTAACAGGTTACTTCTAAATGGATATATTTATACAAACACATACACACATAAATATGAAAAAATGTACATTTATATATACACACTATATGTATATTTTTATATAACAAATGCTGATTGCTTTTAGTTGGGGTTTGGGGGATTATTTTTTTTTTTTTTTCTATCAACTAAGTTGTACCAGAAGGACAACAGAAAGCAAATAAGGACCAAAATGGCACACAACATTTTTCATTATTTTCAATAGTTTATACTTTGTAGAGGTAAGAATTTATAAGAATTGAACAGTTTTGAAGGACACAGACTATCCCAAATTATTTGCTTCTCAACATAAATTTTTTGTCCCTGTTTTTTAGAGTTAACTGCACTGTGGGTGAAGCAAACTTTTAAATTTTATTAGGTGATATAAGTAAGCTTTGCAAAATCACCTGACCTAAATTATCCATGGCATAATTACTAATTGATTTTGCTGCCTCTTGCAATAGTGTGTCATATCTCTACTTGGGTTAGAATTTGTAATCCACACTTTATTTTGCAAGGAGATGCACTGAGTTTGTCAGGTAAACTCTGCAGAATATGATGTAATATACATTAATTTTGTAAGTTCAGAGTCATGATTCTGAATTCAAGGAAACCTAAATTCATATAATAGAAATGTATATTCTTCAAGTAGGTTTCAGTGGTAAACTGCAACAATTTAAAGCTCCTGTATAATCTGCTTAAAAATGTTGCACGTTTTGGTTGTGTAATTGGCTTTTTGTCTCTCAGCAGAAGGGCTATAAAGCAGTTGTGATCCAGAATATGTACGTACACAGACTACACAAGGGCAGGAGATTTCCACAAAGTGATCTGCACTGTGCAAACTACAGCTGATCCATATTTACAGCTGAATCTTTATGCTGTTAGTCACAAGAAAACAGACATGCTGATTCCTGTCAAATTTGTAAGCTGTAAAGGTTCTGGTTTTGATACAGAATATATGATGTCTTACATTAACCATTAGGTCTCTCTTTGTGTTTGATTCAACCCCTTTGACAGTAAAAGAGAGATTGAATTTTTAGGCCTATTTCAACCATAAAAGAGAGACATGATCTCTCTGGAAACTGGCTGTCTTCAATGCTTACAATTCTTAGACGTTTCTTATAGCTTTCAGAATTATTTTCTTTGCTTTCTTTGTTGTTTTTATTTTTTCTTCGTCTTTTTTTTTTAATAAATTGTTGATTTGATGAAAGAAATCCATCTTATTTTTCAAAGTCTGGACAATCTAAAATCACAGACTGCCTGTGTGTTACAGAAAAAAAAAAAAACAAAAACACAATGCTATTTGTCTAGTCTGATATTTAAGACAAGTAGATAAGCAAGATTCACAAACTATTTTACATTAATCTTACATTCACATACATACATGTATACTTATTACTTATATACATATTACTTTGTAGATTAATGTAGGAGCATTCTGAGGATCATTTTCTGTTTACAGTAAAAGTGCACAAGCTTTCTGTCACATTAGTTGAAATAAATGTAAAAGTGCAAGAACAAATTTTTGAGAATATGGGCATGAATCTGTTCTTTCTGTGTTCTCTCATAAGGGCTGTCTCTCTCAAAAGCTTGTCTTTGTGGACGTGTCTTATAGGAAGTTATGCTTTGGAGTCATAATCTCTTATTTGCAGTTTTAAAATAAGGCCTGTACTACTAAGTTCACAAAAATCTATAAACTGATAGACCTAAATGGAGTACAAGCAGCCACATAGTTGTGTTTATAGCAAGTTGAAGATAGCTCCTTTTAATAAATTTGGTTATGCTAAATAAATTTATGGATCTATAAATAATGAAGAAACAAGGAAAAATTTGCAGTAGTCACCAAGCGACCATCGGGTTTTGAGCTCTGACTTCATAATTAATTCCTTAAAAATTATACATGCTTAACTATCTTAATTCACTTTTTAAAAAAAAACCAAATTTCATTTGATTATTGAAAATAGCACTTTTTGAATTTTGCATTTGTCCATAATTAATATAATTAGACTCAGACAATGAAATAATTTCTGTGGCTTGTAATTGATTCCCTGTTCATTCCACTTGCATCTGTAACTTTTTTTAAACTTTACCACAGACATATGAGAGATAGTAGCTGTGTTCATTCTAAGGCAGTCTGTCTCAAAGTACAAATCTGAGCTGACTCATTGAAATCATTTTATGAATTTACAAAATTAATTTCTTGGAACATAACATTAAGATGTGTAAC
The DNA here is from genome assembly GCA_013397845.1 of Melanocharis versteri. Taxonomy (NCBI): domain Eukaryota; kingdom Metazoa; phylum Chordata; class Aves; order Passeriformes; family Melanocharitidae; genus Melanocharis; species Melanocharis versteri. Next base: position 119,272 of record VZTG01009684.1, on the reverse strand, counting down.
AGCAAATTAGCCTGCTCGCATATTAACTATGCTTACACTTTGGAGATGGGAGAAGAGGCAGATCCAAACGGGAATTTCCATTTGGGGTTCATAAATGGCAAATCTTTTGAGCTTCTCTAATCAGATTTTTCTACCATATGGAAAGCATCAGTTTTATCCTGTGGTAATCTGACCTTCTTTCACCAAATCTCTGGTGAATATAAATAGAAACTGAACAAGTGTCATTTGGTTTTAGATCCAAAATAGAACAGAGTCAGACTAATGCTGAAAATTTACCTTTTTGCTAATATGTACTGCATGGCAATTATTACAGCAAAATCAATGAGCGAAAGTTTACTTGAATTCCAATGTAGGAAATCTAACAGCTCATATTTCCCAGAATAGAACACAAAGTGTCTTGGCTGTCGGAAGACTTCTTATGAGGAAAATGTTCTGATCTGCAGTGATTCCTTTCCAGGGACAAAATCTGGGCTTACTTATAGGTGTGAGAGTCTCACCCAAATGCCTGACAGTTTTCCTGCTGTTTTCTTGTGTGGGTATTGAAAATTCTCCATGTACTGCCATGGTCTGATCAGAAGACATCGTAACACCAAGGGTAATAAGGGAAGGAGTATCAGTTCTTGGCTGCTCTCATATCTCTCAGCTGAAAGTTTAGGCTCAGCCAGATACTAATGAATAGGGAACAAATGTACTGTGGTGAAAGACAGCACTAACAATTTCAGATTTCTTGGTCACAGTTGTATTCTATTAAAACTTCCTTTTGCTTTGTAAAGCTGGTAGGGAAAATGCTATTTTAGAATTTGCTCTAACCCATACAGAAATACTGACTCAGAAACTACAGGTATAACGTGAGTTGAATAAAAAGTACTTAAAGGTGAATACTGATTAATTCTCTAAGGAATTGATGGTAGAAGAAAAGAAGAAGAGTAAAGATAATACAATTCAGAAAATCCAACATGGGCAACTCAGGGAACTAAGAGACAAGGTGCTTCAGAGAGAGAGAGAGTGTAATGTATGAAGAAATGTGAGAGATCTGGCAGTAATGGAAAAGCTGAGATTATACTCATAATGGCAGAATATAAAATTCCACAGCTAAGATAGGAAGCCTATTAAGAAAGCAATACAGGACCAGAAATTCTTCAACGATGTGAAAATAAATATTAGATAAATAAATCAAAAATGGAAGCAAAGGTAGATTTCTAAGAATATGCCTAAAGGAAAAAAAAAAAAAGGGATAAAATCAGGGAAACTGGGGTGCAAGAAAGACTTTCCCTTAGCTAAGAACAGAAGAGCCCCAAGAGAAGGAAATTAAAAATAACAAAAAAAAAAGAAACAAGGATACATAACAAATTTTGGATTAGGTAAAAATCAAGACAAACATTACCTTCTTTGCTTTAAAAAACCCAAATAAATAAACAAGCCCCCCCTTTTTTAACTATACATATACAGAAATAAAATTTATGAATTATTATACAAAAAAAACCCAAAACACCTTATAATGTATCTTTTATAAAGTAGAGTGGGAAAATTCAATTTGTGCATCTTGACTAAAATAATCTTCAATTAATCTTTTTACATAAGGAATAATTTTACAAAATGTTTAGACTCCTGGAAAATAGTGTTTTGGAGTTCTGGTATCCAGCGTTCTAATAGGAATAAGCTTAACATTGAACCTTAAAAAATAAGTTGAATAAAAATATGAAAAAAGAAAAAAAAGAACCCAGAGCATTACAGTTATGTTAGTCTAACTCCAATTTCTGGCAGGATTCTGTAAAAAAAATTATTAAGAAATCAATTTATAAGTACCTCAAAGATAATAAGGTGATAAAAAAGGACAGCATGAGTTTGTCAGGAACTGATCACATCAAACTAATCTAATTTCTTTCCCTGACAGTCTAACAGGCCAAGTGAATAAAGAAGAAGCAGGAGGTTAGGTACAGCTTGACTTTATTATGGTTTTTTTGACACTGCCATGCATGACATTCTTATAAGCAAGCTAAGAAAATGCGGTTAAGGTATAATCACCCACTTAAAACTTACTCTGGGGAAGTAGTTATTAAAGGCTTACCTATCCTAGGAGGGTGTTTCAAGTGTCATTCCTCATGGATCTGCCTACCCCTGTCTTGTTTTCATTAATAGTTGTAATGAATTAAATATGTAAAGAGATTCACAAAATCACAGAATCAGTTAGGTTGAAAAAGACTTCCGAGATCATCGAATCCAATCAATGACCCAACACCGTCCTGTCAACTAGAGCATGGCACTGAGTGCCACGTCCAGTCTTTCCTTAAACACCTCCATCACCTCCGCAGGCAGCCCACTCCAATATCTAATCATGCCTTCTGTGAATAAATTTTTCCTAATATCCGACTCAAACCTCCCCTGGTTCAGTTTAAAACTACATCCTCTTGCCTTGTCATTGGTTGCCTGAGAGAAGAGACTGACCCCCACCTGGCTACACCCTCCTTTCAGACAGTTGTAGTGAGTGATAAGGTCACCCCTGAGCCTCCTTTTCTCCTCAGCTGCCTCAGCTGCTTCTCATAGGATTTGTGCTCCAGACCCTTCACCAGCCCCATTGCCCTTCTCTGGACACGCTCCAGCACTTCAATGTCCTTCCCGAACTGATTACATCATAGTAGAAGAGTAGTAGAGTCATTTTCAAGGACAGGTCAAGACTATAATGTGATTTGACAAATTCCTACAAAATTCAACAAATTTAAATTCAGAGAATTTCAAGTTTTATTTTACTTTTCAATATGCACAAAACTCATTGTTTCACTGTCTACTATGAGTGAGTTGACATTCAGAGAATTTCAGTCAGAGAATACAGAGAAATTCAATGGGTATATCAAAACTAGGATGCTAATAAGGGCTAGCAGACTAGAATTTTTTTTTTTCTTTTTAAAGGCAAACATGGATCTTGGCCTTATAATAGATTTGAAACCAATTATGAGTCAGTTATGTGAAACAGAAAGAACCCTAGATCTGGAATACATTAAGATAGCATTTAATGTTAAGACACAATGGTCGTATGAATTCTTGCTCTTTACAGCACAGGAGAAGCACTGGCTGGAATCTTTCCGCTTCTTAACACCCACAGACAGTAATCCACAAAATAGCATTCAGAGAGGAGATCTTTGATCTCCAGTTAATTAGTTGTCTTGGGGTTTTTATAATATGTATCATGACTTGATAGATTAAAGAATGTCAGTTCTAGTATGATATTTATAGGAATTTTGTCTAGACAATAATGTTGCTGCCTTTCTGTAAACTCGAAAACCTTTCTCCCAGTTAGGGTGACTAATTTGGGATTCCACAAACTCACAGTAGGCAGTGAGACGATGTGTTTTGTGCATATTGAAAAGTAAAGCTCTATACAGGACACATGCTGATTCAGAAAGACCTTCCAGATTATGAAGCCAGAGAAAATGAAATCTATCTTCTCCCATTTCTTGGTGGTATCATTCATATTCTCACTTACAACTTAAGTTGCAGACTCAAGTTGCAGATGAAATAGGAGAGTGAGATCATTATTGTGGAGTATTAATAAGCTGTACTGCACAGACACACTTATTTCACTCCAGCTATTTAAAAGACTGGTGGAGCATTTGCATGACATTCTTTAATAGCTAAAATAACTATAATCAATCTATGCTTTCAGTGCACTTTGTAACGGCTCATTTGACATGTTTTACTTATATTCCAATAAAGAAGTTTATAAATTTTCAAGCAATTCTACTGCATTTTAAGCGTTAGTCCATCTTGGGAATTGAAGAGCCACTCAACTTCTAGAGCTCAGCTGAGAAGGCAAATGCAAGGCATGCAGTCATTTGAATGGCTTATTAAACTTAAATCATAACCAATTAGTAAGGATTGTACTGTTCCCCTCCCTCATTGGTAAATACTAATTTATTTTCTTGTCTCATTTACTTTCTTCTATATCATTATTAATAAGCTTTCTCTCCTGCATAAAGCAATATGCCTGCAAAAGAAGATGAAAGGAAATAATGAAGTTCTTGTAGATTACACACGCTGACATTTAAGGTATTGTAAAATTTTATTCTCTGGGGCTCTGGAATTGCACTGTGTTGTTGATAGCACTTTCTGCTATGAAAGGGTAAAAAACCTACTCACTTTCCAGTAAGTACAGGAAGGAAGATGGAAGATGGAGAAAAATCCTGCAGGGACCAAAATCATGCCTACTTTCTGGAAAACTTAAAGTTTTGTCCTCACACACAGCTAGAAAAAGTAAAGGGCATGCATGCTGAGAATTGAAAGAGCAAGTGGTATCTGACAGGGAGAAAAAAACAGGAAAAAAAATTGGAGCTTGTTGTTTAAATTGGTAGTTTGTGTTCCACACTGCAGAAAAAAGAGTCACTCCATTTCTTCTTTGAAGACATCTGCCACTGCATGTTTAGAATAATCATTCCAGTGGTGCTGAGGGCTATCCTATAAGAAGGACATGGATTAATTCTGATATTCCTTCTTAACATGTCCTGAATCTAGAGCAAAAACACAGACTTTGATGTCATTTTATTTGCCTTGAGGTCTGGCCTCCAAAAACTCCCTCAGACATGGGGTTCCTCCAAGGCTTGACAGACCTGTATGAATAAATGTCTGAGGCATCAAGGTTGTTGGAAATGGTACTGGATTCCTATGCATATGCCTATGCTTAAGAAAATCAATCAGGCCCAATTTTTTTCTGGGATTTACCTTTCTTGTATCAACAAGAGAAAAGGTTTCCTGGATGAGGCAATGCTCTCAAGCATGTAGTGTGATTACCACAGTGGTCCTGTGCAGGGCCAGGAGTAGGACTCAATGATCTTTGTGGGTCCCTTCCAGCTCAGCATATTATATGATTAATTTCGAGTCATATCAGTGTCTGAACTTTTGGGTTGAATTAGGCTCTCGTATAAGAGTTAATTAGAAAAGTTTTGCCAAGAAGGCTGTCTTTTGAAAACATGGATTATTGAGTATAAAATAGAATATTCCAGGATTATGCAAGTTTGCCTATTATCTTCATTGAGAAAATACTCTGTTTTGATAGGAAGGTATTCCATTAAAATTCTATTCATGTATAAGTATTTTAAAAACAGATCCCCTTCAGTTTAAAGACTTTTTTCTTCTGTGCTTCTGATTTTCAGTATAAATTGCTTCATTTTCTGGCACCACTTATATCACAATATTAATTCATCCTGAGTGTTATAAATAGTGTGAACCACAGGGAAATGATGATAAATGTTAGCTTACTGTTTAGCTTAACTAATGTAGAATAAACTTCCGTCAGCTTCTCACTGTGGGTAATAGCTAATGAGATTTCTATCTTATGCTGCAACTTAATTGCACAGAGTTGTTCTCTTTGAAAGCTGGCTATCTAATGCAGTTACATGGGAAAAAAAAAAATATTAAATGTCTAAACAGCCTGCAAGTTATCTGCAAAGGTTTTAATTATAACATTAAAAAAAATTTAAAAAGCAAAAACCCAAGGAGAACCAAAAAAACTAATATCCTACTATATTTACAGTAGAAATCACTGTTTTAATTTAAAGGTATCCTACCCATTCAGATAGGATAATATTTTTGAGTGTACAACAGTATTGCAAGCCACCGGGTCTAGTGAATTGCACAATTTTGGTTTGAATTTAAAAGCCTGTTATCAATTTTGTGTCATAAATTTAACATTATTGCCATTTAATTTCATTTGATTCACTTGCTTGACTCCCAATTCTGCCCTCACATACTATGTACAAGGTACATCTAAAGATCATGAGACTTAAGAGTTCACTGTTCATATGAGACTTGTGGATAATTTAAAAAATAAATAAATAAAAAAGGGAAGATGGGTGTTAGGAGGCTCTTAGCTCTCTTCAACTAATCTTGAACAGTAATCTTTACTTTGTGTATACTGAAACAAAGTCAAACACCACCTTCTGATGTATGTGAAAAAATCTGAGACTATTTTTTCTTCTGAAGAAGAAACACTCCAGTAATCTAACTGACGTTATCTGCAGTATTAAGAGCCTGTTTCTGACTATCAAAATTCATTTGTACATGGGAGGCAAGTATTCACCATTCTGCACTAAGAGTTCAAAGATGTTGGGAAAATAAGCCTTCCTTCCTGTTACAAATGTGAGAATGAAAACTTTTTGTTCCAGAGTATTTTTCTATATGGAAAGATGGAAGAAAATTGATATTGTCTCAGTTCCTTAAAATTGTATATCTTTTTACAACAGAACCTCAGAACAATCTTGAAGAACAGCTTGTCTGTCTAACTTCATTCTTGCAATGCCCTTCTCTCCCTCTGTACTTCTTGAAGAGCCCCTAGTGTATAATCTAGTTGGGAAGAGCGAGTAAGGGGAAATAGCTAGCATCACGCAAAGCAAATATTAAAAATTCCTTCAGTAGTGGCCTCAGCCTGAGAAATTTGAGAAAATGATTTTTTTAATGGTACATCAGCAAGGACATGTCATGGCAGTTTGTGTGGAAGGGTGTGCAGGAAGGGCCCTGAAACTCAGCCAGCTTGATCAAGGAGCAAGGGTATCAACCTGGCAGAAGACCGCATCTGTGTAAACTCTCCATGACTGATGCAGCTTCCCAGACAGAGCTGTGATGGGAACACGCTGCCACCCAGATGCTGGGTTGCAGGGTGTGCCCTGCTCCTGTGCCAGTGCCAGATGGCAACAGTGAGCACGCCTGTGGGAGCTGCACCCTGGGAGAAGAGCTCCTCCACTTAGTGGCAGAGCAGAGGTGAGTGCACTGAGGAGTATCAGGGAGAGAGACTATTGGAATTGCTCCCTGACTTCCCTGAGTCAGGCAGACATGTTCTGTGGAGGATTCCCTATCCTCTCTCCACCTGGCAGGACGTGTTGACTTAAGGGATAGGGGGAAAGTGTGATGAGTTCCTGCAAGGCACAGCAGGCACATCTCTGTGACTGCCCCACCTTCCCAGGTGCCCTGGCATAGCAGGCACAAGGCTCTGCAAGTGCAACTGAACAGCGGCAAGGATGAAGGTTCATCTAGGTTGGAAGTGTCGCTGAGGTTAAGTTTGCCTATGCTCTGCATCAAAACTGCTTCCATACAGGAAAAAAAAAAAAAAAAAAAGAGTTATTGTCCTAGGACACAGTCTTCTGAGAGGAAAAGGAAATCCAACTTACTGACCAAATCTACTTCTTAGGGAATTCTGCTGCCTCCCTGGGGTCCAGGTTAAAGAGATGACAAGGAAACTTCCCACCCTGTAATGCTCCTCAAACTGTTATTCATTTTTCCCGTAGGCAGCAATGAAGTTACAAAAGAAGTCTGAGGGCAATCAAGAAAGACCTCAGGGCCTTGGAATTACTGATTATGGGATCAGGAGCACAAGCACTGTTCACTTGAAACCTTTCAGTTGCTGGTAATGATGAGGAAAGAAACAGGCTCTACACCTGGTATCACTGGTAGAATTTGGGAGGTTTTCATTATGGATTTTGTGCAAGGGGAGGTTTAAATTCAATATTTGAAAAATTTTATTTTTCGAAAAGGCTATCAAGTGGTAAAGTCCCATCCTTGGAGTTTTTAAAAGATGTGGCACTTGAGGACACAGTTTAATGCTGGACTTGTTAGTGTCAGGTTAGTGGTTGGATTCAATAATCTTAAAGATTTTTTCCAACCGATATGATTCTATGGTTTCATGATTCTACATGTGTGTTAATGCGTATGTATAACAAGCCAGTTAAAATTTATGAATCTATTCTGAAAATATAGTTAAAATTGCCTTTTCAGAAATTAATAAATAGCTAACATAATTTTTCATTAAATTTGGTTTAAAAATGTGTTTTAATACGCCCACTTATTTATCTCAGTCTCACTAGGTCCTTTGGTATCCAAGCAATAGTTTCTGTGAAATTTTTGATAATCATAACCTCATTTTTTTGAAATTCTTCATCTCAATTCCTATCCAAAATGCTTATCCTGCTCACAGAAAACTTCTTCTCCACCTTACCCCTGCCACACAGGGGTAGGGTGTCTCTGCCTCCCCTAGGGCACATTAACATACAATAATACTAGGCTCTGTAGGATGTGGATATGACTTTCGTTTACAGGATTCTGGATATGGAGAGATTTTTCACATCTATCTCTTGAAATAATCAAGTTTTTGTGTTTCAAAGTCCTGCTCAGTGGGCTTTTGCTGTCCAGTTGAAATCTGCTGAGGTGTCCATGGCTGATATATCAAGCACAGTAATTTTCTTCAAGATCTAATGATGCATGTGCTCAGAAGTCTTATGGCCTTAAAACCCTCAGACAACACTTAGAGAAGATGTAAAACACAGTTAACCTGTTGTTAATGAAACTTAGAAACAACAGGTCCCATCAGGAAGTGGGGTGCTTTAAAAAAATGCATAAAAGTTGAAAAAAACCTTCTTACTCTGTGATAGAAGAATGAAAAAGGCTGATAAGATTCACTGGTCTGAAAAAAATGCCCTCTTTACATGAGCTACTAAGAGTTCTTGTGCTTTCTTTAAAACACTAAGGCACTAATATTTAAGATAAGCTGCTCTGCCAGGGAAGCCGAAGATTTCACAGGTTGATTACCATTAGCTAGAATGCTAAGAGTCCTTTTCATTTCTCCATAAATATTATGTAGCCAACAGCAAGAGCAATACACAATTCTAAGAATAAACACATCACTAAAGCTACTGAGCATGACTTACACTTTTAGCAATTGACCAGTAGAATATCCATTATTATTTTACAGCAATATCTCAAAAAGATTACTGCATGTTTTTACTAGGAATATTTTTATATATATACCCAATTTTTCTTTTTTTTCAAAGTACACCTTTTGCTATTAAGTAATATAACAGAATATGGAAATGAAATTATTTTGTAATGTAAGGAGAAAAGCTGCATGTAAATAATCAATGTTTCAATTTTGTTTCTAAAAGAGAACAAATTAGTTCAAAACATAATTTGAACTAATAATTAATTGAATAAATAACTTCAGGAAAAAGCTTTTACATTACAACTTCTATGCCAGATACAATCAGTAGTATCATGTGAATTGTAAATTGCTGAGAAGAAGATTTTATTTTATAATTTTCATATGATAAAGATTCCTTCTTTTTAGCCCCATTGTTAATTCATTATTCAATGGGTGTACTAATTTATTGACTCATTCCCCAACATGGTTTGAAGTTCCAGAAAGGACCTACCATTTAAAATATAGAGTTTATCCTTTTTCACAATATTTTACAATTTTTTCAATGCTGTTTTTTTTTTTTTTTTTTTAATTTGGTGCTATAAATAAAAGTTTAAATAGATAGATTTTAATAAAATAAAATAAAAAAAAAAACAAACCAAACCAAACCAAAACAAAAAAAAACCCCAAACAATTACTTCGACTGAATTCTTCTCTTGCCTGTGATGTAAGGAGGAAGAAATCTCATATGCTTAAATTCATGGTTAAATGCTGAGTTTATGTTAGTAGAAATTGAATTGACCAATTTGGCCCCATGACTCTACTTACAAGAGATTAATGTTCTTATTACATTCTATCCTTGAACTTCGTAATGAAAGAAAAAATGCCCGAAAAGTATGAAAGAAAGCAAGGACAAAGATGAATAACATGAAGGAAAAAGTATTTGGTTTTTTTGTTTGGTTGGTTGGTTGGTTTTTTTAATAGAGAAAATAACAGCAATACAGATATTTGAAATCTTCACCTTTTGCACTTAATCCACAAACTTAATTTTCTCTTCTATTTGAATTACTTGAATTTCCAGGAAATCTTCCCTGCTAGGCAAAAATGTTGTCATATTAGTATTAAGCTGATACATAGACTCTCAGTAAGATACTATCTCTCTCCTCTCCATATAGAGGAACCAATTCTAAACCACAGATTGGTGTTGATTTCTCTCTTTTAGAGATACTTTTATTTGTGGGTAATTTTCATGCTATAATGGCTCTTTGCATAGCTGGAAGCCATCAGAAAAATCCAAACTCGATGTCGCACATCTAGCAGGCAATATTTTATGTTATTTACTTGTAGCAACAAGATGTTTGGGAAGTTGTCAAATAGAGGGATAAACAAAATTAATTTGAGTTTTTCCAAGTTTGCTAAATGACTATACTAGGAAAAATGCTCTACTCTCCCTAATAGAGCAATTCCAGAGTCAGGGGCACTATATGGTGAAGATCGCCAGGTTTCTGTGGTCACCCTGAATCCCCTCTCCTTTCGCTGGAGGGGAAAAACCAGTGGCATGTAGAGCACGTAGTAGGGTACGTCTCATAGCCTTAAGCCATAAGGGTCCTCAGAAAACACTGAGGAAGCAAAACCCATGATTGGTTAATCCTGAAAGCCTGATGAGACAATCATCCTGAGTAGCCAGCACAGAATCACCAAGGGCAAGATGTGCTTGACCAACTTAAAATAAAGCTGTTAACCTTGTCTCTCCTAAGGTCCTCAGTAGACAAGTGGATGTATGGCTAGATGGGAAGCGAGTGAACTGGACTAAAAACTGGTTGAATAGCCAGGCCCAGAGAGTGGTGCTCAGTGGCACAGAGTCTGGCTGGAGGCCAGTAACCAGAAGTGCACCACATGGGACAATACTGGGTCTGTCCTGGCCAGCATTTTCGTTCATGAGCCTGATGACGGTGCAGAGTGCACTTCCAGCAAGTCTGCTGATGACGTAAAAATGGGAGAAGTGGCTGATACTCTGGAGGGTTGTGCTGCCACCCAGGGCAGCATCAAAAGGCTGGAGAAATGGGCTGATGGGAATTTGATGAACGTCACCAAGAAGAAATACAAAGTCCTGCACATGGGAAGGAACAGTTGCATACACCAATGTATACTGGGCGTTGTCAAGCTGGAAAATTGTTTGGCAGAAGACCTGTAGGATCTGGTAAACCTTAAGGTGATCAGGAGCCAGCAATAGGCTGTTGCTGTAAAGCATGAAAACGATGTCCTGGGCTGGAGTAGGCAATGTGTTGCCAGCATGTCACTCATTATTATCCATTTTTCAATTTGTTCTCACAGAAAATAAACAAAGAAAAACCCCACACTCCTTTGTTTCTAATTGCAATACAAAAATTTATTGTAAATCTACACAAAATTCACATATCTGAGAATAGTATTTGTGTGAATTCCTTAAAATTGCCTCCTATGTGATAGCAGCATGTTGTCTGTGTGTGAAATAATGGCTCATTTGGAAGCTGTTTGGCCTATCAGCATCAAAGTAGCATTTGAGAGCAATAAAAAGCAGTGAGAAGATTTGTGGCATCATTTTGATATCTCTAGCACAAACTAGATAGAAATGTTTCCTGTACTACGATAGCCAAGATGTTGCTGTAGTAATAAGCTACAAGTTAAACACTAACTGAAACAGTGCTCTGCTTTCCTTGATTTGGAGCACAGAGAGGAGAAATTATGAGAACAGCTTTATTGAAAATCTAGGTCATCTACAGTCTCCAACAGTTTTGCAGCTCCAGAAATAAAGAGACCTGTGAAGACTATTTTATACAATAATGTCAGCAGTGGGCAGTAACAACATCTGGAATGTATTAGAAAGGTAACACTAATACTATAACATTAAAATTTGATACCAAACTATGATTCTCTCTGTCGTAGGTAATTCAGTGAGAAAGAGAGGAAGAAAGGTGTTGCAGATGACAATGATAATTTCCAAGCACAAAAGATCGCCCATTTAAAACTAAAAGTTGCAATCTAGCTTTGATAAAATGCATTAATGTGAAACCATAAAGAATGTAATGTGAGAAAAAAGGACGTCAGGCAAGTAAAGCCCACAAAAGAACTCACAAATCCTAAGAAATGACACTTAATCACCCCTAACATAATACTCATTATTTGGAAATAAAATACAAACATTGTGAAACACAACATAACCATGAAAATTTATTGGATTATTATGACACATTTGCAAAGACCAGCAATCTCATAACATAACAGTTCAATTAGCTTAGAGGAATTTTTCATTTGAGCTAAGACCAATACTACAGGAAGAAGATGAATGTGCTACTGAGCAAAGTAAATCAAACATTCTTAATATTAAGGTGGAAATCCAAGGGAAAAATGAGGTCTGTGTATTACTAGTGATAGACAGACTGGCAGGGAAGGAGGAGAAAGAGCTGACAATTATGAGCTTCATTCCACTATGGATTACACATATGGGCACATATATGTGTATGACATAATGTGTCAATATTAGATGATTTTTTAAGTACTTTTTTTGAAATTAAAATTTCTTATCCTCTGCGCCTAATCAAGAGTAAATTCATCACAAAAACCAGGTAACATCATACCTGAAAACCTCTCTGAATAGGTCTTCTAAAACCTGAGAAATACAGAAATCTAGAAAACTAGTAAAGAAGGCTAAAGGTCTCCCATTTCATTGCCACAGTTCCTCTGTGCAAGGTAAGAATGAGAATATTGCTCTGGAAATCATTATGTCAAACTACTAGAGTGCACATAGTCACTGACCATTGAAGGAAAACTGTCAAAATTGACTCAATTTTGGCNCCCTTAACATAGTTTGCTAATATTTTCTTCTTGTTTCAAAGGGGAGTTGTTCAGGAGGTGATGGCTGATGACAAGTTTGTTTATTTTTTATGCTAGCTGCCCTTAGAAAACCAGGGGATGTATTTGTGCACATTCAACAGCCCCTTTGGAAACACTGTTTCTCAAACTGCCATTTGGGCTGTGTTCAGTACACAAGGTGTTTTACATAAAAATGCGACACATTTCTGATGTCATATAGGTTACTGATGTCTACACAGATGACATTTTGATCTGAGGGAAATAACTTTGGAAGAACATTACCAGAAAAATATTTGAATGAAGCAAACAAACAAACAAACCACAAAGCAAAAAGAAGAAAACATCATAGGAAGAGAAATTATCAGAATAAACAGATATAAAACAGTAAACAGCAGCTGCTGAAAAAAACTGATTCAAAAAACAGGGAAGAAATATAAGGATACTTTAGGTTCTGAACTAAGAAAAAGAAATCTCTATCCCATGCATTTGTTCCAGAAAGAAAAGAAATAGGAATACTAAGGTACTAGAGGCAATCATAGGTTTTATAAGAAATCTGGAAACAAAATATATTTAAAGGGCTCTAAGTGCTGTCCTATGAAGGTTTTCCCAAAACTTCTTTCCTCACTGATATATCTAAGAAATTAAATAATACAGTCAAAATTAGTGGTGTTTCTATCAAAGGCTGAAAATGGCAGTCTTTCACACAGCGCATCTAGCAGCATAAACAAGTTCCATAATAAATTGAACATTGCTAATTACTTCAGATGCCAGACTGACATTAGATTTAATAATTTAATTTAATTTAATTATTGAATGCAATTAAGTTCAATAAAAAAGAATGTTTATTGTTAATTTATTATAACTAGCTATACCAAGAACTAACGTGTCGGCAATCATGTTCTGCACAAAGTTTTCTACTGAGCTTTTGGGAGCTAACCAACCAGCTAGGTAAGTACAAATTACGCACGGGTGATCAGCTGGACTGTAGACACCCAGTGAAACAGACCTTTATTTGTCTCTTTGACATTGAGTGATTAGTGAACGAGAAGACATCTGAGCTTACTTCATTGCTTGCCTTTACCACAGAATCGTTTTTATTAATTTCATTGCTTTGGAAAACAGCTGACATTCAATCTGGCTGAGAGAACGAAGATATTTCTGAACTGACTTCAACAATCCTTCTTTTTGACAGCTAGCTTGCAATGAATGAAGCTGAGTAATCAGCCACTCATGTTTGAAATAGGAGCTGTACACCTGAAACACATCTTGAACTTGCATTTCAGACATGTTTGGAGCTATGAGTGTGTTGAGATTTTCCATAATTTTAGAGATACATCTCAAAACTTGATTAAATGCTGAACTTTGTACTATCAATTACATTGACTAAGATATATTTATAACATTTTCTTGCTGATAATGGATGCTGTTCAAGTATTTTAATTTATATTTTCTTGAGAACATCTCTTCCTCTGGACTCTGTGCACTTCAACTTTATCTTCCTTGTGATCAATTACCTCAGGAGTTCAGGTTTTATAATTTTGGGTGACTGAGTGAATAACATTTTCTTTGTGCTTTTTATATTGCTGAAGAAGCCAACTACTGCCATTATCAATTATTTTGATAATTTCTCCAGAACATGGATCCTGAACCAATTCTAAGAAGCCAAAGACTATAACTACTGGGGGTTCTGGATTTTTTGTTGTTGTTGTTAAACAAGCTAATTTTAAATGGAATTTCATTAGCTTAGAGTGAGCTGTCTATGCGGTGCAAAATATACATGGTCTGCAGACTAAAAATGTTTCAAAACTACTTTTCTTTCCTGTGTCGACCCTTCTATGTGATAAAGCAACAAAGGAGAAATGAAACTTTATGTTTCCAGAATACACCTTACTGCTAGAACAATCTTGGTGGTGTTGTCTTTTCCTTATTATTTTGAATTTTTTATTTAATATTGCAAGGTGTCACTTTGTTTCAAAAGACACTGTAAAAAGCATACCCAGAGAGGGAAAAAAAATAGCAGATTTTATTCTTATTGTTACACTTAGTAGCTACATCTGACATAAACCAATATGCTTAAGTCATCACCATAAAATTAGTGAGAGTTGTTTAAGTTCTGTATTTGCCAATAAAAGAATATTGCCACCATAGGTGATACATTATAGAAACCAGTGAAATCTTGAATGCTCTTGTCAGTGTCCAAACTCAAAGGCATAAAATAATTTACTGTGTTGCAAAAGTCAACTCTTATGACTATAAAGTCACGATCATGACTTTTTATTAGATACTCTCCTCCTATTTCATTATTTTAGTTAAAATGACCGAATTTCTGAACGTATTTTGTTTTGTTCCCATTTAGTTCTTATATTTCAAATGGGATAAAATGCCAAAAACAGGTAGTAGTCATTTCTAGTAAAGAGCACTGTGGCACAGTATCTATCTGTTTTATTTATTTGCTGCAAGTTTACTGCATGGATTCTGTAAATGTTAGTGAAAAAGTGACAAGAAAACACATACCTGGTTGTTTGCCTGACAGAATCTTTTTGGATCATGTGAAATCCCAGAAGAGAAGAAGAAATATTTTCTCCCCTGACAGCATCTGAGCGTACTCATCCAGGAGGTGGTTCTGGACTTGAGGGAAGGAGAGGAATGAAGGTGGGGACGCAGGTGTGTGTGCGGGGGGCGGAGGGTTGGAAATAAGAAACTTGATGGAAAAATAAAGGATTTCATCAGAAAAAGTGTAGACATCTGTGACACAGAACTAATAATAAAGAATTATTTAACAGAAAAAGGAAAGAAATTAGTCATAATGTGCTAAGGTAGACATCAAAATAGTTTTATGATTCCCTCTGTTAATATCTGTTTCTTTCCATTGACTGAATATAGAGTTCAGGGTGACTAATTGAGGCATATACAAGACTTTATAGACATATACTACTAGTTTGTGTGACAAAGAGTCTAAGACATATCTAAGAATAAAAGAAAAAATGCACCATCAAATCTAATGTAACAAAATTATTTTCTCAGAGACCAAGAGGGGATAGTGTAGAGTATGTTGCTTGAAGCACCCACAAACTTTTATTAGAGAAAAAGACTGCAGGAAAAGTTTCCACATGTAAACATTCAATGAGTGTAAGAGAAACTGATTATCAGCCTCTTTCTTTTCTTTATCTGTCTCAACCAAATGATTTTTTTTTTTTTTAATATTGTAATAAAAAAGCATTAAATATAGAAAATGCTTTAGGAAATTTACAGGCATATTCTCAGTCTGTTCAGTATAATAGACTTGCAGCATAAGATTTTCTTTATCTAACTGATCTAACTAATATGTGTTGTTAGATTTTCATTGTTATATATTCTTCCTTTTTTGTTTTTTTTTTTTTTTTTTTTCCCTGAGAAGAATGTAAGCTTATTATGTTACTACAAGTTTTTTGGCCTCTGAAGAATACTGGTTGTTTCAGGTGACAGAGAAACCTTGATAACTTTCAGATATGCATCTAACCTTTTCCAATTTGTAAATCCACATCAAGTATATGCTTTGTCTGTGCACTTTGTCTGAAGAAGTTTGGCATGAAAGTCTGAAAGAGCAATACTAGTAAAGGACTGCTTCCCTAGTTTAAAAATAATGATAAAGATACCCTAACAAACATCAAACTAGAGTATCCAATGTTTCAATAATGACCTTTTTGATAAACTGGAGAGTAGGATTCTTATTGCAGATGTCATGAAACATGGATAGACAGTTAAGATGTTGAAAGACAGGATTGAATTTCAAATTATTTCAATAAATTGGAGAAAATAGGGATAAAATTAAGTAGGGACATCTACATTTTCGTAAATGTAGACAGATTTATGATCTATTCACATACTAGACTTTTGATTAGGTAGTTAGCAGAAAGACCCAAACATTCTAGGGCATCTCATTTACATGAACAGTGTTTTATCACGTCCTTTATGTTTTATCCCAAAACATAAGGAGCAAAATTTCCAGTATTTTAAGCATTATATTTTATGAGAGATATAAAGAGAAGACAATCCCCCCAAAAAGCACAGGAATGATCGAGCAAATGTAAGGTACAACAAAACATGAAAAGGACTGGCATAATTTTCCCTATAAAATCAAGGAAGGGTATGCTGAACTATATTCATATCCACAGAAAGCTGATATGGAGAGGAAGGGAAAAGTCTGTTTCTCAAGTGGAGGATTTGAGAAAAGAAGATAGATACTGAAATTGCTGGAAAAAAGAGTTTGGTTAGGCACAAACATTTTAATGTTAAAAGTAGTGATACTCCTTCACAGGCAGCTGGAACAGCTTGAGGTTATAGAAACAGGATTGATTAATTGTGTGTGTTTTCAATGTACGTGTGCTGTACAATTAATAACTAGAGTTTTCACTGAGTAGATAAATTATTCTAGTGGACAAAGCTTTGTCATCAATAACCATTTTCTCCTGGAAGATATCTTAATTTGTTTGTTTGTTTGTTTTTTGCTTATTGGGGGATGTATTTTCAATGCTGTCAATACTAATTAAAATGATTGGCAATTTTTAATGCTTCAGTTCTGTATGCCAAAAATTTAGATAACTTAAGGGAGCCTTAGTTTTTTATTGTGATGTATATGTATTTCCTAAAATTTTGAGAACATTCAGACTTGCAGATTTGGCACCTGAATATTTACATACCAAAATCACTATTGCGACAAGTAACAAAGATGTCCAAAACTGCTGAAGGCAGAGAATCCCAAAACACAATTCTTCTACCAACTTATTTTCAAGTTCAGATGCTAAATTTAGTCCGTATGTTCCTGTGGAAGTTGTGGAGTTTTCCTCAGTGGGAGTCTTTAAAAACAGTTTGAAGAAACAGTGATGAATTGTCTGGTGTTTGACATACGGGTTCATTCCTTTGGTTTGCTCTAATTAGTCAATTTATTATAAAGTTGTCTAATACATGAGGGAAAGATGAAACAGAAGAGTCGATATGCAAGATATTAAGTGTATAGAAAATCTTTTTTTTTTTTGTTATAATAAGTTGCAGAGAGACTAACAATGATTATGAGATTCTCTTTTGCAATAAAAGTCACAGAAAAAAAGTGTTGTGTCCATGCTCAGAGAAAGGACTGAATGATCATCAGTTTCATGAGTAAGTGAGGGAAAAAAAGAATTTTATTGAAAAAAGAAAGAATAAGAAGTTCACAGTTGTGCCAAATTCTTCCTTACAATCTAAGTCAATAAATTTGTTGAGAAAAACAAAACAGAAATCAGAGATGATGATGAGAAACATCTTTACCAGATCCTAAGTATCAAATATCATCTGATAGCTTGGGGATATGAGACTTCAAGCAAAAGAGATGATCAGAGACTCTCATTCTGGATGAAAAGGTGAATGTCTTAAATGCGATAATAGATGATGTAGAGACTATACTCAACATTTTCCTAATTTATAGTCCTATTTTTTTTTTCAATTTTATATGGAATGAAATGGTGTCATATTATTCTCATTATTCTCTCATAATTATTCCCATCCATGTTTCTTATTCCCTTTTTTTCTGTGTTGACTGTTTGCAAAACTTTTTCTTAACTTTTATCTGCTTCATGTATTTTTTTCTCTCATATGCAGAATATGCCGTCTTATGATTTTGGTGTTCTACCTCTTCAGATCTTAGTTTTGCTGTTAATGTTTTTTCCCTAACCTTTGTCTAAATATTCTTTTAAAATCCATTTCTCCCTTCTCTTCGTCCTTTTTTGTCATCCTTTATTTGTCAGACTCAGTTGATCAGGGCTGTGTTTTTTATGTTTTTACATATATAATACACTCCAAAGTGCTCTTTGTCCTTTTTATTTTCCACTCATCCCTCTGTTTCAATCATTCTTGTTACTCAAATGCTTTTCTTCAGATCATTACCTTGTCTATTGACACTTTATTTGTTGCTTTTATTTCAGGATATTGTTTTTATTTCTACCTTATCTACTTTCCCACGAATATTTGAGGAATTTTCCAAAGTTGTTATGGCAGGTGAAGACCGCAGAACTTTATGTCTATATATACTTAAAAAGAATCAAAAGGGCACTTTAAACTAAAATATTTTGTTCCCACAGGCAAGCATATTTTGCGTATTCTCTGACATCCCTGCTTTCTTCTTTTTCTACTATACAAACTGATGCATTGGTTTGATTGAGATTATACATTCTTTGGTAGAGGGATCATAAAAGATCATAATCTGTCTCATGTTCACTCACAGATGCTATTTTTGCTCCAGCCCAGATAGCTATCACAGTAGGACAGAAACTAATTCAAGTGGAGGCTTGAGCACCTGCTAGTTAGTCTAGTGCAGCTGCTTAGAACTGTGTCTCTCAAAAACTTTAATTATAAAAAATACTAAAAACACAAGTGACTCAGAAAATCACTGGAGCTTACTTAGTATGTCTGATTCAGAAAATTCTTGGCACAGAAAATGTGAAATTCAACCTGTGTTTTAATTTTAGAATACAATTTGGGTTTAGAACAGAAAACCCATCTCAAAAATCACCCACAGAGTGAATACTACTGTGAATCCTCCAGAACTACTCACAGTGAACAAAGAAAAAAAGAAAGCTGGAGTATTTTTTTAGATTACTGAACTTTAATTTTTCACACCTCCTTCACATACAGCTGGAGTGGCTTGAAGAGTTAGTAATAGACTTGATTAATTGCTTGGCTTTTTGATGAAGGAATTCATACTATATAATTAGAGATTTCACTGAAGTGGGTACATTATTTCAAATCTTGTGTAGACGGGGGAGGCTTTCACTTCAAAGATTTCTCACCAAGAACCATTTTTCTTTGGGCAGACATTTTCTAATTCCATAATTTAATGTTTTACAGTTCAAAATAGCAAGTCATTTTTGATGCTTCAGTTTTATGTTCCCAAACTTGATACATGTTAGACAGTCCTGATTTTCTGATCTGCTAGGACCCTATCTGTAAGGATTTACAGAGTACCAAATGCTAAACACTAAAATCATACAGGTGAAAATAATGGATATTTGCCTTAATGTCAGGAGGGAACAAGCTAGATTTGGTACTTTTAGAGAGAGAGTAGTTGTGATTGGAAGATACTTCTGGAGATCGTCTGCTCCTACTCCTCTGCTTGAGCAGAGCTGGATGCTCAGGACAATATCTAAACAGATTTTGTACATTTCCAAAGTGTAAGATTTTTCAGCTTCTCTGGGCACGCTGTGCCAGTGATCAGTCACCCTCACAGTGTTTCCTGACATTCAGAAGGAACTTCCTGTGTTTCAGTCTGTACCCAGTGCCTCTGGTCCTGTCAGGGGGCACCACTGGAAAGGGCCTGGTTCTATCTCTGCACACTCCCTGAGGGTATCCATGTGCATGGATGAAATCCTTGCTGAACCTGCTCTCCTCCAGGTTAAACAGTCCCAGTACCATCAGCTTTCCTATATATGTCAGCTTCTCCAAGCGCTTAACCATTCTTGTGGCCCTTCTTTCCACTGTGTCCAGTATGTCCATGTCTCTCTTGTACTGAGGAACCCAGGACTGCACACAGCACCCCAGGTATGATTCCCATCTTCATTGCATTCAGTCACAGAATATGTGTTTCTTGGTATTTCTTGCTGAATAACTTTAATCAGTTATGATGAGCCCCAAGGTCAAAATGTGCGTCTAGAAACATTTCTGCATTGAAAGGGCTGTCAAGCGTTGAAACAGGCTGCCCAGGGAAGTGGTGGACTCGCCTTCGCTGGAGGTATTTAGAAGACACTTAGGCGAGGCACTTAGGGATATGGTTCAGAGATGGACTCGGCCGTGTTAGGTTTACGGTTGACCTCAATGATATAAGAGGTCTTTTCCACTCTAAACAATTCTGATTCTTGCATGATCAATAGCATGTTGGTGTTAAAAGACAGCTCTTCTCAAGTTCATATTCTCTGAAGTATGCAGAAGAATAAATACTTTTTTGATTCAGGCCATAAGATCCACATTGTATAATATCACATTCATTGATTCTATGAAGAAATAAAACCCTTGCAAATGGATAGCAAGGAAACTAGAAGTGATTTTGGCAGATTGACAACTCCTGCTTCCAGAGTTATCTTTTAAAGATGGGAAAATTACACACATTTATTTCATTTTATATATCTTGTTGCAACTATTCATAATGTTTAATTTAGCTTTTACTTTGATATAATCTTATTGATTAAGCAGGGGCTTTGTTTGAATGACAATGTTTCCATAGAGACTGCAGGGCAGGAAGGCATATTTCTGAAATGCTACACATCTGACGCAAATGACAGGATTTCTCAGAATGGATAGCACACTTTGTGCAAAGCCACATGGAATAGGTTGGAGACCACTATTCTTACCAGAAAACCTATGGAGATAAACATCTTTTCCCTAATTGCCATTAATTCTTTACAAACTAGCAAGATGGAGGCAATTTAAAAAAGAAAAACAATGTAGGACTCTTGGATCTTTGCACTCCAAGTAAATTTTTGCTATATTTGTCTTAAGTATTTAATAGGCTAAGTATCACCGTGGTATTATTTAATTAATACCTTATTTTTCAAATCAGGAAGCTAGAACTCACTTTTACTGTGTGCTGAGCATTCTTGCAAGGTTGAGAATAAGTTCCAACAAGTTTCTATTGATATTTAGCATGACCTGCAGCCCACTGAACTCAGTTAAAAACAATATTGCTTTTGTTTCAAGGGGCATGTTCAGGGGTGGTAGCTGTGACACTTACTGGATTGCTGTAAACACCCAGCTCTGTAACAATTATTTCAAGCAAAAGCAAAATAGGTGGTTGCTGACATAATTATCTGAATACACTCAAAAGCTTCATTTTTGTCTTTTCAGGGATGCTTGTTTATGCTATTATTGGTGGTTTTTATTCCCAGAAAACTAGTATAAGAAAAACTGAAGGGAAGGGAGCATTGTACTTTTTTCCTTATGGTATTTTTTCCTATAATTTCTATAGTATAAAGATCTTAAGATCTTAAGACTGATATTAAAATATTAGCTGTATTACTTACCAGCACGTCAAGCATAAGAAAATAATTTTTACCTGTTTGAAATCATTGCTTGGAACACAATACAAAAAAAGAAGCACTTTGGGAGACTTTTTCAAGTAATTTCTATTCATAAGACTTTAACCTTTAACTCTTTAAAAGGATAAATCCTAGTTTCTGCATATACCACAAAAAAGTTATTTTTACACAGAAAGATTTAATCAGAAGAGACACATCCTAAATTCTATACTTGCAATGGCAATTGTCTATCAAAGACCTTTCCTCAGAAGGGCTATGAAACTAAACAAACTGGTCTAAAAATCTCCTGGTCATGTCCTTGCTTCAACAAAACTATTGTCTTGTCTAGCCACTGTTGCTGTTCTTTCATGAGTTACAGTACACCATAGAAAAACCATAGCATACTCTGAATAATGTTATTTTAATAGTTTCATTGTCTCTCAGAAGTTTCAGATGTTGAGTAACCTTTCTAGTTATAACTTAAGGTCTTTTGAATGTAGAGGAATGGATTGAGAGCAGCCCGGAGAAGGACTTTGTGGTGTTGGTGAATGAGAAGCTCAACCAGAGCCGACAATATGTGCTCATAGCCTAGAGAGACAAATATATCCTGGGCTGCATCAAAAGTAACAAAACCATCAGATAAAGGGAGATGATTCTCCCCCTCTGCTCTCGTGAAATCCCACCTGGATTACCGCATTCAGCTCTGCAGCCCCCAAGACAAGAAGAATGTGAACCTGCTGGAGTGAGTCCAGAAGAAGGCCACGAACATGATCAAAGACACGTATCTGTGAAAGACAAAACACCTCTACTTACTGTGAACTTCTTCTGTTTTTAATGCCATCTCTTGCTGTATACAGACCTCCAGCATTTACGGGTAATGAAAATAGATTATGAATTTTTGGGAAGTTCTAAATTTTAGGAGAAGGTGGGTAGATATTACTTTCCCTCTCATTTATTCTATAATAAAAAACATTTAAAGATAATTTTATTTTATAGAAACATATGTTTATACCTGCATTATAGAAACAGATTATCGTGCTTTCTGAGATTTCTAAGTACACATCAAATTGGTGGCCTTTACTTACCCACACATATTTAAACACACACAATCTTGGATTTCTTTCCACTTACTTTTTCCTTGCATGCACTGGATTGGACCAAGTACTATGAGATGGGATGTGCCAGTGCACTGCCAGGAGCAATCATTCTTTCATGTCTTTCTCCATAGAGACATTGTTCCTTGTAATGAAAGGGAAAATGGGAACTGAAGACTAATAAGCTTTTTATGAAAAGACTTTTTTTAAGCTTCTAATATAGATAAACTCAATAAACCTAATAAAATACAGTACTTTTTACTTGCTGTGCTTTTATCTAATCTTATAATATGAGGTATTTTTATCACTTTGATAGGTGTAAGGTACCATACTTAGTGATTAGAGGTGTTTCACAACGACATTTGGAGTACACTATAATCAGCAAAATGATACTTCTGGTTTGTAGCTTTCCTTTGAAGGCCTGTCACAGCACATGGACATTTTGTCTATTCCATCTTAATACTATTTTCCCCTGGCTTTCATCTCTTCTGTAAACCACAAAACATAATAGTAAATGGCTTAACCAAATGGGCATAAATGTTACTACCATTATTTTCCCTTTGAGGGCCAAACTATTGCAGCTGGGCTGCTAAATGAAGCACGGTGATGTAACAACGTGTGTAGCTGTACACAGAATAGGCAACTGTGAAAAGAATGTGGGAAAAACATGATGACAAGTATCAGGATAATAACGGGAACAGAATATGAAAGGTTGGCTGGTAATCTGTTCTGATCAGAGCTGTACCATGTTTTAACTGTCAGCAGCAAAACTTGAACTGAATAGACTTCAAAGGAAATGAAACCCCACTAAGGACATAAAGAATTATCCGAAGTTTGCAATGTTATTTGTTTTCTGAGGAAGTCTATGTTAAGCAACCTTTTTTTTTTTTTT
>VZTG01009684.1:70304-95721 GCA_013397845.1 Melanocharis versteri | reverse complement strand
TTTTTTTTTTAAATAATTAAAACAAAATGCAGCCCAAGAGAAGAAAGATTTACATTACAGGGCAAGAAAACAAACCCATGCTCTTAGTGAATTGTTGTACTAATACACCGTAAACTGTGAATTCACCTTTAAATTATGAGTACCCTAGTAATTCCCTTTGAAACTCATCTAATGCTTGTGAAGTAAAAGAGCTGTTGTTTGATTCTTTGTTTAACAAGAACATTAATTAAAACTAGTCCAATACCGATATTTTGGATAGCTACGTGTACTTGTACTACTATACAATGATGGGTAATGTACATGCAACAAAAGCACTGTTTTATACTGGCGTTTTTTGTGAAGTAAACTTTTTTCTCATGTAAAAGAACAATAGAATGTTCTTGTTTTTTACTTTCTTACTGGAGGGGTCACATTTTTGTTTCATTAGTACTGTGTTGCTTATTTAAGCTCTTTGACAAAATGTAGCTATGAATTCTTTGAGGAAAGAATAATTTGTTATTTATTTATAATTATTATTACTAATAATATACAGCTACAGTTTACAGTATACATTCTACAGTTGTAGAATGTCAACAAACAAACAAAAAAGAATATTTTTTTCAGCTACAACTGCAAAGAAAATGCACTCTAATTTGAGACTACTTTCATGAGCATGCTTAAGTCATAGGCCTTTCCAAGAGCTGTGTTTGACATTTCAGCAAGAGGGAAAAAATTGGAAAGGGCAGGCAAGGTCTACCAATGCCAGACTTCAAATATGTATAGAAATTGCTGTTGTGTGTACAAACTTTAAACTGTTTTCTAATTCCAGATGAATTCAGTAAATTCAATTTGCTTAAGCTGGATTTCTCTCATCCTACTCCAAAATTGAATTCACAGAGCTGGAGGAAGAAATTATTGTGTTGGTCTGCTTCTTTTGTCCAAAAACTCAGACTGTGTCCAGGGTACACTACAAGATGCTTTACAGAGATATGAGACAATATAAGCCAATTTTTGCCTTTGATTCAGCTGAGAAGCTCTTTTAAGTTTTGAGTTTCTCAACCTGAACAAAAATTGTTTCACTAATATGGGAAAGGGCATTTTGAATTACCATACCTTTATGATACTACTTCTTCACTTCGTATGTTATAAAAGCTGAAATACTAATTTATCCAGAGAGGAAGCACATAGGAGACACAGGAGATATTCTTTAGCTTCAAGATCCAAATNGGGGGGAAATGTGTACTCCCTCTGCAAATTGTACCTGCTCATTGACAAAAATGTGTAAAAATGTCAACATAAATCATAGAATTATCTTGATTTATCCGTATTCTCTTTTTTGTTCTGTCATCAAAAGTCCTTATGCTCAGCATCAATACATGGTTTTGAAGAAAAATATGATCTTAAAACAGGATGAAGACTTTATCCAAATTTGTCTGAGGGTTTTGTATAACAAATAAGAGCAACATCATAATTTTTCAGAAATTAGTATGCAATTTCTTTTCCTGTTGTCCCATAACTAACTCTGAATAACCAATATGGGTAATATGCAAAATTCCATGTGGAGACTAATTATTCTTTACTTATAGAAAAAAGAATGAAAACATATTTTCTTTTCATTCAGAAAGTCTTTTATAATTATTTCAGCTATTTAACTGAAAGATCACTTACTCTTTAAACCTCACTTACAATTAAGAGATATTGGTGAAAATCAGTAGTCCTAACCTGTACTAAGTGGTGATAATATTTAGCAGTATGATTTTTAGTATATAATAATAATAATAAGATAGTGTTTCGTGGTCATTCGTACACAGTCCTTCAACTGCAACAAATTAGTCCAGTAAAAATAGTTAACTTACTTAAAATTTGTGTAATTTTGGATTTAAAATACAGATTTGGAATTCATTATTCATTCTGCTCCCTTAAGTTAATAATTCAGTTCCAAATAAGCTTGTATTTTTATTGCACTTACGATCAGATTTATGGTATAACAAAGTCCTTTTACAGAATCAGTGTCTTACATTTCCAACCTAGTTCAAACACTCAGCATACCTACATACAGTGATAGCTGATGTCCATCTTCAATACATCTTTTTTAAATATAGAAAACCTTCTGAATATTTAAAAATGATGTCATTTTTTGTGAATGAAATCAGTTCTTATTGTAGCCTTGTTGTTTGTGTGCATTTTTAAATATCTGTTTATAAGGTATGAAATATTCTTACATCAAAACAAATCCAGAGAAATAATCAGACAAGACATAGACTTAAGTAATTATATCTCTATTTTGTACCTTCCTTTTTCTGATTTTTAATTGTCATATCTATAGTTTTAGATGGAACACTGAATGGTATATTAATTATTATCCTGTACCAGAATATTGTGATTTAGAAGTCATTGTTTTAAAATTTCATATATCCCTTCTAAGTTTTTGGATCCAAAGGGGCCAACTGTCAATATATATTTAGTTAAATACATTTCAGAGCTGCATTTGGAACTTGAAATAGAATTCTGCTATGAAAAGCCAACTTATGGGCATTTCTTTTTTGTGTTCTTTCATAGGCTTTCCATAACAAATTCTAAAAGTCCTGCAACTGATGGCAAAACTGTCAATAGCAAAAGACAATAGCATATAGGCTGAGTCATACTGAGTTAAAAACCTCAAACCTGTCTACGAATATGTGGTCATTCAAGAGTAACATTACCTCTAAAATATTAGTATGCTTATCATTGCTTTGCTCAGTGTTGGCTCAGTGCTTCCAGGATGGAGCCAGGAATGGCTGCAGCAGGTAAACTGTGGAGTTGACTGTGAACTTCCGCTTATAAATTTATGGCTTTTAAAGATAGAACAGGTCTCTTTGTCAATACCTACCTGGTCTCTCTGTGCTAGTTACAGCTGAATAGAATGAAAAGATTTTGCTCTTTCTTATGACACTTATTTCTGCATCCACTGAGTGCAGTGGGGGTTGTTATCATTGACTTTGTTAACATAAAGATTCAGTTCCTCAGATCCATAGAAATCTAAGAGTCCTCAGCCATGCCATTTTTGCACAAACTAATCCAGCTTCTGATCCCCAGTTTCGTTTCACCTTTGAATCCCCAAACTGTTTCTTTCAGTCAATTGTGATCTATCATACCACATCACCCCCATCAATTTTCCTACCATGCATTTCCTTCCAAACCTCAGCACAAAAGTTTACTTGATCTATCCTTTGCTCTCTGCATATAAACCAATTTTATCTGCGTGTTCTCTGTGTTTAAGAAGTCTCGTGTGTGGCACACAGTCTTCTATTCTGCATCTACAAAGGCTCACAGATCATTATGGTAGCAAATATTCTAGACTCTATTAAAAGTAATCTATTAAAAACATTCTTCTTGGTTATAGATGTAAAAATATATGTGTGTGTACTCTTTGAAGGAGTGCAAACTACTTACTGATCATAATAGTTACATTTATTGTGGTAGTTCTGAGTGTAAATATAAGATATACTACTACTAAAATGAACAGGAAACAACACGTAGGAAACACTGAGCTTTTAACATCCACTGTTATAGCCAGGAAAAAACTGATTATAGGCCAGGACAAGTTCTGTGATTCCTAACAAGCAACTATTCAACACAGACAACCGCTGCTGAAGTTGCTGTGGATATTTTGTATTCTGAAATACTTGAACATGATCCCTTTGGATATGCCTTTATTTCTAAACATTTGTTTTCTTAAAAGTCTTTTGTTAAAAATTACTGCCATCAAACATTATGCCATCACTTTCTATTTCATTATATGGTAGTCCGCAGGATTAAAACTGATGCAAAACTTGACATAACAACCCTCCCCCTCCACCCTCCCCAGATTCTGGTAGTTTAGTTCATGAATGCAAAATCTCACTGAAATCAATGAAGATTACATTGAGATTAAACAAATGGTGAGTACCTTTTGTTCCACTACACACTAGCCTCAGAACCTGCAGTTGAACAGAAAAACCAGTTGTTTTTCTCCAAATCACAGTCTGATATTCCTGTGCTCTGGTAATGCAAGAAAATAAAGTTCTTCCCTATCAGCAATCCTGTACAAAAGGACATATCCAATGAGTTGAGTTGGAGTCTACCTAGATTATTGTTCTTCCTCTTCTCATTGCCTACTCATTTGGTCCAAAAAAAGTGCATTTCAGTTTGTGGTTTTCTCACCTTCTTACACTATGCTCAGTTATTGGACAGCTTAGAAAGATAGAAGGTATCTTAAAACAGGTAGCTGATTAATCTATGCCCTTCAACCTTTAAACGGAAATATTAATTTAAAAAATTACTTCAGATAATGAAAAAAAAAAATGAATTGTCAAAACAAGGGATAATAATAGGGATAAAATGCTGCTTCTGTCGCTAGATCAGTCTTTCAATGCATGAAAGGCATGATGTACCTGTTATTTGAGTTGTAGCCAATCCATATATAGTAGGGCAATGACAGTAGAGCATGCTGCTGTCAATTTACTGCATCAACATCCATCACATACATTTTTATATATGCATCTATTATTTGGTGTATTAGAAATAAAGTCATTGTCATAGAATTTTGTCATAAGATCGATGTTAGAAAATAAATTTCTTGGCTTCACCTCAGTGTTTACAGTGTTTGGTAGCAGGAAACCCCTGTCTTTTGACAATCTTCTATATTGGTGGCAATATCTCTTAATTTGATATCAAGTGCAGTATATGTCCTTTAGTTTTTTTATTATTTATAGATTTTTGCATTAAAGTTACTATGAGAAGGTTCAATGAAACACAAGGTACAATGAAACACTATTTGTTTCAGTCCTTCTTTATTGCAAACCTAACTGGTCACACATTTGCATTAAATTGTTTCATGCTCTGTCTTCTCTCTACTGCCCTAGAAATGTTATAGCACACAAACACAAGAACATGTATTTATTAAATAAATAATACCAAGCCTGCTGTCTGTCTTCAGCTGATATGGGTGTGGGAGTTACTGACATGAGAAATTCTTTTTTTTTTTTTTTTATTTAGCCAAGAATCAATATAACTTCTTTGCCTACTGAATTATTCTCATTGATCACTGATATAAATGAGAGACAACTTTATATCTGTGAATAATTGCCATGGCCAAAGCTTTTACATAAAACCTACAGATTTTAGCCTGTTTGATGGATTTTATTTCCTCCATTCTGTTTTTTAAAATGTGTAAAACAATTACATATACTCATACTGGAAACAAAGGACATAACTATAAACTAAATGGCTTTTTTTTTTTCTTCCCTCACAATATCCTTTATCAAATGTCAACATTAACATTAATTTCTGTTGACTACTGATAAAACGAGTGACAAGACACTGCTGAATTTCAGCTCTAGTTGGGAAAAGCTCCAGTGACTGGTGCATGCTTGGTTTGTCTCTGTCCTGGAAAGGAGATGATAGAAAATTTAGTAATATGACACAGCTTGGTGTTGTCAGCAAACTTGATGAGGCTGCACTCAATCCCACTGTCCATGTCACCAGCAAAGATGTTGAATAGCTCTGGGCCCAATACAAACTTCTGAGAAACGCCACTCATCACTGGTCTCCCCATGACTCTGAATAGACAACAGTTCAGGTATCCTTTCTTTTAGTCTTGAAAATATGTAGAAAAAAGTTATAGTCAAGAAAACATTTATGTGTCCTTAGATTCTCATCCCAAAATTGTTGTAAATGTTTTCTTTCATAGCTTATAATTAACTTCTAGGATTAAAAACTCGTTCTTAAATATGAATTTTGAACCCCAGAACTAGAGTAGAGGAATCAAAAAGAGTTAAGCAGTTTTATTATTATTTATGTGTTAAAATCCATTTACTATGACTAAAGTTGATACAAATAAAAGGAAAAAAAACACAATACATAAAAAAAAATTGCTACAAATATATAGATTAACCAAAAGCTGAGATGAATCATTACTATTCTTTAGAATCCTCGTTACTATGCTGATTTATGCTAATTAAAGAGTTATTCATATACTGGGTAAAAATTATGTGATCACTATTTGCTGGACATTGCAATCTGTTTTCCTTAGCTTTCAGTAGCAATTAGTCTTATTTCATTGAACCTTGAGTAAATTCATACCTGCTCCTTACAAGGTAACTGTCTAAAGGTTTCAAAAGTGTTAGCGAGGTAAAGATTACCAAACAGTATTCCAAAGAGCCTAATTTTTCATTTTTTTCATGGAACACTCACAGAATTGAGAGGGTTTGTCTTATGGATGTTTCATCTTTTTTTGTGACAGCAGTGCTACAGGCTTAAGGTAAATTTCCTTCCCCATTCATGAAAGTTTGTTCAGTTTTATCTAATGAAATTGCTAATGTCAGCAATATAGACGCAAAATAACAGGACTGAAAGCAGAGCAACACATTATGAGTGGTAGTTGTAACATTTACTGTACCAAAATAATTTCTATATTGACCCAAAAGAGCATTTCTGTGCTATTTATAAAACCTGGGAAAATTGTACAAGCCTTGTTAATTCAAATCAATAAGACATTTTCGGTCTGATATGTACTTCAAGTATGTGTTTGCCACTAAAACTGAATAGAAAACTAGTTGGGGTGGATTTCTTTCAACTGGAAGATGTGACTCAACCAATCAACAATAATGCAAAAGGCTTTTAGAAATGGATACTACAAGTCAAAACTGGGAAATTTGAAGTAGTTCTTAATAGCTCACATCTCAGAAACTAAATATTGTGGTTTTTTCAAGACTTCAGTTATAATTAGAATCCCACATGAGTAGCTTTTGAAAATCTGTCTGATTTTAATGATACTGTAATTAGAGCTGCACCTATTTTTTGTTACAACTTTCAGACACAGTGACACAGAATCACAGAGAATCACTTATGCAGTCCTCTGGTTTTTTTTTCCCCTCTTGCTTTACCTAGTTAAGTTACATGGTAAAGGTAAAAAAAAAAAATTAAAAAGAAAATAGATATATATATTTTATGGGGTCTTAAAGCCAATAATCTGTTTTCAAGTCTCTACCAAAACTTCCACTGACACTAGTGGATATCAGTATGCATATTGCCAAAATAAAATATTAATGGAACTGATGGTCATGAATACACTGTGTAATGTAACACAGTGTAGGAAATCCCCTAACCAGCTCTCAGCCAGCCTAAACCTCTATCTGAAGTGACACACTGTCATAGGGAGACGCTAGCTCAGATCCTGAAACAGCACTGAAGTGTCAGCCTTATACAACACCATAAGAAATCACCTCAAAGATAGGAGGAATTGGCTTGCTGCAGCTCTGCTAAAATGACTGTACTCATTATGGGTCTACAGCTAACTCTTTCTCTGATATACTGGGAAAGCTCTGCACTGCTTGTAGCACAGACAGCCATGAGGCCAGCACACATCAGGAAAACAAAATTATGTCATTCCAAAAAAATTGGACTCCTATTTCAGAATCCAGCACAATTGCTTAACAACATGGTAATATAGTTAATATCACATGCTGGCAACATGTAGAGTTGCTGAAAAAAAATTACCTCATAACCTGAAGTTTTTGGTCTCTTGATAATGCTTAAGCTTAGAAGAAATTAACTAATCACATAATTGCTCTCACATTATACAGTTGTTCCCACATAAAGTAGTTGGCACTCAACTAACTAATCAGGTGTGATTACAACTGCAGTATTTGTGAATACTTAAAAAAGAAATCTTCCTATAAATCTTTGGGAATGAAATGCAATATGAATGCAGCAAAGAAAATAGCATGTAATAAACATTCATGACAAGCAACAAGTCTGAAAGTAAACGTTTGGATTCCAGGATAGAGTGGTGTAAACAATAGATTCATTTAAAATGCACTGCTCAGGTGAAATTAAAGACCTGTAAAACAAGGAAAGTGGCCAGGAGGATTGAAATAGATATATATCAGGGTTTGAACCATAAAGAAACAGAAAGAAATGCAAGAATAGGTATTTTGAACATGTCCTTCTACTCAATATGAAAGAGTCTGTTTAATTTTTGGACTCCTTTTTCTCAGTTTTGGATAGTTTTTGCCCAAGTGTAAGTGAACCTGAAAATGAAAAATATTTAAACAAAACCCTGACATTTTTATAAGGTGAATAAAATGGAGTTTCTACACTATCTGGTGTGTAGAAATAGAGAATTTTAGAAATAAAGTATATCAGCATGTTTTGAATCCTGAACTCTGTTATTGCTAATATTTTGGCTGAAATTATTAATTGAATTCCAATCAGGTGTAGAGATAATTTCCATCATTCATGTAGTATAATTTTTCTGATAAAAATATAAAGGTCAAAACACTACTGATAGTTCTAACACCCATTCTACAGAATTTACAATAGTATATTAACAACCTGATCTCTATCTCTTTGGCCATTTCACGCCTTTATTCACAGAAATTGTAGGCTAGCTGTAGAAAAAATCTGTTTAAGCAAAGCACACAAGTGTGGGAGTTCACATCTGACTATTTTCCCTGCATAATTCTCACAAAAGCAAACCACTTAAAATTTATTTTGGGGGGGAAGTGTTTAATTTTTTAAAAATGGTTTTATATAGGAAACAATAGAAAACCATGAAAAGTTATGAAGGTTAGAACATAAAAATACAGTACAATATATTNAGAAATCTTCCTATAAATCTTTGGGAATGAAATGCAATATGAATGCAGCAAAGAAAATAGCATGTAATAAACATTCATGACAAGCAACAAGTCTGAAAGTAAACGTTTGGATTCCAGGATAGAGTGGTGTAAACAATAGATTCATTTAAAATGCACTGCTCAGGTGAAATTAAAGACCTGTAAAACAAGGAAAGTGGCCAGGAGGATTGAAATAGATATATATCAGGGTTTGAACCATAAAGAAACAGAAAGAAATGCAAGAATAGGTATTTTGAACATGTCCTTCTACTCAATATGAAAGAGTCTGTTTAATTTTTGGACTCCTTTTTCTCAGTTTTGGATAGTTTTTGCCCAAGTGTAAGTGAACCTGAAAATGAAAAATATTTAAACAAAACCCTGACATTTTTATAAGGTGAATAAAATGGAGTTTCTACACTATCTGGTGTGTAGAAATAGAGAATTTTAGAAATAAAGTATATCAGCATGTTTTGAATCCTGAACTCTGTTATTGCTAATATTTTGGCTGAAATTATTAATTGAATTCCAATCAGGTGTAGAGATAATTTCCATCATTCATGTAGTATAATTTTTCTGATAAAAATATAAAGGTCAAAACACTACTGATAGTTCTAACACCCATTCTACAGAATTTACAATAGTATATTAACAACCTGATCTCTATCTCTTTGGCCATTTCATGCCTTTATTCACAGAAATTGTAGGCTAGCTGTAGAAAAAATCTGTTTAAGCAAAGCACACAAGTGTGGGAGTTCACATCTGACTATTTTCCCTGCAGTCTCTCATAGCCCCCATGTTCATACCCTATTTGACCTAGAGGTGTATAAGTTAATAAAGATTTATTTCAAGGTAACCGTATTTCTAAACAGGCACCATTTGCCAGAAGAATGGATGTTAACCACCATGGGTTTTAAATATGTGGCGTACATTTATTTTATTTAAAAATTTGCATAAATTGTAGCAAAATGACCACCTTGCTTCAGAAGTAACTTTAAAGAATCGCTACCTTTAGTTACTCGCATAGTTCCTATTAGTATCTATCCAATGGACCTGTGCTAAGGTCCATTCAGCATCAAAATATTATGATCTTAGTAATATGTACCTAGGCATATAAAAACATTCAAAACATCAAGAAAATTCAGGCAAAAAATAACAAAAGAAAATAAGAAACGCAGAAGTGAAATCTGGATTGTTATGACTTTTAAAAATCTATTTTTGGTGAAAAAAACAAAAAGATACAGCCAGTGTACTTAATATTTCAGTCCAAAGGAGTATGACACAGTCAGGGGGAGTATGGCATCTAATTTTAATGTGAACAGTTTGCCTTGTATATAGATAGCTAGTCATGGCTATAAAAAATAAATTAGGTTTGTCTAAAATATTAATACTATTTTTATCTTTTTATAATATTATNAAAAAGGAACTTTAGAGACTTCCACATAGAATGAAGACCAAAGTCTTAGGCAGAAAAATTCAGTAAATTTTACTAAAAGCTATGGAGATCCACTAGTTTACAGAGCTGAAAATCAGTGCAACATTATTTTTAAATAAATCATAGTAATATAAATCTCAGTATTTAGATTATCTTCAGCTTTATATAAATCTACACAATATACAACATAATCAATGTTAATTGCAGCGACACTGTAAGTTTTTACTTCCAATGCCTCATAAAATATTTTATCGCTATTGTATGACATAATAAGCCTAAGTCTTGGGTAGGAAAAAGGAGATTTAATGTACTTTCTGGTAAATAATAGTGAAGGGTTTACACACTTCTGTGTCTGATCTATAACAGGGAAGTTTATTGTCTTTCAGTTTTTTATTTACCTCACAAGTAAGCAAATACTACAAAACAGAATAGAAGATTTTTTTTTTTTTTCATGGAGTCAAAAACCTGGGGCATAATATTATCAATCTGATCTTCACTGACATAGAGTGCTGACTGATAAAATGAAAGATCATTTTCAAACTGAAATGACAACTTTATATTTTTCAAATATAATGTCTAAATTTTCCAAATTTCGGTTTACCAACAGTGGGGTGGAATTTGTTCTGTTTAAATGAATTATGCCACTTTAGGTCCTAATTACCCCTGTGAAAACA
Organism: Melanocharis versteri; assembly: GCA_013397845.1. Taxonomy (NCBI): domain Eukaryota; kingdom Metazoa; phylum Chordata; class Aves; order Passeriformes; family Melanocharitidae; genus Melanocharis; species Melanocharis versteri. The sequence goes on along the minus strand of VZTG01009684.1, from coordinate 84,997 downwards.
TTATCAGAAAATGTAAGAATGGAATTCATCTACTGGAATTCAACCAGAAGGCTGATTTGGAGGCTAGGTAATGCCAAACCTCTGAGCTTCCTCTTTCAAATAATTCAATAATTGACTCATATTTACCAAATTAAAACAAGAACATTTAAAATGTCTTTAATGTCTGTTAGATTATAGGTAGTTTGTGAAATAGTGATCTGCTTTTTAAAAAAAAATTATTAAAGACTTGAGTTGCTAGAAAATATTTAATATAATTGAGCTATTTAAAACATTTCATAACTATTCAAGTTTCTTTACAGTGAAAGAAAAGTCTTTTAAAGTGCTTGTGTGGTAAATGTTCACTCTGGGATTGCCATTCTTTGGAAAACTCCAACTCCCACAGACATAGAGGCAAAGTTTGCCAAAATGAGTTCATTCAAGTTCGTGTTTCAAATTAATTCAAACAAGTTATGTTTCTGAAGTTGCCTTAGAAAACCACAGGGAAAAAATTATAGAGTGAGCCGCTTCTGAAGAGAGTAGGAGACAGTTCATTATCTAGTGAAATTTCCTGTGTAGCAGGACCAGCACACCTTCCAGAATCTGTACTTTTTCAAAACCAGTACGCATTTCTTTTTCTAAGGAAGAGGCAAACACTGATCACTACCCCTTCTCCCTCTTGCTGTGTGTTTGCTGGTTTGGAAGACCCTTTACACTTTTGCCAACTGAATCTCACCTATTCTAAGAAGTCACTTCTACTAGGAGAGGGATCCATGATTGTGAAAGCCATCCCCTGCTATCAACACCAGTCCAGGAAACTTCATTTTGACCCACAGAATCTGTTGCTTCCTTCTCAAGCCTTTCAATTTCATTAGCAGGAGCAAAGAAAATAAAAAATCATGGCCTCTATGTCCTTGACAATTTCCCCTAAGTGCCAGATAGGAAGAACTCAGGAGAGCACTCACCTTTATTCCATAATTTTAAGCAATAGATTTAAAAATTTATTGTCTGAAAATTCAATGCATTTCATATCTTGTACAAAAAGCAGAGCCAGTTGTGAGATCTGGAACCAGAAAGCTAATTCTTAAATCTTCAGCAATTATAATCTTGTCTGATATCATTTCAGACCTCATTCTTTGCTCATGACTCTCAGTCCCACCTGAGATACTTCATAATCTGATTGAAGGCCCACACCTTCAATCTCCATTGGAATAAAAAGAGCAAACAAAGTTTGCAGCTCTGGGTGAGTATTCCAGTGAGAAGGCTTTAATGTAAAAACCAAGTCTCTCTCTCTACCTATAAAGGTGCTCTACAGTTTCTGTATCTGAATATAGGGTGCAATTGAAAAGTAGGTGTTGTGTGTTTATTTAAAGATTGATTCTACTCAGGCTGAATTTCCAGGACTCATCTCCAGCTTAGGTAGACTAAATCTTAGCCCAGCTCTTGCTAGGTGTCACTGTTTTCCAGGCTGGAGTGTTTCACCTTGTAAATACAGTTTAATTTATATGCATCTAAATGCATGACTTCCCTTTCTGCTATATTGAACTAGATATTGTTTGATTATGTTCAGCTTGTCAAATGATCCAGATAACTTTGTAGAGTAATATATCCTCTTTATTATTTACTACTCTCTCAATTTTAAAACCATTTACAAATTTCATCAGTAATGATTTTATGATTTCTTTTTGGTCATTGATGAAAGTACTTCACAGCACGAAGTCAGGAGCTGAACTGAATGAGATCTTATAGAAAAGAAAAGCTCCAGTATTTTTAATTTTGGGGCTTTTTCGAAGACAATAATGCAAAAGACATTTTCCCTTGCATGACATATTAATTGAAATAAATAAGTAATTGTTTTTTATCTATATCTACATCACATTAGTGAAATAATTAAATTGCAACAAAACAATGAATGTAAATTTTTTTTTTTAATTATTGCCATGTACTTGTAGTTCTTTACATAGTGGATTAATTAAGCTTTCCATAGTTTGTATTTATTTTAAAGTAGAAACCGTATGTGCATGGGAAAGAGAAAAAACAGAGCAGAATTTTAAAAATATGATTTTTAGTTGCTTAAGAACTAAGTATCTCAATTTTGAGTATATCTTATTTCTAAACAAAGGATTTTGAATGGATAGAGATGTTTTGAACAGTATTTCACAGTTCTCTTGTATTACATATACTGTCAACCTGAAAAAGACAATTAAAATTTAAAAATCTCAAGTGCCTCTTTTTCAACATCAAAATAGAAAATATTAAAATTATGTATTCTATATACAAACCAGAAGACAAATGCAAACTTGCCTCTACTTTAGCGAACCAGATTTTATTTGGAAAAAAATATTTCCCTCTTCCAGAATTGTGAGTTCATGGAGAAGCAGCAGAAAAAGAATGAAATGTTAAAAATATTTCCTCTGAATCATAATAAGTTAATTGAATGACAATTTATGTCACAACAATATCACTTGCTTATTTCTAATTGTTTCAATGAATAGATCTTAATAGGTAAGATACCAGATTCAGGTGACTGAAATATGGCCTTACACATAGCTGGATGGAGAATGAGACAGAAAAAAAGCCATGTGTCTTTTGTCAGAGAACTAATTAAATATTTTAAATGGATTCAAGTGCATATTCAAGTACATTCAAGTACATATAAAGCTATGAAAAAGTGATGACAATCCTGAGACTTTCATCACATGAAAACCATTTTTAAATTAGCAAAACTAAAACAGTAGAACTTGACCACCAGATGCATAATTAAGGGAAATAAATAGATCTCTGTACTTTTTTACTTCTATACTACCTACTGTAGTTGGCAGGGATTAGTTTGACTTCTTACTCAGTTATACTGCCATGTTTCTGTCACCCGAATACTTATACATCAACAAAGGATGAAAACAATCGCTCATTTAATTTCTCTTTTAGTCTCCCAAATCCACAGATATATAAAACCAGAAATATCAGTTCCTCCAGCATGTTTATGCTAAAATTTCCAATTACGTTTTTACATGAATAAGCTTTCAACTTGGAGAGCAGCCTGTATCTCAACTCAGTCATTTAATTAGAGCATGGAAACCCTTAAGAAAATTTAAGGCATGTTCGATAACACCTGTTTAAAAGGGGCCTTCCTACTCATCTGAAGTTGCTTTTGAGGTTTTCTTTGTACCAGACTGCCAGAGATCTAAGACAAAGTGCCTTAAATAAAGTGAGCCAAACACATTTCTAAACTAATTCATTCAGGACAGCCTGTCAATATTCCTAAATTTAATCAGATAACAGTTCTTTGTACAGAAATGGCTGTGCTTTAAAAGGTACAAGTGAAAAGGTTCTTTTCGCTTGTGGTCTCACAATTGCTCTGCAAATGCCAATTCAACACTAATGCTCATGGTATTTAGCCGGGCATTGCTAGGATGTCAGCAGCTCCCTTGGTCTTGTTTGAACATTTGAACTATTTGATAGGTAATTAAGGTTTCTCTCAATAGTCTGTAGCTGTAGTTAAACCATAAAGTCCGTGTCAATGGAATTTTTCTTCCCCCAGTTCAACCTCCTCTCACTTTCTCTCTCTATCCATATAGCCAGTGATCTCACCTCTGCCAAGTGCCTCACTGAGATCTGACTGACTGCATGTGCGCATGAGATGCCACTGAAAAATTCCTGCTAATGAAGTTAGAGAATGAAACCAGACTACAGTTCACTGTGAAACATCCTGGGCAGGCAGGATTCACCAGTTGTGCTCGCAGATTAGTTTGATTTATACACATGAAATCTGGAGGTATTGGTTTACTGTACATGGAAACTTATTATAGTGGTTGCACTACACATGTGGTGCAGCCTAGAAGTGCCTTTCCTCTCACTGGGAAAAATTTTGGGTGAAAAAAATCTATTTGGTTATTTATATCAGTTTTACCATGTCTGAGGTGGAAGGGTGTTACTGTTCCTTAAAACTATGAACTGTGTCCCTGGCACATGGATGCATTTAAATGCTGACTATGGTGTTGGCAGAGGCAATACTGAAAGCTCAAAAAAAAATCACTAAACATCAAGTGAAGAAGAGAACAAAACATAACTCTTATTTGACCCAAAAGGACCATTAAAAGAAATTGAATTAACATCCAAAATAAAGGCAATAAATAAATTATTAGAAAATAAACCCAAAAAACAAAACCAAAACAAAACAGAAAGAAGAAAGTAGACTTCGTTAGAGTCCAATGACCTACACAATGTTGAGTTATAATAGCAATTTCTCAAGAAGAACAAAGAGTGTTGGTGGAAAAAGAAATTTGTTGAATTTTGGTAGAAGTTAAGGGATTTTTGAGGCCTGAGTCTGTTTTATGAGTTAAACCACATTCCCCCGCCACGCTTTTATTTTTATGAGTACAACCTCTGTGAAACTAAGGCCATTTATGAACTTAAAAGAACAAAGATTCACCATAAAATATCACTGAATGATGATTAATAAATATTAGCATATACTGGTAAATGTTAGTGGATCCTGCACAACAGTGCTATTAAAAGACTTTATTAGAACAGGGTTACGCTTGGAAAAAAAAAATATTTAAAGTCTAGGAAAGCTAAAACAATATCAAAAAGATAAAATTAATATCTCTCCCTCACTAAGACTGTGTACCCTGTGTGAAATTCAAGGCTGCAGCAATTTGGTATACTAGTTATAAATCCCTGAAAACATGGATTATGATGAAAACTTTGACAAACCTAACTATAACTGCACAGACACATCACAAGCATGAGTAAAATTAATGTTTTTCCAGTAACAAAATGTGCTATTGCACTTGTAAATTTACATTCTCTGTCTGTACAGGGGAGTAATATAATAAATTATAAACATTCTCTGTCCGTACAGGGAAGTAATATAATAAATTATGAAACTATTATTACACGTTGCAAATGTTAGAGCTTATGATGATATTATTGATATTTTATACTAACAAAGGTGAATTTATATGAAACAGTGAGAGCAATAAAACTTCAACATTATTATCTTCAACGATTTTTTTAAAATTAATTAGAGCAGAAAGGTTTTATAATTAATTAGGTCTGAAAGGGTTAACCTTTCCCAAAAATTAATAACACTGGGAAAACTACAGAAAAAAACCCAAAAAACCAACCAACCAAACAAACAAACAAAAACAAAAAAACCCAAAACAAACAAACAAACAAAAAACACAAAAACAAAACAAAACAAAAAAAAGGGCAAAAACCCCACAGCTTTAATTTCTCTTAGAGCAATTCCATATATATGAAAACTATTAACTTCCCAGTTCATTTAAAAGAATAAGTACAGTGAGATCAGTAAGATTGTGCACCAGTCTTCTGCTGAGGACTTAAGTAATCTAATGAATTGCCAAGGCTTTGAATTGGCATCTGTGTTAAGAATAATTTTCCTTCTTAAAGTCAAACATGAAAGCATGTAGTGTAGTTGCCATCCATTTTTTTTTCCTTCTCAATGCTTTAGTCCACGAAGTTGCAAAATTAACGTTTTGATTCAGTTTGTAATTCTTTTTTGCCCTGTAGCAAAACTATGTTTTCTCCAGCACTATTTGTTGAGGCAATTTCCTAAAAGAGAAACAGATTTGTACAAGAGTTAAGGATGTATATTTGGAAAATTTCCTCTGTGTTTTCCCAGTGAGGTTTACCTCCTCCAAGTTAAAGCAGTTGCTATATTTGAAACCTGAAATTCCCATTGCTGATTTTATTTTTTCTTCCCTATTGAGTATATGGCACATTTATAGAGATTCTCAAGTCTGAAGACTTCTCCTTCAAACACATTTGTATTGAAGCAGTTAAGTCCACAAAAGAGAGATAAATAGGTTTGGTTATCCTCCCCAAATAAAAGATTATAATTACTTTAAAACAAATTCTCCTGTGGATAAAAAGAGAATGAGGCCATATTTTTGTCTGCAGTAAAGGTTTTGTTTCATGGCTACTGTGATGTGCTTATCTATTGTTTTTCCCAAATATTGTCACTAACATAGAGAAAAAGTCTGGAATTTTGTGTCTGCAGCCCAAGTTCAGCAGATCTTTTGACTGCAACTGCTCCCCTGTCCCTTCTGCCATTTTTTTTCTTTAAAGTGAAAACATCAGAAGTGACTGAGGGACTGAAGTTTTATTATCTCTGACATCACCATGTGTCTGAAATACTAAAATAATATACAAGCTCAGTGTAAGACTTTACACAGAGAGAATGCCAATCTGTTGGTGAGAAAAGTTTGAAGATTTGAGAACAAAGGAAGCTCCTGGTTCCGAAAGAAGAAATATTTTATTCCAGAACTAACAGACCAACACCTTCTAGGGCCTTGCTGGGTTAGGTGCTGTCCACCAAGTGCCCTTGGAAAAAGTTGTCTGCCCTCTGTCACCTCAGAGGTGTCTTCATGGATGAATTAACTCTGTGCCATAGGAGTGTCCCTGGCAAATTGCAGGGTCTTTCAGCGTGTATTTGTGCTGCCAGACATCCACTCCCAGGTTCTCCAAGCCCCATCATTATCAAAAGATTTCACAGACAAAGCTGTTTCCTTCTGCCTCCAAAGAGCCCCTATCAACCCAAAGTGAAGCAGCTATTTCAAGAAAAACAAGCAGCTTTACTCTCTCCTGGCCTACCTCCAATCTTTTAACAACATATATTGGACTTAGAAACCAAACTGGAAACAGGCATATTAAATATTTCTACCATCTGTCACAAAGCAATTGCAAGTGATTTGTATATCTTACACTGCCATAACAGTAATGAACACCTTCAGTTTTAGTAGTGAAAAAGAAAAAAATGTCGATATGCACTGGACCTTTTCTGTTCTTTTTACAGACTCATATGTAAATATTTGCATTCAATAGTACACTGCTAGGGAAAAAAATATTACCTATGCATTAGCATGCTGTGTTTCAGGTATTTGAGTTATCAAACTTAGAGGTATTTTGTTTAATTCAGTGGATAGAATTAAATGAATTATCATTGCCACAGATGAAAGAGAAAGAAAGAAAAATAGAGTTCAAAGTATGTCTTCAGTGCAAACCAACATAATTAATAGGACATGACTGGTTTTCACTGTAACTGTGTTAAGTCAGGGCCCTGTTCAAAATTTTATATTTACAGATAGGAAGTGAAGCTTGTAAGACTGCTTCTCCCAGAGAGAGAAAAACAAACAAGAAGAAAATGAATTTATATCCTTATTTCTGCGGTAGAGAATTCATAGAGATGGGTTAGTTTTCCCATCGACCACCAGAGCACACTCAATAAGTGATACACAGTCAGCAAGATATTCTTTCTGTCACCACCTAAATAACTTCTGGATAGTTCACTGTATCTTCAGCTACAATCTTGCTTTGGCATGCACTGAATTATATTAATACCTGATTGAAATATATTGCTGGAATCAATACTACATTTTCCACAGCTTAAAGGGATATCATGAAATGTTTGGTATAATATGCACATATGATTTTTCCCCTTTTTTAACTTTTTACATCTTATTTTGCAAATACAAACACAATAATTTTACGAAAGTGTAAAATGTCTATCAACAGAACCACATTTCTAAATTAAATCTTAACCCCAAGGGTTTCCAATTATAAGCAATACTGCCCACCTCTTGACATACAAATTCCGATGTTTTAGTAACTTGCTTAGATCATTAACATTTCTCTCATTAATAAATGTGTAATAGTATTGTAATTCTCAAAATTGAATTATTCGTTTGTTGTGGTAATAACAAAGATGTCCTCTGCTTTCAGAAGTTCCAAAAACTTAAAAGAAGTTTCTATCTTTGCTTCTACACACAGCTAAGAGCAGTACCCATCCTTATTCCCCAAGATAATTAATCTATCACTAGAGCAGGTTCCTCAAAGCCCCATCCAAACTGACTTTGAACACTTCAATGTTTGGGGCATCCACAATTTCTCTGGGCAACCTGTGTCGATGCCTCACCTCATTCACAGTGAAGAATGTCTTCCTAATATGTCATTTAAATCCACAATCTATAAGTTTGAAGCCATTCCTACCTGTCCTATCACTACATGCCCCTGTAAAAAGTCCCTCTCCAGCTCTCCTGAAGACTCCTTTAGATACTGGACAGCTGCTATAAGGTCTTCCCAGTGTCTTCTGTTCTCCAAGCTGCACCACCCCAACTCTCTCAGCCATGTGTGGTAGCCTTGATTTTTGTAATCTTTTAGCTCATGCGTAGGATGTCTGTAGAAATTAAATATAACTTCTCTCCCTTCATCTACTTTGATATCTAGTTATGTCCTTACCTACTTTAAGTATTAACCATCATGAGTTTTATTCCTGGCATTGTGATACACCTGACAGTTCCACCAAAAAGCAAAAGTTCATTGAGCTAGGGTGAGGACAGACACATAGGAAGACTGTTGTCCTGGATCTGGCCAGGGCAGGGTTGATTCTTCCAGTAGGCAGGGCATGTGTAGGACCCAGAGCATATTCCATACCACTTCATATTATCCTGTGGGGACAGGCAAGGCTCGCTTCCCAGTCAGGACAGCGGGACAGTGGGAATGGTCAGGTATTGTCGAGGGTTCCTGTGGGGTGAGAAATAACATTTCTTTTCTCCCACACTCTTTCATTACTATTGTTGATGTTCATTTTCTTATCTCATTGTAGTTTCCAGTAAATTGTTCTTGTCTCAACCCATCACCTTTACCTTTTGCGCCTCCAATTCTCCTCTCCATCATGTGGCAGGGGAAGGGGAGAAGCAGGAGGAAATGAGCAAGCAGTATTTGGGTTGAAGTGTTTCAGAGGGAACACCAAATCGGAGAATACTATTCCTAAACTACAACTGTGAAATTGAACTTCTGCTGAAATTATTAAGGATTAATTATTAATTTGAGCAATCAACACAGGACTAGGAAAATTCAATAGTGAAATTCTACAAACATTTCCTGTATACTTTCTTTTGCCTCTCCCGGCTAAGGATTTACCTATTTCTAATTTCTGTCAATTCTTTCTGAAAATAAGTGATGTGTTATATATTTACATAGCTCCTCAATTTAATGTTTCATTACAAGTTTATTAGTTTTTTAATAGATTTGAGGTACTTGAATAGCTGCCAGTTTGAGGAACTTGAATTGATGTGTTGAAATATTGAGCAGAAAAGTTCCAATGTTAAATACGTAGTTTGTTTTAATTCACACAGAATACTTTTTGCTATCAGACAGTGGCTATGGTGCAGTAGTGAAATCAATATATTTGTATATAAAGATTTAATTGATTCAATATTTCCCTATTATCTCCCGGTAAAAGGAAAATGAGAAGCTCCTAACAAATATTTTGATTTTTTAAACTAATTTTTTCAAAGCAAAATTATCCCCAGACAACAATAATTTTGATAAAACTTTGCATGATCTTTAATTTCTAGGGAAGCTACTTTCAATTATTAGGTTTTAGACTGTGTAGTGTATCTTTTATATAATGCCTGCACACCACCTTTTTTATTTATCATGGATTCAAAGGGAAAGAAGAAAAACTGAAGCCAGAACTGGAAAATTTCTGAACTATATGTGTTTTAGAAATAACTGTGGAAGTGTCTGCTTTCCAACCAAGGGATCTGGACAATGCAGCATTTCCCAGGAATAGCACTCAAGGTAATTCGTGGACTCAATGTGAGCAATAAAACTCTACTAGGATAATTAACCAGCAGCATTCAAAACTCCTGAGATTATTTCAGAAGCATGAGAATTTATAAAGATTATAATTTTCTTTTTTTCTTATTTCTTGTCTATTTTTAGTCCTTTTCTTTCTTCTTCAGAGGAGGACATAAAGGAATCAAAAATGAAGGAGTGAAGTTGAACATGGGAAAAAGGAAAGATGGAAGAAGAGGTTTTTAGCTTTTATCTTTGTTTCTCGCTATCCAAACATATTTTAATTGGCAATAAATTAAATTATCTTTTTACCAGTTTGGGTTTGTTTTGTCTCCCTATTTTTATCTCAGTCAATGAGCTTTCTCATCTTATTTTCTCTCTCTGTCCTGTTGAGGAGTGGGAGTGAGAAAGCAGCTGGGTGGGCATCTGGCAGCTGACAAGGTCAACTTACCACAGCAATGAAACAATAGATTGTTTTAAATGAAATTTTCCTTTGATGTTGTTTTAAAAACCATAAAAATGGAAATTGGCAAGTCTACCAGCAATGATTGTGAGGAGAGAAGAATGAAAATTAAAAGGGAAGATGGTAGGAATTTTGATTTTCTCAGTCTGCTAACAGTCTAGGTAAAAACTGAGAGACAACTGAAGCTAAAATGTAGATTTTTCTTGTTGATGATTTTCATTTCTTTAATACTCATTATCCCCCTGTCTTTTCTACAAAAGAGCTATTTCTATAATGCTGCCTGAATGTAATAAAACATTAGAGTACAATTATTTGTTCTGCTTAACAACATTATTGCACCTTGCCATGAATGAACTCACAGTATCAGCAGACTACCTCAAAGACGAGATAGAAAAATGTCTCTGCTTTTTTTTACAAAACAAAATTCTTATTGTAACCAGTGGGCAGAGGAGGACCTCCAAACTCAGTCTGGGAGGAGTAATCCCCTAACGAGGTAATGAGCATCACCTTGCAGTATTACAGAGAAAACTGGAAGAGAGTGGTGTTTGAGAGACTCCAGTTTCAAGACATGAATGCTTGGTTTCTGCCCATGTCAGTTCATTATGCCGTGGAAAGGCAGGCCTGGTTCAGTTGAAAAGGAGATTTTCAGTTAGGTTGTGGAATCCTGCTGTTGTGCTTAGAGCTGCCCTGTCTGCATGAGCGAGACAAGACAGAAGGGTGACCAAGGCATCTGGTGAGGATACCACTATGGTTGTCTTCTTAGTAGTTGTCACTGTAAGATGCCCACCACATCTGAGCACCAAAGAAAACCTGCTGTCGCTGTAGACACACAGAGAGGGCAGGCTTGGCTGTCTTCCTTTCATGGGGAAATTATATACTTTCAGATACAAAGACATCCTGGAAAGACAGAGAACTGCCAGCAACAACAACAACAACAACAACAACAACAACAACAACAACAACAACAACAAAAAGAAGAGTGAGTGATTTGAAGAAATAATGAGAGACATGAAGCATCCTATGAGGAAAAAATGTTAAACTTAATTTTGTGTTACTTCGGCACATATATATATTGTTATTAATACTAGGATTATTACGTAAATGTGGTGGGCTGCATGCGTAGAAGTAATATTAAACATTTTAGTGAAATGAAAAGAATTTTAGATAATTTGCTTCTTCCTGCCTGTGCTAAATCATACTCATATACAATATGTAACTCAAATAATCTCGTTAGTCCACTGTGTTCTGCATGCTGCAGTCTAAATTCCTACAGGTAGCAGGGATCACAAAAGTCCCCTGTAGTGCATGCTACCATCTGGGCTGCACTCGGATATGAGTAGTTTTATAGAATACTTAATAGTCAAATAGTAATTGCAAATATAAGGCAAAGATGCTAGTTAACCTAAATTACTGCTATAGACGCTTTAGTTTTTCACCAGAAAATTGTCAGTTGAAAGAGGATCTGTGAATAGGACAGTCTGCTGAATGGGGCTGAAGAAGACAGGAAAGGATTATGTCCTCACAATATGTTATGCTGTCATAAAAATTATATTAGTAATGTGCCTGACATATTGATGTTTTACAGCTGAATGCCATTTTTAACTAGAGTAGGCTAAACAGATGCCCCGTGAAATCTATCTTTTCCTTTTGAAGATTCCTGTGTTTCGTTTTTTTTTTTTTAAACCCTATAATTCTTACTAGCAGTACTGAAGTGCTTTACTTCTATACCTTCAGAGGGTAAAGCTTTTAAATTGTTTTCTTTTGAATATTTAGAAGAGTTGAAGTCCCTAAAGCAGAAAGAAATTAAGAATAAAATTTTACAACAGTCCATAATCTTTATGAATGCCAGCATTCCAATACAAAGAAACAATTATTTAGATGCTATTTTCTGCAGTAATTCAAAATATTCTTTTAGAGGAATTTAAAATTTTTTATTGTGCAAAAAATGACTTTGTATTTTTACTCTGCAAGAAGGGTTCTTTTGTTTTTATTCCACTACACCTGTTCCAGGTAATATCTCTTTTTAAAACCTTATTTTGAACTACAAAGATATTACCTTAGCATGAGCTAAATTTTTATTCCAGTTAATCGTTATTCTGAGTTTCCCATCAGAAATCTCACAAATGCTGTGGTGGGGGCATAAAAGTAGAAGATAAGATAACATCTTCATTTGCCATGTCTTATCAATACACATAACAATGAACTATATATGAGAAATTAACTTCTCTGCTTTAGAGAAACGATTCATGGCAATAAATGCAGCTTCACAAAACTAAAACATCTCCTCATAGGCATAATTAAAACATTGCTTACACTTAAACTTGTGTGAGTTCAGTTAATACAGTTTAGGTATAGTTGATACTTTTTTATTTTTGAATTTTTTATAGATAATGAAAATACATCTTCTACAACCTAAATTAGAGCTCAAATATGGCTTCTCTGTATGTAATTTACTCTATTTTGTTATTTCATAATATTAAAATGACATAGCCTACCTGATATTAGGAAAAAGAAAGAGACAAGCCTGTGGCTATCTTTACAGTAATATAAACTTTACCTTCCTTGATCCACTTTGGCTAAAAGTATGTGCACTTAAGTTCAGCTATTACATATACTAAAATCTGAGCAAACACAGTAAAATAAATCACAGTATCAGCTGTTTTGACATGGTCCTTTAAGAAAAAAAAAAGACTTCTTGAAAGTCTGAAAATCCTATCCTTACTTCAATGAAGTGCCAAGATATTGAAAAAAGTACACATTTCTGTTGTGGTTTAACCCCAGCCAGCAACTAAGCACCACTCATCCTCATTCCCTCCCTCCAGGTCAGATGGGGCTGCAAATCAGAGGAGTAAAAGTGAGAAGATTCATGGGGTGAGATATAGGCAGTTTTAATAGGTAAAGTAAAAGCCTCACATGCAAGCAAAACGAAGCAAGGAATTAATTCACCGCTTCCCATGGGCAGGCAGGTGTTCAGCCATCTCCAGGAAAGCAGGGGTCTATCACATGTGACAGTGACTTGGGAAGACAAACGCTGTTACTTTGAATTTTCCCCCCTTCCTCCTTCTTACCCTGGCTTTATTCTGAGCATGATGTCATAAGATCTGGGATAATCCTTGGATCAGTTAGGGTCAGCTGTACTGACTGCATCCCATCCCAGCTCCATATGTACCCCCAGCCTCCCTGATGGTGGAGTTGGGGGGAGAGGCAGAAAAGGCCCTGGCACTGTGTAAACTCTGCTCAGTGAGAAAGACAACATCCACTTGTTAATCAACCCTATTTGCAGCACAAATCCAAGACACAACCCCATAATAGCTACTCTGAACAAAACTGACTCTTATCACGGTCAAAACCAGCACAATTTCTTTATCAGTCATGCAGATCTGGCAACTTTATACAGTTTGGGCTACACAAAAAGATCTTTAAATTATCCAGCTGCAAATAACCAGCAAAGTGTGTGGAGTTCTGGGAGCATCACTGCCAGTCCAGTTAAGCTCTACCCAGCCCAGCTTGGCCTTGGAGCCTTCTGCAGCTTCCTTCCAGGGCTTCCACAGTCTTGGATGAAGAAGTATCTTTGGACAGGACTACTTACGCAGGTGATGCTGTGCTGTACATCTGTGAGCCGCTATCCTGAGCAGCACAGGACTGGTACTCCACCGCAGGAGGCTGGAGCTGGCCCTGCCTTTACTCTTTCATCACCCCGCCCTGACTTTTGTAACTGCTGTGACATACGGATATATTCTGTGTGGCTTTGCTTGTTTGTTTGTTTGTTCGTTTGTTTTGTGTGTGGCTATTTTTGGTTTGTGGGGGGTTTTCTGTTTGTTTGTTTTGTTTAGGTTTTATGGATTTTTTTCACATTAAATCTTCTGCATCAGAAAGTTAATATTTAGGCTTCCATCCACTCTCTCTAAACTGGCTTCTGCTTTTTGAGACTTGTATGTGATTTTGCTTTTTTCCTTACAACCTTAAGACATTGCTCTGAAAGAAGGAGAGAAAGATCTGAATGTGAGATTCTTTTTCTTGTTAACATCTGATAAAGATGAATAGAGTCATAGGTTCTTTTAAGCAATCCTAAATGATGCATTTATGAGTAATACAAGTACGTGCTAGAAAAAATTACATTGATTTTACTGCAAAGCTACAGGTTTCACTGGCATACACTAATTACTTTCCTGCAAAAATAACTAGATAACACTTTCTATTTAAACAATTGCTAGCACTTTTTTGTTGCAAAGTACATAGTGCAATTAAGTGTCACGCAGAACACAGCATACTATGTAATATGAGACAGAAGTGCAGTTTTAACATTTCATTTCACTTCACTCTGAAAATGATGAGGGACAGATATACATAATTTATTCTACAAAAAACAAAAAGTTATTTTTTCACCTCATAAAAAACTTAGACATACGTTGTTAAAGTATGATTGCACAAGACAGGTTCATATTCCAGGCATGAACAAAGAGAAGTTAATAGAAAAATAAACAATATGAGGAATAAGATCACCTTATTCAGTTCCTGGGAAAAAAGCAGCCCAAAGTTCTGCATGTGTGGCAGCAATTTGTTGTCGTGATAAACCAGTCCTATTTCTGAAAGTGAATTCCAATGCTGGTAGCTGTTATTTAGTACAGGAAAGCTTTTTTTTTTTTTT
>VZTG01009684.1:46146-70262 GCA_013397845.1 Melanocharis versteri | reverse complement strand
TTTTTTAATATCTACTAGCATATTAGGATTTTGGCTGTAAGTTTTTCTATTTGTTGATTTCTTCTTTGCAGCTTTTTTCTTCCCTTTCTCTCACTGTCTCTGTACAATTAGCCATAAGTGTTTTTCTGCTATCTATGTTCTGGTTTTTCCTTGGTTATTTGAAGTTCTTTCTTCTTTCTTTTCTTCCTCTTCTCAGCTCTGTTCTTTTCTTCAGCTATTTCCTATGATAGCTAACAAATATTAACTTGGCTTTTTTTAAGTTAGCATTACTGTTAACGCTATAAAGCTTGTAGTTATCATTTGTTCTATTTAGGGAGTTATGATTCATACAAGAAGGCCATAGCACAATTAAGGAAGAGCATGTTTTCCTTTTTTCTAGTTTATCATTGATCTTCCAAGTTGCGATAGCTGCTAAATCCTAATGAAGTACCTGCCAGTCCAGTGAAAGGCATTGCAGGGTCATTAGTTTGAGCATCACACACTTGACTTAGTTTTTCAGTTGTCAGATGAAAACAGGCTGCTCATGAATATTTGGGGTATCCCCAAGTATCATACTTTTTCAGCTTTGGACTATGTGTGGGGTTTTTTTCTAGCACAATTTATATGCAAAATGTGTGTTGTATAACTTTCCGGTGGAACTTAGGCAGAAATTGAGCATAAATGGAGCATAAGTTATTCATGAATAGAAATTGTAAGATTGTTGACAAAAGTGGATCTATTCTTTTTACAGTTGTTGTCATCCATATGAATGCATTTCAGTCTAAATGCATTTATATATTACTTTATCTCTAAAAATATTTTCATGAGAATGATATATCTGGGTTTTTGTGTTAAGAGAGACTTGGAAAATAAGGAAATTAATCTTAAATTAGAAATTTATTTCTAAATCTGTTAATTATTATATTCAGAATGCAGAGAGAGAAAGAAAAAGGAAGGAAGGAAGGAAGGAACGAAGGAAGGAAGGAAGGAAGGAAGAAAAAAATGAGCTTACTTCTCCAGTTCTCATTACAATATGTTTCTAAGATCATACTTACATTTTTATCTTTCTCATTCATGTATCCAAGAATTTCTTAACGGCTACACAGGAATTATGTTCAGACATATATGTTATCACAATTTGTTATCACAGCATTATGCATGAGGAAGTGATTATGTCTGCGTATATCTTTGTCTTATTAGAAAAGGTAGGTGTTAGCCAATGAGGACAAGAATACAAGAAGGTCTAAATCTGGTATCAGAGCTGGTAATCCACAAAATTGGGAAGGAATATCCCAGATTTTGTTCTGAGCCAACTATAAACTACTGTGGTTATTACCGTTATTATCATCCTTATTATCATTATTTATTTTTATTGATCTTCTTGCAGCATTATAAATACCTGTCCATCTAGCTGCAGAGTTTAGTGCAGACCTCATCAACTTTTATCTAAAACCTTAGAGAACAAAGTATGTACAAAACAAACATTTTGAATCAGGCAAGTCACTAGCACATTTTGACACAATCACATGTTAATCTCCATCAAATCACTTCAAATTGAGAAACAAGTCTTTTTCATTAGCATGTGACATTAAAGAGTCCTGGATCCTGGGCCAGATGATGTAAGTTTGTTTTGGCACAACCAAAAATAAAACTGTAGTCAATATAAATTCAAATTATATTCAGAATAGTTATGCCGGTAAATCACCTTCAATTTTCAGTAAGCGAGAGTTTCTATAAAAGCATGAAAAAAAGATAAAATAGAAACAGGCAGAAGTGTAAAAATTGTAGACCCATTTGCATACCATACAGAATATTCTGAGTTGGAAGGGACCCACAACAGCCATTGAGTCCAACTGTTAAATGAATGGCTCATAGTGGGATCTTTTTCATTCTCTATTCTTTCAGGTATAGCTACTGGTATGTCTGAACAAAAAAAGCAAAAGAGATAATTTTATCTCAACCCGTGGGATTGGAGCAACACCAACACATTTTGCCTTCATCTGAGAAAATCCCTTCCCTTCATCTGAAATGAACACGCATTCAATTTCAGACATCCTGGGAAAAGGAAGGACGTTTTTCATTTTCGCTTTCATTCATAAATCCTCCATTTTCTCAGATTTGGAAACAGGACAAAACCTGTAAAACAATTACCAGCTGTAAATGGAAAAGGGTGGACAAGTGCACACGCGTATTTAATGTGTCTCTGTAACGACTGGATAGTGATTTTACCTTTAAGTAATTTGTGGTAAGACATAAGAAATTACAGAGAGGGAGCCAGAACATCCTGCTGCTTGATGCTGTGTGGTACACAAGGTGCGAAGAGGACTGACACTAGCCCAGAATCTCAAAGGAAGGCCGAGTCTCACAACATCTCGCCTAGCCACAGTCTTCAGCCAGCTCAAGACAGAGATGTGCCCAGATTCCTTCTCAGAAACACTCTCATATAAGGTTTGGACTGAGGAGCTGGATGATTTATACACACAGGTAAGAAATTCAGTTGTTCGTACCAAATATAGATTTTTGTGTTAACATTTATACTTCAAAATAACTGAGAACTAATTTTTTTTCAGACTTGAAATTTGACCACTGTCAGTCTTCTCCTGTCGCTTCACACAGTTCTCTTCTAAATCTCTTGCCATGTTATTATTTCTTCATAGGAAATGTAGCATTTAAAATAGAATGGAATAATCTGATACCAGAACATAAAGTCTTAACTGAGAAAGAGGATAAGGGGAAATAAAAAATATTTTTTTTTTAATTAAAAAAATGCAAATAAAAGGACTCTGAGTTGCCAAGATAAACTTTAAAATAATAATAATAGGAAGAAAAAGAAGTCATAATAATTGATATTATAGAGTATTTTTCATCAAATAAAGTATCAAGTAAGAAATAGCATTATCAGTGCAGACATTATTGGATGCTAAAGTTAACAAAAAAACATGGAAGATATTATCCACAAAGGAAAGTATGTTATCTGTGCAAGGACAGGAAAGATGAATTTTTCTGGGTTGAACTGATTCTATTTATTGAGGAAATATTACATATCAACTTTTTTTAAAGAAACACCTAGTTAATATTTCTGCAGCTTGAGGTAGTTTCCTAATTTCAGGACTGAGTTTGCAGTAGCTTTCCAAACGACTTCTTTTAACTGAGTTGTGTGATGCTTGATCAGTAAAACGGCTTTAATGTCTTCAAACACAGCCTGTTTTCAAAGAAAAACAAAGGCTAAAAAACCCAAAAACAAAACAACAAAAAAACAAATTTGTATGATAGAATTATAATGAAAATATGAAATAATGAAAATTCGCTGATTATGATGACCAAATATAGTAATATTTGCTGGTTTTCCACCACTGACTACATGGCAAGTGTCGTATCCAATTCAGACCACAAGCAGGATCCTTCTGTTTGACATAATTGTCCGTCAAAAGTCAAACCTGCAGACTCAGTGAGATGTGGGGTTCTGGTTTGTACTTGTATGCACATTTTAGTACCACTTATTGTCTCTACAAGGACATACATATTAATGAAGTTGTTTTCTACCATCAGACCTTTCCAAAATACAGATCCAGTGGAAGATAAGATGTGATAGAACAGCAGGAGGTTTTCTAGGCTCATACTTAGGGGAAACTTAAGAAATAAATGAAATTTTTTTAAACTATTTTTTGTTTATATAAACTAACCTTTTAAAAGAAAAATAACTATCTTCCTGAATACTTTATTTATTCATTATGGTCATAGGTAAGCATTACTGATCTTTAGCCAAATGTGTAGGAAAAAATAGCTTAAAATACATTTATGATGAGTAAGGGCAACACAGTTTCATGCACTTCTGATAACTATATGCCTGTTGCAAATGTGAATAATTTAGAACATTTTCATAAGAATTGTCATAAAGTAGCTTATGGTTCAGTAAATTATTTGATAAGAGTCTTTTAATTTGGAAGAAGAAAAAAAGCCTATATTAGGTGTATGAATGTCAACAACAGCATTCTTAAATTATGAGGGACGGATACAGCACTTTGCTGTAAATCATGTGGTAGTCTTTAGAAGGTGAGAAAAGGAACCAGATCAGAAAGGAAATAGGATGACTAACAGTTTTTAAATCAAAGGAAGCCCATCAACTGTCTGATCAAAAAGTGTATTTAATGTAAAAGAGCAGCATAAATTCACAAACCCATGAAATCTTTTTACAGGAAACCTAGATTTCTCTTAAACTCAAGTCTTTGTGAAATTCTGTGAGACTTATATGCACAGATCAGCTTATTTATTTTCAGTTTATTTATAATCCTGATAGAGGATCTTGAACTTATCATGAATCCCATTTCTTTGGATCAGAATATATCAAATTTCAACAAGTGAAACAAACGCCCTGAATGAACACATCTAATTTTAGGTATCTAAATAAAAGCTTAATTAAAGAGCCCTGTCATCTTATTGGTCCACCTTACCTAAGATCAAGACATACATCACCTACTTCCTTTCACTAATGCAACAGAATTTAGAATAATGGTGCTCAGCTTATTTGCGTTAAGTGCGGACTCTTAAGTGGATTAAATCTTCATTGTAATTGAATTTCACAATGCAAATCAGAACCAAAATTGCATAACTGAGAGCAAGATTTAAATATTTACTTCTCACATTGTACATGAGTTTGGATTAGTATTTAAGACTTTATAGAAAACAATAAAAAGCGGTAATACTCAGATTACAATTGAAACCTAAGATATTTGTGAAAAAATTTAGTCCTGTTTCTCCGGTTCTTGTTTAACTTGATATCTCTTGTTTAATTCAGAACATGAGATACCTTCGGCACAATTCAGAAATAAACATTTACACAAGATGCTGATATTCAAAGTAGAAAAACCAGTACAGTACAGAGGATGAACTGGCAAAACTAGCTTTCTACATGAACCATGAGAAAATGCATGGTTACCTTTAAAATGAATAGACTTTCATGCTTTGAGGTATGTAGCTGAAATGAGAAAAAATTTCTGCATGGAGAGATTTTTCCATTACTGGTTTCCTTGTATTTTCTTCCAAAACATCCTTGGTCAGATAGATGAGCAACATGTCACACTGAGCGCTAGATCAACTATTACTCTGATATGATGTGATTCTGTGTGGATGTGAATAAATACATCTTACAGACTTTTCCCTTTTGAAACCCGCATTACAAAAAAAAAACCAAGCAAACAAACAAAAACCCCAACCAACCAAACAAAAACAACAAAAAAAACCCACCAAGCAACCAACCAAGAAAAGACCCACAAACAAAAAAAAAAAACCCTAGTTCCCTTCCATAAGATACCCAAACTCCAAGTACTGTTCTGAATGCAGAGAAGTATACAGAAAATAATAAACATGTAAGAGTTTTGCTGAATAAATGCCTGAAGGAAAACTGCTACTGTTATTGCTACTCTAGTAATTGTTAAGACCTTACAGAAAGAATTTGTAATCTTCAGGACAAAAGCCATCTAAACCAATGTACTTACACTTCTTCAAGTTTTAGGCAAAGTGCTTGCCAAAATTTGAAAGCACGGTCAAGGAATTTAGGAAGTGAGGCTGTGAGACCAAGTATTAAATCCTTTGAAATATTCTGTCTTGGGACACATCTTTGTGAGCACAAATTGGAGAGAAAAGCTGAATAATAAGGGTTGGTGCTGGCTACATGGTGAACAATTTTAGGCATGGTAGGAAAAGATGTGTGCTAATGTCTTTACAATCACTTTGATGGGTGAGGACATGGATGTTAATGTCTTTGAAATGGGTCTTAATATCTCTACTGAACTCAAGCTTCAAGTTTGTAACAGAACCCAAAGAGTTTGACTCCTGAACTTTAGGGTAATAGACAACTGGTTCAGCGCGAAGTCTATTGCAGAACCCGGGTGTCCTGAACTTCCGAGCTTGAACATGACATGTTCAAGGGGGGGATACATGGTAGGCAGTTCGAGAAGGCTGTACCTCCCTAGTACCTCAGCCAAGGGGGAAAGGAAGAGGGCAACATGAGGCCAGGAGTCTAAGATAAAAGGAGGCTGCGTCCTCAGAAACCTCAAGAGAAAATCCCCACGGTGGTATGCCCTAGTGGACTCTTTCATTTTATTTGGATAAAGTTGCAGGACTCCTCTGTCTCTTTTGTGGACACTGGCTTTCTATAGCGTGATTTTCCACAGAGGCATGTGTGCTAACATGATCTGCTGTGACACCGAGAGAAGAGATTGTGAATCCTGCAGGTTGTCAAGAACTCTTCATTAAAGCCATTATCTTTGTAGGGATTTTGCATAGCAGCCAAAAGTTAATTTCTTTTTCCTTAGTAAATACATTTTAAATAAGTCACATAGCATATACCCATGTGCACAATTCACCTTTGGGCTTAGTTAAGGCAATAAACATGTTAGTTTCTAGGCCAAGCTGGTTTTGAGATAAGCAGAGGAAGCAGAGGTAGAAAAGAGCCTGTGCAACTTTTCTTACACAGACTTTGTGTGTCTAAGTACAAGTTTCTGGGCAGCAGGCAGGTATTAGAAGGGAAAATTCTGTGCTTTATCTGTTATAGAAGATTAGGCTGGATGAGCATAACCTCAAACTAAAATGAGGATCTGTTTGCTAGACCAGTGAATATTATCCTTCTAGCGACACTTTAGTATCTGAGCTGGGTACCAAGCCTTAAGGCAATGTGTTTAAATGTTGTAAAGGATTCAGAAGGAAAAAGAAAATAAAACAAAACTAACAAACAAACAGAAAACCAAGAAAAAGAAGAAATAAAAAAATTACTTGCATTAAAACTACTAAAACTAATCTGTTGTTTTTTGAGCTGGTAAGACCTGAGGAAACTGTACACAGCTCCTGGGATAAAGAGCATGTCTTGTTCACTCAGCAATGAACTTTCTGGACAATATATCAGTGTTGACAGTCTTTCACGACTACATGTGTGGACCTTTATCTAAAGCATGGTTAGCTGAAAGTTATAGGTAGGAAGGCTTTAGGACACTTTACTTCAATTACACAGGTGTTTTGCCAGAGGTAAGGAATGGATCACATTCTCATAGAAAAGGAGTAATGAGGCATGAAAATAAACAATGTCCTGATGATGCCTCATCCTAAATAATCCATGTGCCTGGCTGTAGAGGCTGAGATGGATGCTGGCTGCTCTGCTGCTTCTCTGGAGGAGGTTGTCAGTGGGTGGTGTGGGTGAGGAGGTGATGTCAGTCATGTCCCTCATGTGGTAGTGAGAACAGATGAGCTGAGATGGTGGTGACTGAGGCATTCCATCCACAGGCACGAAACCAACAACTAGCTCCCAGCTTCCAGGAAATTAAGAAAGTAAGAAAAATAAGCCTAAAAGTGTCCTTTGAGAGACAATGTCTTTATAGGCAAAGGAAAGTCTTCTACTTACCAAAAGGGTTGTTGAGCATTAGAGCAGTGTTACGGAAACTTCCCAGTCTGACCAATTCACCAGACTCCCTGGCAGTCACACTCCCACCACCAGAGACTGGGTCCAAAGCCCCTTTGCAGTGGGCAGTGCCAGTGACTGATGGGTCGTCACTTGGCTCCCCACACACCCCACTCACACAGACCAGGTTTCTTCACCGGTTTGACCCTAGGTTTCCCCTGGCAGAGTCTCAGATGTCTCTGAAAGGAAAGATGTGTATTAAGGTCTTTACAAATGCTTTGATGGTTGAGGGTATGGGTGTTAATGTCTTTGAAATGGGTCTTAATGTTTCTGCCAAACTCAAGACATAGGTTTGTTACAGAACCCAGACAGTCTGAATCCTGGAACAGACAAGTAGATCTGCATAAGTCTGAGTTTCTGAACTTTGGGGTAAAATGGTATGTTCAAATGGGGAATATGTGGTAGGCAGTTCAAGAAGGCTGTACCTTCCGAGTTCCTCAGCCAATGGGGAAAGGAAGAGGGCAACATGCAGCCAGGAATTTAGGATAAAAGGAGGCTGCGGCCTCAGAAACCTCGAGAGAAAAACTCCACTTTTTTTTTGCCCCAGTGGACTCTCGCTTAATTTGAATAAAGTTGCAAGACTCCTCTGTCTCCTTTATGGACGCTGGCTTTCTATAGCATGATTTTCTGTACATCTCGTTCCATAAAGCCATTTATTCACAGCACAGGAAGAGCTCTAGCCCATGCCCCCAAGAAGGACCCCACCATGGAACCCCTCAGTTTTTATACCCTCAGAGTCCATCTGCGGGCACGCCTTTCTCCTCCTCTGGAGTCTACATGTCCTTCTCCCCAACCCCCCATCCCCACTCTGTGTCCATCCACCTTGCTGGCATCACCTATCTCGTCTCCTCCTGCTATGTTTCCCAGTGTCCATTCCCCTGACTGATGTCACCCTCCTTAGTGTCCTTTGTTATCCCAAAGGTTGTCAGTCCCCGGCCTCTTGTCTCTGGCTCCCACCCAGAGCTCAATCTGCATCCTAATCTGCAGTTTGCCAGCACAGCTACCTGGTTTAGATGTACTCCCCAACAACAGACTGGCCAGGGAAGTGCTTCAGTCACCAGTCCTGGAGATATTTAAAAGACCTATAAACATGGTGCTTAGGCACATGGCTTAGTGGTGAACCTGGCAGTGTTAGTTTAATGGCTAGATTTGATCGTATTAAGGGTCTTTTCCAACTCAAATTGTTCTATGATTCTATGGCATGTCCAACACCCAGGTCCAGAATAGAAATCCACCTTTAAAGCAGATTTCTTCTTTATAAAGAATGTTTTATGCACATAAGGTGCTTGAAAGTAAGGGCACTTAATGCTTTTTCAGCTGAAACAGTTTTTACACTGTCAATGGCTAATGCATTAGGCTAGATTAGCAGGTGAGTTTTCTCTGCTTTCGAGTTCCACATTATCACCAGGACATCAGTAAGTGTTGAAGGGTGATCAATCAGTATTTCCACTTCTACCTGACAAACTGAGTGATTATGTAGATGCCTTGTTATTATGGTCAACAAAACTGCATCTGAAAATTTTCATTGATAGAAGTAGGTGGGCAACATTAGGACAACCAAATAATGCAAAAGAAAATATGACTGCAAAAAACAAGATAACCAATCCCCTCTGATGTGACTGATTTTCTCTCCTTATTTTCAATTTTAAGATATTTATCAGTATAATTTTTCGATAAACAGCTGATTTTCACTGCTGTAGGTGCTCAAAACTTGATAATGATGACTGTGTTGTTGTTATTATCATTATTACTACAATTTTTCTGCAAAACCATTTTGGTTTTGCAATTTCAAAACAGCTTGTAGGCAATGTCATTCTACTACTGACAACT
Source organism: Melanocharis versteri (assembly GCA_013397845.1). Lineage (NCBI taxonomy): Eukaryota > Metazoa > Chordata > Aves > Passeriformes > Melanocharitidae > Melanocharis > Melanocharis versteri. Next base: position 61,003 of record VZTG01009684.1, on the reverse strand, counting down.
TACGGCTTCATGCTTCGCCTTGTGACATGTCTAACAGTGAAAACATACTCATTCTGGCTTCATTCACAGGATCAGCAGTCTGGTACAGTCTCCAGGGGAAGGAGATCAGCTAATCAGCTAGTCAGATACTGCCATCAGCACAAAGCGTAATTGCAGAAAAGAGGTTCTGTGGCTACCATCTTTAAGCCATCTTCTTAAAAGAGTGACAATTTTGTTCTGTTTTGCAGCTTATTTTATATAGTGTACATCTACAGGGAAACTTCCTTCTTTACCATCTTCACCTAATCCCTCCCTCTATCAAATGCTGTCACAAAACTTAACCTTTTTTTTTATGACTAAGAGTGAATCACTTCTTTGAAACTGAATTTCAGTTCTCAAATTCCCAGCCTGACTGAGGAGATTTAGCTGTCACATCTGCATTATACATTCAGCTTCACAGCGGTTGAAATAAACAGCCTTGTAACTGTTACTCCATTTTCATGTTAGGTTTGCTACTCAGTTCTGTGAGAAAGTCTACAGGACATTTTGTGCATTCACTCCAAACCTCAGCAAATCAATGCACCATAAAATATCTGAAGTAGTCCACAGCTTACTCTACTAGTCATTAACTTAATCAACTGCTGATCAGACAAGACACAGATACTATATTACAGCAAATCTGTTCACTTACATTGTCAATATTTGGCCTTATTTTTGTGTCTTAATAGGACACTTGTCTAATTACCAGTAGATTTATTTGTATTGGTCAGTAAATGAAGCTGTTTTCTCCTCAACCAGAGAGTCAGTGGAAACAAAGCTGGCATTTCCATTATTTCATTTTCTAATTCAGAAGCAACTGATGAAACCTTAATGAGGTGGATGCTTTCAAACTGTCATTAATCTCTGCCTGAAGTTCTTTAATAGGATTATTAGTCTCAGAAAACAACAACCCAATAGAACAACCCAACCCCCCCAAATCAAACAAACAAACACCCACCCCATCAAGTAAACAGTCAATTGTCAATCTGTGGGCTTTCTTCACGAATGATATGAGACATTCCTACTCTTTTGTAAGCACAATTTGATGGGCCTGGAGGAAATATCCCTTTAACAGAATAAATAAACTTATCCAAAGTGAGTGGATATCACTTGGGAGGAAAATCTGTGTGTGCCTATGTTTGATGTAGAGGTAGTAAAGAGAATGCCAATTAGAAATCCCACTGCAAAAGTGATATTTCTATCATTTATTTCCACAGTAATGTATCACTGCAACAATATATGCAGTGACAATAAAAACTCCAAGATGTAAAATCTTGAGCTGTTTTGTAGAACTTGATGAAAGTCTGGTGTCAGGCTGGGCGAGCCAGAGAGATAGATGAAGAATGCGATGCTTTTTAAGTTTACATACGAGCATATTCCCGTACTGCATTTCCTATGTTGTGATGAATACTTCTAAATAATTTGCATAATATATATTCTTTAGCTTTTGGTGCTTTTGAAAATACACAGTAGACACTAGTTTTAGACTTGCATGTAATGAGCTTGCTACAGGGTTGAATTTGTTTGTTTATTTATCTTATTTATTTATTGTTTCATTGAAAAAAAGTCATCACATGCTGATTGCTTCCAGAAATTTATACATAAACACTTGTAGAAATGAACTTTTTTCTTGAACAAAGCTAAATTTTAAAGCAAGATAGTGCATATAAAATCTGTAATTATGAAAGTATAAGAGAAGGCACTATCCTTTAAAAAACTATTTTAAAAAACTGCAAAGCCAATTTTTTTTCTTTAAATGCCGATATCCATTAAAAAAAGTTTCATAATGCTGGTTTCTGTTGCAGATTTTATTCATTTGCTTACTTCTATTTCTGAAAGGTGCCCATTTTTCTGCATCACCTTTAAAAATTAATACAGTCGTACATAAGAAAAAATCAATGCTACATGTCAGCATACATATATTATGCCTGAGCTTACTGTGGAATGAAAGATATCCTGTGTAGGTTTGTGCACTATTTGAAAATTGAAATATTTCAAAGACTTTGTAATCCAGACTACATTACTGTATGAAATATTTATGCTGTGTTTTGGTAAAACCTTTTTTTTTTTTTTTTTTTTTTTTTTTTTTTTTTTTTTTTGCTAGCTAGTGTGTGTGACACTCTATTTAAAATCTGGGCTGTATTGATTTTTAGTTCTATTTGAGTTGTGATTACATGTGAAAAACTCACCATGTTTTCTAGTAAAAATTGAGTAGACATTATGTTCTTTATAAAGTTAACAAGCTGCATCATTTTTTTGTTTGATCCACATAATAGTAAACCTGGAATTTGAATGTCAGTAACTGCAAATGGTCATTTGTACAAAGCTAGACTTCAGCTACAAATATGATTATAGTTTGCAATAAATTTTTATTTTCTTATGGTGGGTCATCTGGGGGAAGGTAACAACATTTTTTCTACTGAAATCTGGTATTTATTCCTAGCAGCCTTATTTTTTACATATCCTGAAAAATATGGGATTGAATGTTTTCAATTTCCTTCACAATTTTTATCTTCTTTCCTTTTTTTCTTACTTCCATCCACTTTCCTGAAAGGGATTAAATTTCAGTCCACGATCTTTCAACTGTTTTCTGAGATCCTTTGGGGTCTGCTACCCGGACAAACAAAACCAAACACCAAAGTCTCAGGGGAAAAAAATAAAACCCCCCACTTTTTATTACTCTTCCCTACATGAATTATTACTCACCCTTGTGAAAAGTAAATTCAAGAATATGCTACATAACCAAGCAAAATCAAAGATAAAATCATCAATACTAACTCTTGTGCAATCATGTCTTATCACTTTACCCTCTAGAGGCAAAAGATGCACCAAAGATATGAGTTCTGCAGGTGTTTCAGTACAGCTGGATGATGAATATCAGCAGAAGTCAGGTCCTATGTAACAAGCAGCGTTACAATACCACACCAACAGCATTTAGACAAAGGCTTTGGTTTCCACACCTCAGGTGGCACAAATATTTGAATTTTGACAGTTTGCAACTTGCTTCTTCCAACCTGACCAGAACTTGTATTTGTCTAGTAATAGGATTAGTATGTCACTGCTGCGACAACTAACCTCTACGTCTAGTGTGCAAAGTGTGATGTCATTTTGTTGGTTTGAATATGCAACAAATGCCGCTGACTGTACAATGACTGCTGATCAAGGAAATTATGAATGCTTACATGGTAAGCCAGAAAATAATTATTTAAAAATTACTCTTTTAGATTTCCAAGTCAAAAATGTTTGACTTCAAATCCTCAAATATACAAATGTATTTTTCAATATTGACATACAAAATATGAGCAAGCTGGAGGGCGTTGATATATTTAGAAGCGGTACTGGGTTATTTACAAAAATCCCTGTTTGGCAAGCATGGTTTTGGATGGCTTTGGAGTTCTTCTAGCTTGTAGACTAAGGAAAGGGAGGAAAAATGGAAACCCAAGGGATCAAACCATAAAGTCTTCAATACTGAGAAATAATGGGAAAAAAATAATGAAGCTACCCCAATCCCAAGGTTTCTAAACTGCAGGACTCCAAAGTAAGACTGTGAATATCCACTGGATCTACTCAGCAGAGCAAACCATCATGGCCTTGGAGCTTGTGTCGTACAAGCTCGGCAGGATGGGATGAGCTAGAGAGAGGGTGGCAGCTGCTGCAGCGTGCCTGACCTCCCTATTTCCTGAGCAGAAGGTCTTCCTTAAAGACGTGAAAGAATCCCAGTATCTCATGAAGCACTGAATGCTGACAAAGCTATATACAGGCAAAATAATGAAAAACTGAGAAAGCAAGAAAATCCCAAAACTTTTCTGAAGTTTCAGAAAGGTTTATTTTCACTCAAAATCAAAACTGTTTCTTAAAATACCTCTAAATATGGCTATGAAACTGCTCTTGAGAGCTAACCTATTCCTCCCCTCTTGTAAAGGTCCTCTTTTTGTGTTTAATAAACTGAAATGTGGTCTTCCTTTCACTGGTTTTTAATAAATTCCTCATCTTTACATGAAGATGTTCTGTGTCTGGCCTGCTGACCTACCTCTCACCTCCTGACATAGCAAGTAGATTTAGCAATATAACTGAAGAATATTTTAAACCTGAAATAATGGTCAGACCACTGTCTGATCCAAATCCCGCAGGGTACCGTGCAATTCTTAGTTCCTCTTGGGTGAGCAAAACCTTCCATCTTTCACTGTGAACAGCTCATTTAACACATTAGAAGGTATCATCTTGCCTTGTAAAGTTCAGGCAAAAAAAATCCCAAGAAAAAATTGAAGCATTATTATAGCTCAAGGGTATCTTACCTGTACACGAGAGAACATTGGGCTATTCATCTTGATCAGAAAAAGGGATGGTTCCAGGAAAAGACACTGAGAACAACTTTATCTTCTCCCTCTAACAATACGAAAACAAGACAGGTATGATCTTACAGCTCAGTCTGTAGCTCAGGAACAGGGAATATTGTTCCTGGCTATCTCACAGGATATTCCCCTGGGATCTTTTGCAGTCATTTCTGTCCAGACTGGTTAAATGCTTAAATCTTCACCTGTGAAGAAACATCTGTGAATCTGTGCTGTCGACTCTGAGGGCCTCAGTTTCCTAATGCAAAATGTGAATGACAATCTACTCTGGCCCACATTATAGTTTTCATCAGTATTAAAAGAAGATGTTCCAGAGACTGGGATGATCCATGTAAATCTGCATGTTGTGTGTTTGTATTGAGAGCTTCTAAGTCTGTGGGGGAGGGCTGAGAGACTGAAATGTTATGGTTAATGGCTTAAACATTGTTAAAAAAGGACTTTGAACATTATGTCAAAACTGTATAAAGATGGTGCTGCCACCAAAGCCCATTCCCCACCCAAATATGCCTCCTGACAGGAGCTGGACTGCGATAAAGGTGGTACTATTCTCCAGTAGTCTCTGGCCTAAGGAGAAGAATATACCTACAAGGAAAGCTAAACCCTGCACCTGAAAATCAGCTCTGGCTGGGTTCGGCAGGGGGAAGCCTCAGCCTGCAGGCTCATTCCTGAGGCCTTGCAGCAGAGCACCGCACATGATGCAGAGTGATGCAACAGACCCAGAGTCTGTTGGAAGAGACTGTGTCTAACTTCTCCCTCCTCTCCCAGGAGAGTTACCTGGGCATTCCCACCTGGCCTGAACATACAATAATACATTGGACTCTGTTTCTCTCAGGACCCTCACCATGAGAGAAGACCATAAAAGGAGGACCAATAGGAGACTGCTGGGATCCATGGAGTGGTGATACTTTCTACTTAATCTGTCTTTTCGTCACTCACTTTCTGTCCTACCCTCCATTTCCGTCTCTGTATATTTCTCATTTAATGTTAAATAAAATTCATACTATCAACTTCAGCATATGGACTCATTTGCACCTTTATTTGGGCAGAGGCATCTCTCTAACAATTTTAATAATCGGATCTTAATGGGAGGGAAGAAGAATGAAAAAAAAGTATTTAAAACAGCTGGATCCTGGACAGGGTGTTTTATCCTTGTCTTACTGTTCAATCCTTTAAAGTGTGCACTTATTTAGTTGTAATGTAAAGTCTACTTTAATTTCTTAGGCTTTACGAAGTCTAAGCATTTTGGATCTATCACACCAGACTAAAAAGTTTTGACTTTTTTTCTTTTTTTTAACCTGCTGTAATCTGTCTTGCTGGGATGGGGTTTATTTTATCCATAGCAGCATGTATGGTGGTGTGGTTTTAGTTTGTAGGGATCCAGCTGGACTAGAAGATCCCACACAATTCCAGAGTCAACTGGGAGCTGACCATTCTCGCAGTCATGGTTCTCCAGCCAGGGCACTGAGACTCTCTTGGTCCATCATCCATGTTGAAGATGGAGGCAAAGAATGTGCTAAACCCCTGGGCCTTGTCCTTGTCCCTGTTTGTGAGGTGACCATCCTCGTCCTGTAACGGGCTGATGTTTATTTTACCCTGCTTGTTGCCATTAATATATTTCAAAAAAAACCTCCTTTTTATTGTCACCCACATTTCTGGCAGCTTCAACTCCATTTGAGCTTTGGTTACATGAATTTTCTCCCTAGAGTGGCAAGCAGCATCTCTGTATTCTTCCTATGTCACCTGACCCTGCTTCCACAGAGTATACACATTCATTTTCTGCCTTATTTCCAAGAGAATACTCTGGTTCAGCTAAGCCAGCCTTCTGCCTCACCTGCTTGACTTCCAACATTTGGGAATTGCTTGTTCCCGTGCTCTTAGGAGGTGATGTTTAAAAAGTGACCAGCAGTGATGGACACAAACACCTGCAAAAATATTTTCCCTGGAGACCTAATTCACTAAATCCCTGAGCAGCCTCTAGTCTGCTCTTCTCATGTTCAGAGCTGGTTTTGCTGGCACTTTTCCTCCTGTCAACAGAGATTTATACTCAATCCCTTCATGGTCACTCTGGCCAAGATGGCCGCCAATCTCTACTTCGCCCATGAGATCCACACTGTTGACAAGCAAGGAAGATATCTTTCTGATTCAGCTCCCTTAAGAGCTGCTCCATAGAGTTGTCGTCCAGGTTTTTCAGGAATCTTCTGGGCCGGGTTGTACCTGCTGTGTGATTCTCCCTGGTTAATTTTTGGCAAGTTGTCAGAAGTTGAGTTGCAAGTGTCCATTAGTTCCACAAATAATAATTCATCTGTGTCGTCGCCCTGGATAGGAGGTCTACAGCCAACTCCCATGATAATATCTGCATTATTTGTTTGCCCCTTCATTCTCATCCAGAGAGTCTGAACTGTGCCATTGCCAGCTGTGAGCTCAATACATACTACCCCTTCTATTACCCCTTCTATTGCCTCTTCTTCCCTGTCTATCCCTCCTGAAAAGCCTGTAACCATCCAGTAGGCTATCCAGGCACAGGACTCATCCCACCAGGTTTCATTCCTGTCAGTAATGTCAGATCTCAGGGACTGGGCCAAAGCTTGGACCTGGTGGCATTTGTTTCTCATGCTGGGTGCATTAGTGTAGAAATATTTCAGGTTTGGTACATGGTAGCCAAAACCTCGTGAAGTAGAGTGAGGGGTCCCATCAGTGCTCATTTCCTCAAGTGTTGGCACGCCATGCCATTGCTCATCACTGGCTAGCCTGGTTTTGTCGCTTTCCCCCCTTCCAAGGTTGTGTAAATCTCTATCAACGAGCCTCACTAACTCCTTTGCCAGAATCTTTTTCTCCTTTGAGATAGGTGCGTTCCATCAGATGTAAGTAGATCAGGTCTTGAGTAGATCATCCCATGGTCAAAGAATCCAAAATTTTTCTGATTACACCAACTTCGGAGTCACACATTGACCTGATGGACCTGATGATGCCTTTTCTATCATCCAAAACCTCATCTCATCTTCAGTACCATGAACTTAGGCTTGGGAAGGATGTTCATATAGTTATTCATGTCTTTCTGAAAGAAATCAACTCCTGTCAAGAAAGGAGTTGAGATATAAACAACTCAAAGTTTCATATTCCTCTTTGAGATTCTTAGAATTTCTCTCTTTACATTCTTTTCAGTGTAATTTCTATGTATTTGCATCAATACTGCTCCTGCTAGTTCAGACTGTTAAAGCGTATTTAGGCACACCTGTATGAACCCTTTCTTTAATGAAATATAATGATTTGAAAAAGTCAGAAGGGAGTTATTAAAGTAGAATTAAAAGAAGGATTTCACACAGCTTAAAAGTCAGAGGATTTATCTGCCAGACTTTTCTTTTCCTCTCTCTACAGACTTTTGCCTTTTAATCCTTCATAAAGATTATTTGATCAGAATCATATCAAAAATATAAGCATTCATTCTAACAACACACTTGTAATCATCATTGGAAAATGTATTAAAGCTCTTGTCAAGCTGGGTAACTCATGAAAAATGTTTCTTCGATCCATGAGGAATGATTTAATCACAGTTTAGTTTTATGGTGAAGGCTGAAGAAAGCACATAAAAATTAACAGGAATCTTATGAGAAAAGAAAGTAACTGTCTTGAAAAGATTTTAGGAAAAATAAATTTAAATTTCCAGTAACACAGAAAAAAAATTAAAGTTTAAAACTGCTGGGTTAATGGTACTCAGCTATCTATAAAAGCAGCACATTTTAATATAATATCAGCAAGAGCATTCACATCACACAGTTTAAATAAGATCAAAAATCATCAGTGTTGTGATGAAAACACACGTGACATTAGAGGAGACAAAAACTTATCTAGTAAGCAATAAAATTAGAATAGACTGGAAAGTGATCTAGGTTGACTTTTTCTTTGTTTGGGTGGGGTTTTTTATCAAGACAAAATGTGAAAATGTGTAGAGAATTTAGCCTAGACATGCAGTTGTGTATCATGCTGCTGTGCCACACTGTCATACTGAAACAGATCAATGTCTATCCACTCCAAAATACCACCTCAAACACTGATACATCCTGCAAACTGTAGAGATAGAATGCAATACAGTGAGGAACAACTAAGAAATACAACATTGTTCATATAATCCATTTCATGATTTTTGCCATGGCATGCAAATCTTTACATCCTTTTAAATTTTTAAATGCGCATAATGTAACTGGGGAATGTTTAAAAAGGGACAGTGGATACATACACCATTCACTGGTACAGGCTAAAATGCTAGAATCTTGGGTACAGTAATATATAGATGAAGGGACATTTCCAACTTACCCATGATATCAAAGAGTATGATTCACAAGAGATGGATAGACCTTATAGCCCCAAATTTAAACATGGCCTTAAATTTTATGAAGCATTAAGACTCTTACATTTTTATACTTGTGACATGTTAAAATGCAAGATGCTTACATTTTTGTAGTTGTGACATAAAGGCCTTTTGTATTGATGTGCTCAATGTTTTTGAAGATAAAACCTGCAAAAATAATTTTAGCAAAATAGTGTTGTCTTTGGAAAAAAATTGAAGGAGATTCAATTAGTCTGTCAACAGAAGGACAAGAACAATGTCAGAAAACTGAAAGACATAGTATGTGAAAACACATTTTATGATTTACCTGAAGGCAGATAAACATGCAAAAATGTCACATGTATTGGAAAATCAATCCTGTAATTAATATGCACTGAAGGTAGAAGCATTACACCCTAGCAAAATGCTTGTCCTAAACATCTGATCCTCCTTTGTTTTTTTAAATAAATTTCAAGTAATTAATCGCTTCTTTGGTATCTATATATAAAGTCAAGTCTCTAAAGAAACAACGAAAGCATTGACCAAAGCATTAACATCAAACTTTTACATCCCTAATTGCCTTTTCCGACTTAAAGTTCTCTGTGGAGACCAGGGAAATAAGAAAAGAGAAAGGATGTAAGGATTTACCCCATTAGGTGTCTGAGAAAAACAAGAATATGTCTCCCTGTTATGAAAGAAAAGAAATAATGCACCTAGTAGAGTGGAGAAACTGGAAGCCCTATAAGAATAACTCTCTTTACAATGCCAAGATCAGCGTCTGCTTATGTCATTTGCCTTATTATCAAGTGTCTTTATTGCAAAATTTCTCAGTGTTTTGCTGATGAGCTGGTACACAGCAAGGTCTGTGCCAGATTGTCCCATTTTTCTTCACTCCATTTGGGACTTACTCAACTCGAGAAAGTACTAACTAAATGTGCCATTTACCTGCAGGTAACGGCTGTTGATTAAAATCTGTTTAGTATGAGGGAATGGGACAAAGGATGGTTTTTGTTGCAAGTTCATTTTCAATAACATAAATTCTTATTTAAGACCCTGTGTACCTAGGCTTCTGTCTGTCTTCTACTCCAGTACCAAATCAGGGAGTTATCAATGTTATGCTTCTGAAAAGAGTTCCTGACATCTATTAAAAATATTTTTTATGATACGGAGATAAAATGTCAGTCAATGGACTAAAATAGGATTGATCTGAAAATGTGAAACAAACTTTTTAAGAGAAAAAATATTCCTTTCTTTTTGTTTCCCATCAAAACAATTTGAAAGCTCACATGGAGAAAAACATTACAACGTAGTGGCTTTGAATTGTATTTCAAAATGAAGTTTTGGATTTTTTTAAACTGATCTTTCTGAGCTACCTGCTTGTGGTAATCATCTTGCAAATTATGTCATGTCCTCACAACACTAACATAATATGAAGGAAAGAAGTGATAAAGCTGATTTTGATTCAGTTGTTATGCAAATTTACAAACAAAATAGGAATTCTAATGTTTAAAAATTTAAGGACTTGTCTAAAAATTAAAACATTTAAAGTCTTTCTTCTGAATCTTTTAAAGTCTTTTCTTTTTGAATTCTAAAGCCCCATGTGATGTCATTTTCAGCAAGGTGATTCTGCGTAGCAATTGCATCAGAAACATCCTTTTCAGTTTGTGTTATATTTATTCAGTTTCTGTAAGCAGTATTTCTCACACTTATGCAAGACCAATTTAAACAGAGAAACAAAGACACTTCTGAATCTGGCATGAAATTGGGAACTCAAACTTCAGATACAAATTTAAAAAAAAGTTTGGGGTAGTATTCCAGTAAATCATGGTTCTGTGAAGTAGTTTATGTTTTACAAACTTTAAACATCACTATTACAAATAAATAACATGAGTGCCTCAGTGGGATGAGATCATAATTCTCAGTAAGACATTCCTGTGAGGACTGATAAGGAAGCTTCCCTGTCCGACCATCCTGGATCCACCCCGGCAGTCATCTCCCACCACCTGAGCTGGGACCCAGGCCCCTTTGCAGCCACATCCACACACTCAGAGAGTCACACCAGGTTTCCTCATTGGCTCGACACCAGGTTTTTCACAGCAGAGCCTGAGAGGTGCAGATCATTAAAATAATTTAGTCCTGGTACAACAACTAAATAACAAAATAACAGCTCGAGCTGGGTGTCCCCGGCCCTTTGTTATGCAAAGGGCTGGCAGTTCCCAGAATCTTACCTCGGGCTCTGGCCACCCAGGGCATAGCCTGCAGCTCCCACTGCATGTGCACCCAGAGTGTTCTGCACCGAAGGTATTTCTCAACAGGTTTTCACCGAATTTGTTCTGGTATCAGAATACCCTCTTTTCCAAGTTAACATTCGATATGGAGGTAAAATAAGATAGTGTCATATTTCATAAGGAAAACTACTCAAAACTCAGAGAATGTCCTCTGGGCCAGATCTAGTAACATTTTTCAGGTGTAAGTTGCCAGAACAGAGACCTCTAATGCCATTTGAGATTCCCTAGATTATCCCACGTAGCATCCAACTGACAGTCCAGAAGGGAATATGGATCATTCATAGGTTTTACGTCATGCTTGACAGGTTCCTATAGATATCTTGGATACCTCAGGGCTTCTCAGATGTCACTAAGTGTTTTTGCATCAGAGGAACTAAGATGGCCCTTATTGCTTTTCTCTCTCTAATCAGGTTTGAAAGAAGAAGCAAAACACATTTGAGCAATAAGCTGTTCTAGTAATCGAGACGGCTTTTAGACCACTCTTTTTCCTTTCAGTTCAGACTTTATTCAATATTCCCATGTTAAAAGTCTTGTTTAAGGGGGAAGAGGAAAGATAACTTCTGTGTGAAGAAAATAATTTATTGTTAGTATAGTGGCTATTTTAACAATCTAATCTAGGAAGTATTATTAGTTCAAGTCAAATTATTACAGAAAAGGAAATAATATTTCTCTACTGAAAAAAAGTTTCAATGATCACCATAATACAATTAAAACAGTTATAGACACATTTAATTTTCATGCTATTTCTGGTATTATCCTTTCTTGTGCTTCTCTAGGTCCTGGGATCAATTTTATTCTAGTGCTGTTGTAGGAGTTGCTACAGTGAATTTTCAGCAGCAGGAATCTTTCACCAGGAAGAATATTGTTGATAATGTTGAGATTTTCTTCTTCTTCTTCATTCTAGTATTCACTAAGAATAATTTTAATATGTTTGCTAAAATGATTTTACAACTTTTTCTTTCTTCATTGGTCTGCAACTGCATATTATATTTCAATATAATATCTATGATAGCTTTTAGGTATGTTAGATACTCTTTTTTTTTTTTTAATTTGCTACCCCTCCAACCAGTTTTGTCCAGCTGCAGATATGAATTGCTGTAACTGTTCATGTGTATCCAGTGCCTTCCTGTATCCAGCCTTTATCACGCCATTCCTGTTCTCTCCTGAGCTGCAACCCTACTTCTCTAAGCTTCTGCTATCACATCAGGTCTGTGTTTTTCTGTATCATTATCACAGAACCATAAACGCCTCATTATTTGTAAAAAAACCCACTCTACTTGTCACTATTATCTCTGTAAAACTGTGATTACACTGTATAAAGATAGGCAAAAAAAATTAGCCATAGCCATCTCATCAGAAGAAAAATTGCTCTTCCAGGTAAACCAAATAAAACAAAGCTGCAGGCAGGTCAAAAAAAGTTCAGGAAAAAGGAATCCTGAAAAACCTTAGTCCAAAGACCTTGCAAGCTTATTGCAAAGCCTGTGCCCTTTACTGGTTCTGGGTATATAGTATCATAGGTCACAGAATTACAGTATTTGCACAGAAAGAAGTATTATCTCATATGTAGCACTAATTTTACATGCGTGAAACTTCATCTAGTATAAATAAAATTCAAATCTTAGTTTTTTTACCTTTAAAATACAGCAATGAATTTGGCATTTATTAATGGATTTGAAACCTTTTGTTAAAGACAAACATATACCCAAACTATGGAACTTAAAGCACCCCACCAGTTTTCTGAATCTGGAAAGTAGGAAAACAAGCAAGACTGCTGCTGTCCTGGGCTGAGTCTATTACCAGAGTAAGGGAGACTTTGAGATGCCTTAGAGACATTAGCTTTCTTTGTTTTGTTAGCTCGTTGGTTTCCTAAGTGGTGTGTATCTGACAAGTTGTGAAATCCATCTGTACAGCTTATTTGAATCTAAGCCTGGTAATATTTTTTAAGTTTATATCAATTTATCAGTAAAGATCAGTATGAGGTGAGAATATGGTTCAAAATAATGGTTTTCTTATTTCTGGTGAATGTAAAGTGTTTTCACATATAAGAAAAAACCCAACCTATTTTGTTGTTTGTGGTTTTTTTTGTCCTAATGTGTGTCATTTAATAGGAAATCTTGTGCTCTTTTGTCAATGTATTTTTTGATGCCTTAAGCAACAAGCAGAAAACAGTATTGTGTTAGGACTACTGAATCTGTAATGGTGGATATTGGACAGCTCAGGAGCAATTTCTTTATTGTATTTCCCCTGAATTGTCTTGGGGTAAATGGCTTAGCAGATGTCGGATATATCTATCAAAGCTCACTGCTATAAAAGGACAGTAGGCATGGTTTTATGTTGCTCTTGTCTACCTTTTTAATCCTCTTGTCACAAGTAAGTAATGAAATAAGTGTTTATTGAGCATTCCATTAACAGAAGAAATTCTGGCAAAACCTTATATAAACTTGTCAGAAGACAGATGATATTGTATCTTCAAATTTCTCCAGTTGAACCTATGATACAAAACCTGCAGTAGTCTTCAGAACAGATTTACAATAGTTAAATTTTGTCTCTGTATAAGTTGATATATAAAGGCAGGCCAGGGACCAATGCCTGACCCTGGAGTCATCTGGAAGAAACTTGTTATAAACCCTCATTGACTCAATAGATCAGATTTGTCTTGGAGAGATTTACTTGGAATAAACCAAACCTGAGATATGGACCCAAATTACAGCTAAGGAGAGTGAACAATAGCACTTCATATACCGCATGACTGTGTGCCACGGACTGTTTTTTGGCCCTAAGCCTGAGTAGCATGGCATGGTAGTAGCCCTCCCAATCAGGCTTGCCACAATGCATTGCTTATTGCAAACAGCCCTGAGCACATGGGAATGATAAAATCAGGGTCAAGCACTGTCTAGAGTGGTGATTGGCACAAATTAAATGATGGGATGTGCTTTCCTAACACTTTAACACTATGGGTGTAACAACTGTGTGCATGTACCCATAATATATCCCTTTTAACTTTCCTGGAATTGGTATAGCCTTGCAGATTTGATGCTCAAGATTTATCCTTCCTCTTCTACATTTAGCAATATACATCTGCAGAGACCCATGCAATTTTTACCCGCATTGCTGTTTATTGAATTGCTCGTAGCTTGGCCTAAAGTGTTCACAGTATGCTTACAAAAGGATAAACTGACACACTGCTGCATATCACAGTCAATTTTTTTACTGACTTAGCAAACTGCGAAACTGAGCGCCTGGATGCATATTAAGTCAGTGAATATGCTGAGAATCTGCCTTCTAAAAGGGATCAGAGCTCAACCTTATGCCTTAAACAGAGCCCAAGCTTATAGAGAAACAATACAGAAAGTAATTATGCTTTAGACTCACATGTGCCTCACAGAATGACAAGCTTGTTGTGTTTAATCTTTGCTTAATGTAGAAAAGTTTTCTACAGTTTGCTTATAACCGCAACATGAAGCCACCATGAGCAGAAATAGATGACTGATGACGCAGTTGTGGCCTCTCCTCTTTCATAGATGTTTGTCTACATTGTAAAGGCACCATGTGGCTTTTCAGACATCTGGTAACAGCTGATCATATTCAGGACAAGGACAGCAGGACTTCTGTTTGCCCAGATTGCAACACGGCACTGAAACAGCAATGAGGAATCTTGAATTTTACTTGACTCTGTCGAGTATTATCACCCCCCTCCTTTCAGCTTCATTCAAGTATTAAATGAAAACCAGAACGCACTTATGAATACATTGTTCCAGTTCTGTATATGCTGTATAATTAAGAAGATGTAACACCGGTAACTGATTACCGAGAATGACTGCAGCCAACTGTAAGGGAACACACAAAACTGTATTCACTATTTGTTAAGTAATTAA
>VZTG01009684.1:0-46116 GCA_013397845.1 Melanocharis versteri | reverse complement strand
AAATAAATAAATAAATAAATAAAGTAATAAATAAATAAATAAATAAATAAATAAACAACAAAACAAACAAACAAAAAAACCCTGTCCAAACAAGTCTAAGGGTGAATAGAAGGACAAATTTCAGAGGATTTTATTGATAGATTTTGTTTACTGCTCTGGGGCACACTCTTACAAAACGTGCTAAAAAAAAAAAAAAATTAAACCAAGCTAGAATGGCTCAGGGGCCTCCTAGGGCTTTTAAAGCAATGTTTTAAAATTATTTCTGGAAAGGGTAGCTTGGGATTCAGCATACACCTGTAGGCTGTAGCAAATTTAGGCCTAATAGCTCTAAAACAATGTAAGCAAGCTAGTGCAGATAATGAATTTGCCTTCTGAATATGTGTTAGCAACATATTTTCTAATGTATAGATGATGTAAATATACGTATGGTTAATAAAAAGAATAAAATTAAGAGACTGAATATACCTATTAACAGCACATGAGATGACGTTAAGTACCATCTGTCTCTTCAAGAGCAAAATATTTTCTGGTTGTTATATTGGTTATGCATGAAGAGTTAGGGCTTAAACTTCCACAGCATTTAAACAAATAAGGCAACACCACTCCTCCGCTACTCCCAAGTACTTTTCTCACAAACATATAGCAAATTGTGGTAGCTTAATAAACTGAGACTTTGCAATCACTTTAGGAATCTCTGTTGTAGGGACCAGTCTTAAATAAATTTAAAATTCCATTATTGACAATACCCATTTAAGCACTAACTACAGGTACAAATATTGCATCTGGTATAAACGTATAACAGACCAGAAAATTGGTTTTGTTCATTACAAAATCACAGGGCTGAATTTCAAAAGAATGAAGTTCTCACCAAGTACTAAAACTGTATTTATGTGAAAATTTGAGTCACCCTCTGAATTGTAAGTTTCTTTGGGAGTTAATCCTCTCAGATTCAAGGAGGATTAAATAGTTCTAACCATTTTCCATTAGTAAGGAAAATTCTGCTGAAACAGTTTGGGTCTGGGCTTTTGTTGTTTGTTTGTTTGTTTTTAAACTTGCCCATAGATATAGAAAATTACAGTTATTGAGTGAGCAAGTGATTCAGAGTCTAGTCCAACTGTCAGTTGAACCAATGAAAGTTTTGCCATAGTGCAAGATCAGGAATATTGCATTTAGTGTGCAGTAGGAACTAAAGCATGGCCTTAGCATTTCCACACAGGCTCCAGCTGTGAAAGGCACTGTGCTCGTTCACAACATCCTTTAGGTTCCCTTGCATTTCTCCAAATAAAATGTATAATTGTCTTGGTTGAACAGTAGTTCCACTTAAGACACTAAGAGTAGAATTCAATCTCAATTTAAAACAACACTACTAATATAAAATTGTCCCTATTTCTGGCAGTTTTTAATTAAAAGAAGAAAATCCCTTTGCTTTCTTCCCTCAGAATTACTATTAGCTATATGAGGTTATATTAAACTGTCAGAGTCTTCATAGGAAAACTGAAACTTATTGGAACACCTAAACTACATCTATTTTCACTAGGCTAACACCCTGCTGGACAATGACATTTTTAAAATACAATGAGCCAAGAGCATTGCTGGGACAAAGTCTATAGGAAGATGTACCATCTCCTATTAGCCACTTGGAATTGCCAAAAATATTAGACAGTTTATTTTGGGCATGCAAACCCTACTTGCAAACTTTTTCCTGTCTTTGTTGTAAAGAATAATTCATCCTAAAGGGTTCCAGAAATGCATACAGAGATTTGAAGACAACCCCTTGGTGGCTAAGAGGTTACTGAAGTGTATTTTGTTATACTTATGAGACCTCAAATATGTTTGTATTTCTTCTCATGCTGCATAGACATTAATTTCAGTCATGTATTCTGCCCAAGTATCTGTCTGCTTGATATTCAAATTTTTTTCTTGAAGGTAATTGATCTAAATAAGAAAAGAATTTAAAGGATTAGTCCTCTATCAAAGAAATATTTTAGGAAATATTTTTGGAATGTTACACATTAATAATGTCCAGAGGTTGTTAATGTCCTTTTTGAAAATAACTCCTACTACCTCAAATAACTCCAAATTAGAAGAATGAACAATTACAAAATAAATAGGGAAAACTAAACAACAACATTTCTCAGACTTTTAATGTCCCCGCCATCTCAGATTTTTAATGTCCAAACTTAACAATATCAGTATAACTATGAAGTTTTAACATGTGATAAAAAACCAGGCTGTTTTGCAGATGTGAAGAAATATTTTTCAGAAATAAAATTGTACCACATTTAATCTCCCCCATGCTAGTAAAATATTATTTTTTCTATATTGTATTTTCAATATGAAATACAGAAAGTCATAGGAGATGGTCCTTGACTTTCAGTTGTTATTATTATTTTTATTTTATTTAATTTTAGACAGACATGAGAAACTAGAGCTTAGAACGGAATCAACTAGCATGATGAAGTGACTCACCTGAGTCCATAAGGCCACGACAGTGTGACAGCATACTACATATTGCATTGAAATTTACCTGTATTGACTCTTAGTCCAGGGCTGGACCTCTGAATAGTTGCTATCTCACTACCCAAAAAATCCTCTGTGTATAATGTGCATATAAAAAACAATTATAAATGGGCAAACAATGTCATATATGATTCCATTTAAGCGTATCCACCCTTAGGGTAGTATAAGGAATGCTTTAAACTGCACTATATACTTTGTATGTGTCTCATAAATTAATGGAGAGCTATTTAAAGACTGGTTTAGGCATCTTAAGTATTTTAGTGGAACAGTTTTTCTTTTTGTTCCCCACATGTTAAGCCAGGTGCTACAGTATCTGTGAACACAGATGTCCACAGCTCAGAAGGACCTGTAAATTTTCTGATAATGTGCTAAAGCAGTGATTATTTACATTACAAGCCAAGTCTTTAATACGAAGACAACTACTTTACAAATAAACAGCATACATAAATGCATTTCATGTATTAATAGAGGGGGTTTTTGTGTCACAAGTAAACACACATTGATAATATACCTTAATGAGCGTAGTTTTTATAGGTCTAGGTCGTTATCCATTTTGTTTCGATGATAAGCTATTTGGTCAGTTTACTTTGTAGTGCTCTAACAACAGCATACAGCAGTTCTGCCTGAAGAAGTAAGCCCTCATTTGCCAATGTACATGTGTATGTATATGCTGATTATATGGGAGCATTTATGTATTTATAAATCTCTGTGTGTCTTTCACTATGTATTTGTAAACTTCTGTATACATGTATATATGTGAGCAGAAGTATATAAATAACTAGATTCTTATACATATACGTACATAACACATTGCAAATATTTAAATATTCTCAATCTGCAGCAAATATGATCTTTCAGAATATCTTAGATTGCTCTGTGGTTCATATAAAAATAGTTTATTCTCTTTATATACTGAAGCAGTGGCCATAACTTGCACACTCAAAGAAACAACAGCATTGACACCCTTGTTAGTAGTCTTATAAAAAAATACTTGTTCAAAAAGAATTACAAACTGAATCTAGCCTGTATAACCTTAGGCCACTGAGACATGAGCCTGGGGCACTTACCTGTCATGTATCCCTTTACACCTCTAAATCCCCACAGTAACAGACCATCTGCACCCATAATCAGATGGCCAGATTTTAGAGCAATACACCTTGTTTATAAAGGGCAATTCTAATTTACAACCAACTCTATTTTGGGAGGTACTTTGGGAGCAAACCTCTGATGCTTTCAGATCAGCCATCTGTCTCCTCTCTTGCCAAGTTACCTCTAGGTTATGCTCTTTCCCCTCCTCAGCATATTATCATGTCTCTTGCACACTCGCATAGAGGGACTATCAAGAGAAAAAGCATTTTAGCAGTTAAGATGTGCAAAAATTGTTCTAGAATATATGTTTAGATACTCTTCTGAGCAATGGTTTCAACAATGGGATGAGGCAGCTTTAGGCACTTTCTGCTGTGGTATTTGCTGTTTCTTGTGGCCCTGATTATCAAGGGGAGAGGGGGTGGTACAGGGACAGACCCTTTTCACAATTTAAAAGCACCCACACTACCCACCTAGGTCTGCACTGTGGGGTTCCTGAGGGCTGGGACATTCCTGTGTGTCCCCAGTCAAGTCTACAAACTCATCACACTGCCTGCAAGCAGCTCTTCAGGATAAATCACCTTTCTTCCTTTGCAAGTTGCTGCCACATTGACCTCTTCAAGAATGGTTTACCAGAGAATGTCATGCCAGCTTTACCCACCTGCAAAGTGCCTTGTCATGACGATAAACTCAGTTTACAGTAAGCTTATTGGTACACAGAATTGTAGTCATTAGGCAAATCCAGCACTTTGGAACACACTTGCACTTCCTTAAAGGTGTTCCTGTAAAGTGCCCAAGCCATGGCAGGCTCTTTGCTGCTCCTGCTGCCTTTATGTGTGCTGATGTGTTGCAGAGGCGCAGCAAATTTTGAACAGATAACACAGGCTAAATTAATTTCTGGAAGAATATTAAATGGAACCAAGAATTCAGCAGAACTCTAGACAGCATAATATATCAGTGCTCTAAGCACATACCCCATCCATAAGTGATAGAATTCACAAGCACTGGAATCTCTGCTGCACTAGAAAAGATGTTAGTGCTTATGTTTCTGGAAAGAAATACAGGAACACAGGAATAAAATATAGAGGTTTAGGGAAAAGATGGCTACATTAAATGTTCTGATATTTGTAAAGAGGCATGAAATATTTTTTTTTTGCTTTCTTTCAGCAGTTTGATAGACTGTGACCACTGTAAAACTAGCTTCAATACAATCCATTACAATCCACACATCTATGCTGAAAATCTGCTAGTCTACAAAGTAACACAGTTAACAAATTTCATGTTAAAATCACATTTGTATCAGCTACATAATGTAACAATCAAAGGAAAAAAAATGCTGAAGAATACCTTTAAAAACAGCTACAGTGAGTGGATTGAGCAGTCGGAATACTAGTGATAGAACGTTGTAAAAATAGAAGTCAGCATAATCATGTCAGCTCTGGGAATATCTAACATTTTTTGTTTAAACATAACCTAAATCTCCGTAGAGAAATTCTGTGAAATCGGTACTAGGGCAATATAAAATTTGTTTTGAATAAAGTATTACACATTTCTGAGGAAATACCTAAATATTTCTAGTTATATTAATATTCACTATATAAGTGAAAGCTGGGTTTTACTTTATGTAGTGCTTGCATCATCTAATTTCTGCATCAGTTTCAAACACCATCTTCTGTACTATGGGTGTCAAGTTGTGCTGAAAAGAGTAACATCTGAATTGCTCTGTTAGCATACATCTTACATCGTTGTCTTGAAAAATCTACCCGGTCCTCATGAGACTGAGGCCTCATGAATTCATACTCTTTATATTGACATTTCTACTTTGATTATGGGCATGACTCTCTGCGGTAGTGCACCACCCTCGCCTCAGTAGAGCTACTACAGAAGTAAAATGTCCGAAGAAGACAAAACTATTATTGATGTAGCTTATTTTTAGATGTTAAGGAAACAGATGTTCAGTCCAGAAACAACTGCATAGCTGGATGAAGCTAATAGGTTTGCTACACCCCTAACAGATTCCAGCTCACACCTTCCTACTAAAACTTCATGTGTATTAATATTCTTCTGATCTCTCTGTTTAAATTAAATGGGCTCACAAAGGGATATTATTTAAATGGTTCAGTCCTGTGGACAGATAACTTGGACATATCTCCACTGTTGAGAGATATTACCCCCCAGCATTTCTCAACCAGACTTGATTTAGAGCTGCTAAAATATTCCCAATGCTTAGTAAAAATCCAAGTGAATTCAAAACTTGTATTTAAAATGCTTGAGCTGACCCGACCAGACAAGGAATAAAATCTTCATTGTTATCAGCAACTAAAATTCAGACACTGCTTACTCTCCACTGCAAAATTTCAATTTCTGTAAAAAGAGTTAATGAAAATGGGGTCAGGGTAGTTTGATCCTTTTTTTTTTTCCCCTTTGAAAATGATTTTAAAAGAATAGAACATTTTCTTTATTATTCTTTGCCATCATTTATTTTCCTGTTAAGTATTCAAGGAAAAATAGAGATTTTGCTGTAAGGGTACGCCAAGAAAGTGGGAATTTATATTAAAATATGCTTCTTAAAGCAATAAATGGCTATGACAATTTGCATTTAATTTTAAGTCAATGAGCAGGACATTCCTGGTCAATCCACTTTCATTCTGTTGGGAATCTGAATAGAGTTCATATTGCTACTGAAGATGATGCATTTTCAGAATGAGAGTAAAGGTGGTTAGTTGTTTTTTTGGGTTTTTTTGTTTGTTTGTTTTTCTGTGAAATATAGATGCAATTCATGTCTCAAGTTATTTCTTGTTGCCACAAAATAATTCTCTGAAGTGTCTTTTTTCTTGTATCAGTGAACCAGTTGAGTCACAAATGAGACTTCTCTAACCTTTGTCTACTTTTAGTGTCACATTCTGTTTAAATCTTTCTGTGGTGCTTAAACACTTAGATTAATTTTCTTCCATTTTCAGGAAGCTCAAATTAAAAGTGCCAAAATATTTAGATATAAGTTGTTCTTCAGGGATTTTGGCTTAAAAGTACTACTGGCATAGTAGAAAATATTTGAAAATCTGTTTTCCTGTGATTTTCTCTCCAATTTCAGCAGTCAGAGATTCAAGAATTAAAGTACTTCAGATAAGTTTCATATCAATATCAATTTTTACTATTTTTTTGGACCTTGAAAATCATGTTTTCTGTTTGTTTTTGTTTTTTTTTTTTGGTATTAAAGAGCACATTGACCAATACACATTGTACAGTGCAAGTGCCACATATAAGTTAGCAATCCATATGCAAAAGGTGACACAAAATGCCAAGTATTATAATCTTCTATGATAAATAATGACTGAATGAGTGTTTGTCCCTGAATCATAAATTCTTGCTGTCATATTCTATATTGAAAAAGTTGAAAAGTTCCATTTTATGAGAAGCCATGTGCTATGGCATATGTATGAGAACTAGCATCCTTTATCCTTTGAATCACTAATTAGGATTTTTTTCCCAAGAATTACAATTTTGCCAAACCTTTAGGTTCTGAAACAATGATTCATCACTCTGAAGTCTTTATAGACGTCTTCTAGATTCAGATTCCTAAAATATTGAATGGAGTAATATAATTTCCTTCCTTTATACAAAACTTTATAAATAAAATTATCATTTTTTTCCCTCTAACACAAGAACTAGTATAATTTCTTTATAATTTTTAAAAGAATATTGAGATACATTATTCTTGTGAAGCTGTAAAAACACCACTGATTTCGAGTTAACACACACACACACTAAGTCTACTTCATTCTGGAAGCTGAACAGGGTGAAATTTGAAACATAAGGACTCCACTGTAGACCTCTTCCCTTGCTTCCTGAGTAAAATCAGGAGGAATCATCCACATGCATTAGACCAAGGAAATAAAAAATCAGTCAGTTTTACACGGTAGGCATTAACTCAGACCTAGAGGCATCTTTCTGACTATAGCAGGAGCCAATTAACAGCCATAGCAGGCAAAGGCTGAATTGCTCTTGACTTCAGCCAACAGTGTGAGAAGCTGAATGCTTTGTCTTGCTAACAGCTGTAGGTCTGTTTGTTGCTTACATCTGTAGCTTTGTCATTTTAAACAACTTTCTTCTATTCCCTGGAAAAGCCCAATTTTTATTTTGCTTATTAAAATACGTGCTAGTTTAGTAATACCAACCAAGCCCCTCCTGAACACGTGCAACCCACAATTTTCTGAGTTTTGTGGCTTAGCTGCATTCCAGAGAGCTTTCTAAGAGATGGCAAAAGGGGTATTCCAGATAGCAGGGCAAGTGCTGCCAAATTTAAAATTGTCTCTCTGAGGTATGGACAAGCTATGGCTTTCTGCCAAATGACTGTATGATTAACACAAAGAAAGCAATGCATTTTTTTCTCTAGACTCATTTTGAAATTTATCCTTTCCTGTCTGTCAAAACACAAACCCAAACAGCTGAAAATACTGTAAGACAGACAAGGAAAAAAGGCTCAATTTTTTGGTTAAATTTTATAGAAAGTCCTAAAAATAAAGACTTCCAAAATCTCACGTGGCTATGGACAGTTCTGTCATCCATCTCCTTTCCAAAATCTCACGAATTGTAGTGAGACTATTTTTATTTTTTTTTTTTTTTTAATTTTCTTTCTCTAATGTATAAAACCACTTTTTTAGTGGAAAGAGCAAGACAAGGAAGAAAGGAACTATAGAGAAAAAAATGTTGGTTTTGGGGGGGTTTTTTGGGTTTTTGTTTGTTTGTTTGTTTTGGCTTTTTTTGTTTGTTTGTTTTTTTGTATTAACATCGATTATAGAAAGAAGGCAGCATGGTATAAAAAAGATTTGATTTCATCACAGCCATATTCCTATGCAGATGTGTCCAGCCCTGTTAGATATTTGCAAGAATCAAAATTTTAGAAAAGGTAATACATGTCAAAAAAATCTGTATCTAATGTTTACCATAGAGTCATAGAATGATTTGGGTTGGGAGGCACCCTAAAGATCGCTGAGTTCCAACCCCCTGCTGTGGGTGGGGACACTTTCCACTAGACCAGGTTGCTCAGAGCCGCATCCAGTCTGGCCTAGAACACTTGCAGAGATGGGGCATTCACAACTTCTCTGGGGAACCTGTTCCAGTGCCTCAGCACCCTCACAGTAAGGAATTTCTTCCTAACTAATTTAAATCTACCAATTTTCCATTAGAAGCCATTCCCCTTTGTCCTACCACTACATGCCCTTGTAAATAGTCTCTCTCCATCTTTCCTGTAGGCTCCCTTCAGGTACTGGAAGGCCACAAGTAGGTGACCCAGAAGCCTTCTCTTTTCCAGGCTGAACAAACTCTATTCTCTGAGCCTTTCCTCACAGGAGAGGTGCTCCATCCCTTTGATCGTCTTGGTGGCCCTACTTTGTACTCGAACCAACAGGTTCACGCCCTTCCTGTGCTGGGGACCCCAGAGCTGGATACAGTACTCAACATTTATGCTTAAACTTAAGTTTCTTTATATACTTCATCTAATATTGAAGTACTAAGGCCTGAACCAAATTTGCCCTGAAGATGAACCTTGCAACCAAACGTTATATATATATATTCACTCATTAACAAAATATTGCTGTATGTGTTCATTTATAGGCAAAACATGTGTTTACCTTTCCGTATTTAGAAATTGGATAAGGCCACATCTGGCCTTATCAGCAGGGTATAGGATCAAAGACAACTCCCTTGGCTCCTCATTGAGCCCTGGCCAGGCTTTGGGAGAAAGCCAACAGGAGAATGAAAGTAGAAATTATGTCAGCTTGTTTGTTTAGCAGTACAAAAGCTGGGCTACTGTCACAGCAAAGTGGGGGAACCTCATGACCTGCAAAGGTGGATGCACTGCAGGGTTTCCCAGGTACTGCGCATGGTTCCCCAGTCCTTCATTGTGGCTGTCCCACATCCAATGTTTGTCAGACTTGGGTGATGTATCTTTATTAGGGTGACTGATGATGTATCTTTCTTAATCACTACAGGCATTCTTTCATAGTAATGATTATGTGCATTGCTTAGCTTATCCCTTTGTGATTCATTGCAGTTGTACATTGTAGGAAATCACAGTGCTCCTTAAGTTGGTGTCTGTGTCTTTGTCTCTGACCCTACCTACCAGCAAAACAAATACTGCGAACTACTGCAAAGAAAATATGACTCATTTTCATTAAAAAATGACTGTTTCTCTTGGAAAGATTAATTTAACAGCAGACTAGCCCTGATCTATGGGAATAAATCTCTGATTCATTAAAGAAAAGAAAAAAAAGGAGAAATAAAAAATATAACAAAAAAAAATTCAGATCCTATTATCAAGAAAATAAGAAAAAAAGACAGACTGAAAGTATTTAGAGTCAATAAAAGGTATCTTTTCTTCCACTCTTTTGATTTATTTCCCAGAAGCTGTGTTCAGGTGCAATTTTTGCTATTATTTTAATAAATCAGAACGATCAGTTCATGTCAAGTGTGATTTACCAAAATCCACAAACTCTTCAAGATTGAACCTAATGACTCTGTTATTATCAGTAAAATAAATAGAACTGGGACAAGATTTAAACCCTGGACATTTTCTTCACTCTTTAATAGTGAGCTCTAGCCTCTGGCATTGTTTTGGCTTGTGTGAACTAGCACTCTTCCAGGTAACATTTAGACCATTGATAGCTCCCAGGAGGCAGGATAGAAAAAGCCATATATTCTGTATATACTACATATTGTATATATTCTGGAGCTGTGATGTGCCAGTAGTCCTTAATGCTGGAGAATGAGCCTATTTTATTTGATAATATAAACGTATCCAGTGAAATTCTAGATGCTCACAGTAACTCTGCCTCTAATACTTTACCACCCTGGACATAAATCTAGATACAAACTAGTTTTTATTTCTAACCCACCAGAAATACTGTGGAGGTCATAATTTTTACTGAACACTCATGTCCTTATGGGTCCTTAGCTTTCCTATGAGCAGTTTTCCTGGTACTTAAAGAACCAAAGAGCCAAGAAGAAGTCATAAACCTAGCATTTCCCATAGTCCACTCATATCTTTTCCACACAGAAGCTGCAGGCAGTCTGTGTTTGTGTGCCTCGTGGTAAATTACCCAGCTAATTGCATACTGGTGCCCTAATGTACCTCTAGGGCTTTCAAAGAAACCATCTAGAGAAGCTGCGGCCTTCAGCATGCCCAGGTTCTGGGTTCTTATCTTTTGGTATGATTTAAAAGCAAGTCTTAGAACTGAGAGTTGATGGAATTGGAAGAAACAACTGGATCTATTCAAAGTTTTCAGTATTTAATATGAAAAAAACCCCACCAAAAAAACCCCCCAAAAAAACCCACAAAAAAACCCTTTAGAATTTATCACTAAACGAAGACTGGGGTCGTGGTACATTTGGAAGACCATATTTAGTGGAAATAATAATAATTTTAGCCCCCTACTTAAATGACAATAACTTAGCTCCATACTCTTGTTCTTGATTAATTTTCAGACAAATTAGCATCTGACATTGCTCTGAACAGAAGGCGGCAATTTAGGCAACCTTGCTCTGTTCTGAAATAGTTATAAATGTGTTTTTAAATAAGCTAATATTTGGAAACTAGCAATGACTTCATTTTGTCGACATCTTCATATTGTCAATCAATAATATATTTAAATAAGTCTTGCTATACAGTATGGAAATAGAAATGCAATATGCATGGTCATCTGTTTTCCTCTTTGATTGCAATATTTTTAATCTGTACCTCTGGGAAAAAGTACCTTTAGCATCAGTCAGGACTATAACTTTACAGGCTGTAAAAAAAAACCCATATCACAGTCAATTTATTCCTAGGAGAGTCACCATAAAAACCAAACAAGACTTTTTTAATGCTTCTCCCATTCTTTTTGCTGCTAGCTGACTCTACAAATATCACATATATTGTTTTCATTTCTTTACATTGTAACCCACCTGAGAATTCATAAAACATGTGCTTGTTCCTTGTGATTCGGCAAACTCAGTAAGTGGTAGAAATATATTAAGTTTGTACATCTCTAGTAGAATTATTAGGGAATAGGAAACAATGACCCCTACAAGAAGTCAGAATTCAACAGGGATGTAAAGTAGGTTGATCATAGTAAAAGAAACCTACCAGAAGAAAACAATACAGCACTCAACTTTTTCAGGTCTCAAGGTAGCTGTCTAGGCAGTTGAAACGACAGCCATAGCCACTTATTATTACTTTTGTTTAAATAAATATTTAAATATAACTTGTGACAGATTTTTTTCTCATAGACAGTAAGAGTTGCAACAAGCTTTTTTCCAAATATTTGCTAGTGGCTAGAAAAATCCATCTCATGTGTGAATTGAATTTTGGAATTATCCAAGTCCCTACATGGGGAATATAGAGTTAGGAAAATATTCTCGTAATATAGATGCCTGCACTTGCATAAAGTTACGTGAAATGGACTTGGTTGATAATGTCCCTATGCCTTTTTCCAGATGTGGCTGAAGAGATAAAAATCAACATTAGTGACTTCTTTTCATTTCCTCACCAAAACGTAGTAGAATAAATAGTCATTGCAACAGTATAAAATCTGATCCCTTGCTACAGTACATATAGGTTCTTTAATTACCTCGTTCTTTGTTCTGTGCTTAGTTTTACATGGAAGAATTTGCAATATTTGAAAAAAACATTTAAAATTGATCGCATTTTCTTCCCTGTGGTATTTTACTGTTAAAAAATAATACTGACAAGATTTTTATACAACCCTGTGACCAATGGTTCTTTCTGTGATCCTAGGCCTTTAAAGGTACCTAACTAGAAGGAAATTCTAGCTGTGGGAATGTAGGTGATTTTTAGATAGGCTATATTTCAGTCTGTAAAGTCTAAACTTAGATTTGTATATCCAGCAAATTTACTGAGCAGCAGTCATTTTCAGAAGAGCTAAATTCTGAACAGTCCCTAATGAATTTGGTGAAAAAATGTTTGATAATGGTGAAACACCATTAAAACCAATAAAATATTATATTACTGTTTTAAATCCATAGATAATTACTGTCCATGCACACACACACAAAACTCCCCTCCCCAAATAAAACCCAACAACCAAAATCAACCCATCAAACAAACAAATAAATTCTGTGTTACTGGTCTGAGATATGTACTTAATAAATAGACTGGAGCTATTTTACATTATATGCACTAATATCTCCCAAATTTCCGTCCATCATTGCTGATATATGCCTATACCTGTTTAAGTACATTAAATTGCTCATCAATGGGAACTTCATGAACTTATTCATATCCAGGTGTTCAATCAACATTTTGACTTATAAGATTTCGTGAAACCTTCAGTTAAAAATATTCATCCTGTCAGCATCCTGATAAATTTATTTATTTATTGTCTTTTTCAAATCACATCAGGAAGGAGTAAATATCATTATGTGCTTTGACAAGCAAGGTAGAATGGCTGGCTGAACAACAACTAACAAGTTCAAAATCACTGTCTTCCACAACAAAGGTAGTAAGTACTTAATCTAGAAGATGACAGCAATGCTGTTCCCCTCAGCCTAGAGGAGTTATTTATACACCAATTAACATTTGACCCAATAATTCTGGTTCAGAAGCAAGTTAGATAGAAAGTATAAAGGTACATATGTTCTCTACCCTTCCTGAGGCCTATTCCTGGGATCATATTGCCTGGGCTTCAGCAGGTATATCTGTGCTGCTGAATGAAAGGGAGTTATGAAACCAGCTTGACCCCTGAAGTCCACATTCCTTGCTGTCAGCTCACTGCGTAAATCTGTTTGAAACTGCATCTACTTACATTCATTAAGATACTATTGCTACATTGTCATGGAATAGCTCGCTTCCTAAACCTCTCCAAGGGCAGTGAGGTGGACACTATGCCACAGTTTGGTAAGCTGCAACATCTACACTGGTCTGATGCTCCTTCAGAAAACAATCTCTTCAGCTCATTCCTCCAATGTTCTTTCATGTGCATCCAAGGGCATGTAGCACATACACTTCCAATTTCATTCTGCCACTGTGGAGGGAAACAGGGTACCCTTTTATTTATTTATTTGTTTTTATTGCAGACATACAGAGCTGATGAAATAGCGCAAACAGCCAGGAGATAGGGAAATCCCATTAGACTCAGAGCACCTAGGACAAAAAGATAAGGCCAATCCATTTTAGGAAGAGCTTGATCAATGTGTCAAGCTTTGGACCCTAGTCTTTAACAGCATATACATAGCCAAGGATTTCAAAACCAAAACTGCTGATCACAGAGACACTAATCAAGTTCCAGAGGAGATTTTAACTCCCTTTTTAGGATGAATAACAAAAACTATAATCTCAGGTTTTATGAAATGTAAATAATCCTGCATTACTCATTTAGTTACCAAATTTATAATGGGCAATTATATTTTAAAACTACTGCTGCATAACAAAACCTTAGCAAAAACTATCCCAGGTACTTATCTTGTTATACACTTTATACGGGAAAGAAGGACACTTCTCTCTTTTTAATGCCTTTTTTTTCTATGACAAATATTTGTCAAGATAAAAGAGTGGTATTATTTTTGTCACCTTCCAATTCAATGTTTAAAGAATCAGTTTTTGCATCTCCTCTCAATGTCAGCATGAAGGTCCTACCTCCACATTTTACTAGATTTGTAATTTTTAAATGCCTTGTCAGCTAGTCTATAGGATATTGGACTGTTGTGGCCCTAAATGAATAATCAATTTTAATAATGAATTACTTAAATGTTGAAGAGTGTGCTCCAAAAAATGTAGTGGTTTTGCTGCACTCTCATAGCAGAGGTCTGATACTGTACTGTACAATGAGGAACTTGGTCTTTACTCTTCATTTTCCTGCAATGATGTGACTTATTATCTATATTCTGCCATCCAGTTTGTTGGGGTTTTTTTGGTCTACTTGCAAACCCTTAGGGTGAAATATTCAACGGACAAATCCAAGCACATCTGTAAACTCCTTTGAAAATTTATATATCATGAAATATTAATGTAAAGCAGCTTGTATCTCTTGGGTGAGGACAGACAAAGCTGATGTTGTAGTGGGTGCCTGCTCTAGGCCTGCTGACCAGGAGCAAGTGGATCAGGTCCTTTGGTTTACATTCACGGGCCGTGGTCCTCATGTGGGATGCCAACCACCCCAATATCTGTGGGAGTGACAGCACAGCAGTGCATAGGCAATCCGGGAGTTTCCTGGAATCCATAGATGATAATTTCCTCCTCTTCAAAGGTCTGCTTGTAAGACTCCCATGAGATAAGGTCCTGAAGGGAAGAAAGGCCCAAGAAAGATGATTAATATTCAAGAATCACCCACTTCATGCTTCCAACAAACAGGAAGTCAGGCAAAAACCATGAGAATACCTGTGTCAATGAACAAGGAGTTCCTGGCCAAACTTAAACACAAAAAGGAAGTACACAGGGTGTGGAAGCAAGGAGAGGTAACTTGGGAGAAATACAGAAATATTGTTTGAGATTCCAGGGATTAATTAGGAAAGCTAAGGCCCACATGGGATTCACTGCACATAGGTGACAGAAGGAGGATGGGGGAAAATACGGACCCATTGTTCCACGAGATGGGGAACCTTGTTACAGAGAACATGAAAAAGGCTCATGATAATGCTAGGGCCTACCCAGCTGGAAAGCAGTATCTGGGTGTCCTGTTGGACACTAAGCTGAACCGGAGCCAGAAATGTTCTTGCAGTAGAGAGTCTGTTCCAGATTGGAGCAGAAGTGTTGCCTGCTGCTCAAGAGGAGTGATCCTGCCTCTCTACTAAGCACTGATGAGGCCACACCTGGCATTTTGTGTCCAATCCTGGGCTTCCCCAGTAAAAGAGAGACATGGACATATTAAAGACAGCACAAAGAAGGGCCACAAAAATGATAAAGGGGCTGAAGCATCTCACATATGAGGAAAGACTGAAGTGGTTGGGCCTGGTCAGCCTGGAGAAGAGAATGCTCAGGGGGACACCTTACCAATGTACATAAATACCTGCAGAAAGTGTGAAAATAAGGTGGAGCCAGGCTCTTTTCAGTGGTGTCCGGTGACAGGACCAGAGGCAATGAGCACAAACTGAAACAGAGGACACTCTTCTGAATGTCAGGAAACATTGTGAGGGTGACCAATTACTGACAGAGGTTGTCCAAAGAAGCTGTGGAATCTCTGGAATCTGTGAAATACGTGTGGATATTCAAAATTCCTTTGGAAATGGTCTTGGGCACCCAGTTCTAGGTGGTCCTGCTTGAGCAGGGATGTTAGAGATGACTTCCAGCAGTACCCTTCCAAAATCAACTATTCTGTGATTTTTTGAAATCTCAGCCATAAACACATATGCACATATTTTGTTTTCTCACCGTATTAAAAAATGAATGTCTTTCAACGAACCCACATTTTAAACGGTTATAGCCTTACAGTTTCAACTTCCTTGAAAAGAATTTCATTTCACTCAGTGTCAAATCTTTCATTCACACAGTGGGACAGATTATTGATGGACAGCAGCACTCCAAACATATTGGCACTGTGCTGAAGTAATGATCTAAAGTAATGCATAAATAATGATTTTTTTTTTCTCTCCTATTCCAAGATGCATATTTCATAGTTTGCATCCACTAACATTAATCAGAATGACATAAATAATTTGCATAGAGTAATGCTTCAGAGAGTCAAATCTTAGGAGAGTGGGACACTGGATTACTATTACAAATTAATGGGATCCACTTCATCTAGTGTTGCCTTTAGTCTCAGTGTTAGTACAGACATGAACTGTACAATATATGAGGCAGTCCTTGACCAAGATTCTTCAATAATGCACTGAATGATCTCTGTTACAAAGATTGCAGAACTAACCAAAATTTCCAGGATACTCATATGTTACAAAATCAGAGATGCTTAAATCAAACAAAGCTTTGAGGTACCAGATGTAGTGTGGAGAATAAATGCGACTGGTCTAGTTTATTTTTTTCCCGATCACCTCTCTGAAAATCCTTGGTCAATAGTACTGCAATTAGCTTTACATTGTTGAAGGCAGAGTGTAGAAAGGGAGAAAAAGGAAAAAGCTCTTTACTTTTTACTATTTACTTTTTAATTTTCTTTTTATTTATTAATATATTTTTACATGCTGCCTTCAGATGGGAATGTTCTTAGTCAACATCCAGTTTAAGATTATATTTTCTCTAGTGATGATAAATTTGTGAAGCACCTAATGACTGTTTCGAACTTTGCAATTGAGAGAGACATTCTTTTTCCTGCATCTGACAAAGAAAGCCTCTTATTCTCTTTTAAGAAAAAATCAGTTAGATCTTTCCTGGCTTGCAATGATATGCTGGACAGTTTTACTGACTGTTAAATCCTCCACATCAGTCATTGAGTCATAAAACATTTGATAGGAAGTGGATCTCAACTTCTGCTTCTACTTATTTTTCTCTTTCTTACCTTCTTACAACACAATTGTTATGAAGCCTCATCATTGCTTTTTCTCAAAGTGATATGAATTAATAGTTTCGGACTTATTTCTTTTTCTAAGAAAAAGTAAAAATCTATGGATTGATTAGTTTTTTTTATTTAACTTGTAATGGGAAAAACATAAAAGACTGAAAACTCCATAAATATACAAGGAATCCAAAGAGAGATGAAAATTTCATAACCATCACTATTTGTGGTTATGGTTTAACCCCAGCTGGTAAATGATCTACCTCACTCCCCCACCTAAGGGATGGAGGAAAGATTCGTAAAAGTGAGAAAGCTCTTAAGTTGAGATGAAGACAGTTTAATGGTAAAGCAAAAAGGCACACACAAAAGCAAAGCAAAACAAGGAATTAATTCACTGCTTCCCATGGGCGGGCAGATGTTCAGCCATCTCGAAGAGCCCGGCTCTGTTACATGTAATAGTGTCTTGAGAAGACAAACACCATTACTCCAAATGTCCCCTGCTTCCTTCTTCTCCCCCCAGCTTTCAAGGCTGAACACAAGACCCTGCATTCTGGGACATCCCTCTGATCAGTTGGGGTCAGCTGTCCCGGCTGTGGCCCTGCCCAGCTTCTTGTGAACTCCCAGCCTCCTCAGGGCAGTACGAGAAGAAAAAAGCCCTTGACTCTGTGTCAGCACTGTTCAGCAATATCTAAAACATCCCAGAATTGTCAACACTATTTTCAGCCCAAATCCAAAACATGGTCCCATAATAGCTACTGTGAAGAATACTCTACTCCAGTCAAAACCAGCACACATAGTAAAATATGGATCAAAGTTGATTATTCTATGTTATAGCTCTTAGAGTATTGACAATCATTAAAAAAACAAATTTTTATTTACAATGAAATTATGTTGGCTTTTTCCATTTTTGAGGATGAACTTATTCTCAGGTTTTAAAGCCCTGGGAAGGTGAGTGCCTCTTTTGTTTTGTTTTGCTTTTTTTGCTTTGCTTTGGTTTTTTGTTTGTTTGGGTTTTTTTCTTCCTGACACTTTATATAATTTTTCAATTTCTTTTTTTTTTTGTTTGGAAATTTAGGAAGCCAAATAAGAAAGCAGATTTTTGTATACAGTTTTTTCTTTCTGCAGGATTTCTAAATTTATTTAGAGGAAAACTAATGTAAATAGTGGATTCAACTGTCAAAGCAGCTACGTTTGCCTGGCTGAAAATTGATTCCACTAAGTCTTCTTACTCCTTTCATGACTGCATTTGGCAGTAAGAAAATATAGTTACAGTTTTTTAGTTGTTTGTTTTATAAGTGAAAAAAAAAATAAAAGTAATATGAAGAAATGAACCAATAATTAGAATAAATACTTGTTGAACACACAGGTATCAATGATAAGGTATGTTAATATATAAACATTTGAACAATATTGAATGCAAATCCAGCTCCAGAATATTCATGTCATTCTTAGGTATTGATTTGCTAATGTACATGTTTATAATTGCTGAAACAACCTAATATTAAAAAGAAAAAGAAGGAGTTATTTTTTTAACTATTTGGGGACCCAAACTGAAATGAAAAACCCAAATTACCAACCTTTTAAAGACATTAGCTGATTACATTTAAAATATAGAAACAGGTTCTGGACTTCTTAATTCAAAATAATTATAGATTAAAAAGAATATCTATAATGATATTAATTTTTCCTAAATTATATAATTTAGAAATCATCTTAAAAGACAAAAGTAATTTATACTTCAGGGCATGTAAGGGCTGAAAACTAGAGTTCACTTAGAATTTGAGTTCAAGCTGCTAAAATTTAACTCAGGAAAAGAACCTTTTTTAAATTTTTACTCAATTTTTTTTTCTCCTCTCTCAGGACTTCCTCTGTAGGTACACACTCATACACCCACCCATACATGCACACATGTATCCAGAGTCAGGATTTAGCTACAGCCGATAATTCAATGCGATTATTTTAGATGCTGTGGATCAGTTTCTGAAGCAATCAAAATATTGACATACAGTTTTTCTCTTCAGAACTCATTCCTTTTAAAATCACTGAAATGTGATCTTCCATTGTAGCAACTGCTACCTTTAGCAACAACAAAACACACAGAGAAAAAGAAAATATTAAGCATGCCTTTAAAATATCATGGCAAAATATAATAATGAGAAAACTATCTAAAACCACAGATGTCAGGGCTTAAAAAAGTGTTGAATTTGGCTAGTAGTTCCTTAGGAAATATAGAAGTTAAAATCAAGGCTGGTAAAAAACAAAGCAAAGCAAAAAAAGCAAAACAAAACAAAGGAGACACCCACCTTCCAAGGGCTTTTAAACCTGAGAATAAGTTCACCCTGAAAAATGGAAAAAGCCAACATAATTTCATTTATCATAATTTCATTGAAATTATTCAAAATTGAGATATTCTATTCAATTCTATTCTATTTTGTTCTGTTCTATTCTAGACTCTGTATAGAGTTAAAATATTTTGTAGTTATTGAAGTAGAAATTAATTGTGACACCACTGGAAGCAGTTATTAAAATTCTGGGTACATAGCTTCAAAATTAATTATTCATAACCTATTAAATAGAGATAAAGACTACTTGGAATTGTTGTTGCAGGTAACAAAGAAGATTAATGATTATAAAAGGAAAATATGCTAGTTTGGTAAAAATTACATCTCAGCTGAGTGGCTAGTAGAATTTTCTATTTATCTTGACTTATCATTTGACTACAAATTTATCAGAAAAACTGTTAATATAAGTGTACATGAAATCTATGATTGCTAATGTTTGCTAAGATGTTGATTTTTTAAGGTTGTCCCCTGAAAGTCCAAACTTTCCAAATTTAAAGTAGGTAATAAATCTGCAAATGAATAATCCAACAAAAACCAATATGTGAGCTATTTTTATTGCTAAAATCATAATTAATTCTGAAATTAGGCAAGCATTCTCACACTTGCCATTCTTCAAGACAGAAACACAGTGGATGCCAATTCTTCTGATAACACCTTGAGAAAGACGTTAAACAAGTAATTCTTTAATAGGCTTTTTATCTTTAAAATGTCTTATTTACATATTATTTAATTAGGTATAGATGGTGCACATCCCCTGCAATTAACTTATGATACCGTATTATGTTAGCTTAAGAGTTTTTTTATTGGTATTTACACTGAAGTGGCATTAAATTACACCAGCATTCAACAAGCGCACTTAAAATTCCAATGCTTTAACAACTATCCTTATAAAATAACTTATGCATTCCAAGTACTAAAACAACCTTTTCCTCTACTTAGTCAAAATGCATTTCAGTCCTAGAAAATACATACATCACATTTTCATCCCACTATTTTATTAGCAAAAAACCCAAACACTTTCTGTGCCAAGCATAAAATTCCTTGCCATTGAGTTTGTTATCACTTAAAAAAGTTTTTTTCCAAGTTACAAACCAAAATCCTTTCCTTGCTTTTAAGTTTGCTTTCTTTGCTGTTAAGATATCGGTGGATGCAAAAGGACATATGTGGTATCTGACTTCATCTATTGTCAAGCTACATCATTATTCTTGTCACTGGAGTGGCACACAGTGGAAAAAGAAAACTGTCATCCTCTAAATTACCAATGCCATTATTTTCATACCCAAATCCTCTCTTTCTGGGGTACTTCTAATTTGAAACAACATGATTTTAGTTGGTGGAATTCGATGAGAGTATAAACTCGTGTTATGGCTGAAGATGCAGAAATAAGGTCATTAGCATATAGATGCAATAAATTTTACATCAAGGGCAAATCAGCTTTCAGATGGCTGTTTCACCCTGTTAAAACATTCTCTCCAGGATCCAGATTACTCAATATTCTTGACACTTAATCAAGGTTGGCCAGCATACAGCAAGCAAGCCTAAGTGAAATATGTATCCCAGCAATATTTTAGCTTAACACTATCTTCGGCTACCTTCGGCTTTTCAATATCTCAGCTTTTCGAGGTTAGAGAGAGTATTTGATCATTTTCAGCATATTTCCATATCAGTATTTTTTAAAAAAAATACATTCATAGTAAATTAAACAAGGTATAGCAATAGGTCCAGCCAGAATATCAAAGATGGAGCACAACCTGTCAAGAAATAGCAATTTTAAAAAACAAAGTGAAAGAAGATCCTGTCCATCATGTGGGAATAAATTCCTTTGAACTAAAACAAAAAAGGAAGACGAAGCAAGGGCAGAAAATAAGAGCTTCATAATGCTTAGGTAGAAGACAACGTGACTGTTGACTTCAGATCACAACATGAACTAGAAATCAAGCTAAAACTCCATTGACAAAACCCGATAGAGGTTTACTTAAAATTAATGTTACACGGAGACCTCATTCATAGTCATGTTTTTTCATCACAAGAATGGTGTATAGTACTGAGATTTTGATGGGGTGGTGTAACTATGTTTACATAGCTGAGCATTGTGTAAAGGTGATAACACAGTTCCCTACATCAGTGCAGTATTAATACTACTTAATTTGCCTTGAGAGGAAGAAGAAGAAGATAATTTCATGCTCATTTATAAAGACACATCTCTTTCTGTTCTTTCTCTATGTTTTCACTCAACTCTACAGCCTTTCTAGCTTTAATTTTCCTTACAGGTCTTTTGGTACCACATGCCTATATTTTGCTTGCTCACAGACCACAGAAGTTCCTCCTGCTCCTCATTTCCTTTTCCCCACTTCAGAACAATTCTAGAGAGGAAAAGGAGCTGTTTTGCTGTCGCAGGTCAGAATTTTGGGTCGATGCATTAGATGGTGATAGCAATGGTCAACCAAGCATCAGGCTGTAGAGACAGTAGATATTCATTGTGCTAGCAATAGTTTGGTCTGAACTGTTAAACATGGACAGATGAGTCCATTATTCACCAGCATTTTGCCTTAGAGTTAATGGCTCAGTACTCCACAGGGGACATTCCTCTATGTCAAAGTTTTAATGTTTCAAAAATATGTTTATACTCCAAAGTATGTCTACAAAAGAAAAAATGTGAGCCAATTTTTTTCATTACTTCTCAAAGCTAATTAAAAATATAACCAAAATTATTCACAATAAAATTTTAGACACAAAAAGTCAATGAAAACTTATGTCTGTTCCACAAGTCAAGAAGATAGTTTGAAAACCTACAGTTAAGAAGAAAACTGCACTTAAAGTTAAAATCTCGTTTAATTTCTTCCAAAGATAAGGGTGGAGCTTCTTTAACAAAACTGGTTTTTGTTTTCACTTTTGGACTCCCGTTCAAGTGCATTAGACGTACAGGATCCAGAATTTCAATTCCTCTGAAAGAATTTGATTTAATCTTAAAAGAATCTTGCTTAAAGTAAGATAAAGATGGTGCTTTGCGTAAATATTTAAATTGCGCTTAAAATTTACTGATTTCATCAGACAATCCCTTCCAAAACAGAGGTCTACTGTAAGACTCCTAAAATATCTCATCTTTCAGCAATCAGAAAGAGGAATAATGGTAGGAAATAGGCATTTAAAATCTTCAACATGAAAAGGAGTACAAAAATGTTTGTATTGAAGCTAAGCCCACATTACTAATTTCTATCTTAAGATGTTTTTGTAAAAATGTATATCTTCATACTCTATAACTCTTTATTGTGCGAATTAGACAATTTTCAGCTTTGAATTTATGAATCTTGAGGTTACATTTTTTTTTATTTTCCTGTGTTTTGATCCAGTCAACTTGCTAAGATGGTCTTGCAAAGAAAAAAAAATCTTTCCACCATGAAGTACTTGATTCCTGTAAATACTAGTTAATAAAAAAACCAAACCAAGCCGACCAACCAAAAGACCTCTTGTTTTGTACCACACCACTATAGCCAAATCTTTCTGAAGTATTCAAAAATTCCAGTACTTTGCTATTAGGAACTATTATTGTTTCTGCAGACAGCAGTTGGTGTCTTCAGACATGGCCTTGTGGGTTTTTGCAACAAATCATGCTGAAAATATTTTAATGTGTCTACATGTAATTCATGGTTTAATTTTGGAAGATAAAGGTGAAAAAATGTAACTCCTCTGCTCATGAACAGTGTTTCAGCTGTTATCCTACTGATATTTCAAGTATTTTCATGTAAATTTATATTTAAACTTTGGACAACAGCAAAAATCTTCACAGGTGGCATAGGTCTCTTATTTTCTTCACCTTAAGATAAGATCTTAGTTTTTGACATAAAAGTTTAATTACTTTAGAAATCACATGCATATTTGCATGATTTAAAATATTCTAGTAAGTATTGTCACGCTGAAGTGCGGAGCATCATATTTCTCGAAAGTCTAACTGTTAGTCCACTCAGGGAACAGATCTATCATCCCTATCTCAGCTAGTTAGCACCAACAAATCTTTTAGAACACAACCAAGATCTTTTAGATCTTCTATCATTTAATGGAATCTGTCACTTAGGCTTGCATACTTAGTATCCTTGGACAAATCATAATTCCTAGTGTCAAAGACAGTAGCCTGAAAAAAAAAGTTCTTAAGTAAAGACATCACCTACAGTAGGAGAGTTTGAAGTAAAAAAAAAAAATGGGAGATGTTCTTGCAATTCAGCCATCCTGCCTTGACCCCCTGCAGCTCTTAAATATCACATTCTGGACAAATTTCTCCTAGGTCAAAACTCGTACCAGGCTAAGGAAGTAATTTCCAGGGACATCTGAGGGCCCCAGGGGAACCCAAGAGGGCTAAAGGACAGAGTTACATAGAACCTGTAAGACGCCTGAACTGGCAGTGACAGGTGGGAGGAGTAATCTGTGGCATCTATAAGAGAGATTACAGATACATTACGTTACTACATAATGTAAGAGAGATTTTTTTTCAGCTAAGACAGCTAGAAGGTAAATAACAGGATTTGTGATGCAAAAGCCAGCTTCATTCCAGCCAATCTGCAGAAATAGACAGTTAAAAATATTATTGGTAATGTTATTGTAGACAACATTTAGCTCATCTCCACATGGAAACATAGAGAATTGCTTGAAATTAAACAGAGAATTCTGACTCACTGCCCAAAAAAGCCAATTAATAGATACTTGTGCTCAACAGCTTAACAGAGCATCTGTCTGCAGACAAGTTTTCATAGATATTTGTGAAGTTAGCCTGGGGAAAAGCAAAAAAAAAAGAACTTAGGATGTGGGATTTTTTTGTATAAACCATGGCTCAAAAAAATTACCTGTAAAAATTTTCTTCTCTGCATTTTTTTCAAAAGATTGAGTTCTATCATAATGTCTGCATCCTATTGGTATTCCAACTCAATCAGCTTTAAAGGAAGGTTCTTGAAGTCTGCCTTCCCTCATGTTGACCAAATTTTATAGTTTAAAATAAGGCTTCTGCAAGGATACAAGAGGTCTTTGAGAGATTGTTCCTTTTCCCCCTTATACTAATACATAAAACACATTCTTTCGATTGTTACCATATTTGCTATTGGTATTCCTGACATGTTTTCTTCTTAAATTTTTCCCTCATTTTTTTTTTTTTTCCACATTATTCACTCAAATGAGAAATATTTTTTTAACTTCCAGCATCAGTTTTGAGGCCATTACATGGCAAAAATTTAAAGGCCTGACTTTTTTGGCTGGGAGAAAACAGACAAAAAGTCAAATGTCGGGTGCTGATCATGGTAGCAACACATCCAGCATCAATCCAAAGACCCTCAACGCCATAATAGTCCAGTTCAAGAATGAGAGATTTAAGGTATGTTCCTCCCATAGGAGGAGGAAACCTGTAGCAAACCCAGGTTAAGGCTGGCAGTAGAGTTATTCTAGCTGAGTGGAACTGTGAGAGGAGTTTGGTCCTCAGTAGATCTCTTAAGTCAAACTAAAACCTGAATAAAATATTTACACATAGCAAATCTGCATGGTCAGGAGGTTATAGCAATCTCTCCCACTTCTCCCCCTCCCTGTGACTGAACAGTCAGGCAGAGAAATCCCTTTTGTCTTTCAATAATTTCACCTTAAGAGAAATTCGGATTTCAATAATAAACTGCTTGAAATTCGTTTTCGTACCTGATTCAAAAGCAAAACCCTTTGTCTCAGGATACTTGTATGATCTTGGGAAATCTCTTCATTTCCACATGCACTTATATTTTGGTCTATAGAATCGAAAATATGGTCATCATTGTCAAGGATTATAATACAGAAAAGCATGAATTGTGCTTTATAGGCAATAAAAATTCTTACACCAATACTCCATGTGTGCTCAGTGCAAAACCATATGAAAAAAAGAGGATTTATATTTTACATTTAGGCAATGATGTGTTCTATAAGTCTTTAAAAATTACCATGATTTTTTCTCTTCTGCAAAAATGTTGATACATTTAATTAGAAAATGTAAATGTAATATTTTTTTATAAAGAAATAAATGTTGTCTTCTTTTACTAGAATTACAAGAAGTATTATTATTAATGTTAGTGTTAAAGATATATAAGGACATGTTTTGGTTTCTGAGGGATGTTGATTTGCATGGGATTTTATATCAACCTTCTGTGTTTGATGGGTTTGTTTCTGTCACTTCTTTTTCTGATTATTAGTATGTCTAATTGCCATACTTATTACATATTGATGTTATTGACCAGTTAAATACATTAGACAATATAACTTGATGACATGTTCCATATATACTTACAATGACTTTTTCCACAGAATGCACTGTCTGCACCTTCCTATAGGCTTTTTAGACTTCTTTAAAAACAATTTTTTTTAAACTTTTCCTTTTTTTTATTTCCCCCAGAGGGATCAATTGCAGAAAGGCATGAAGATGTGAAGATGTAGAATCTGGAACAGAACGTTCTATTTTCATTTGTGTATATCTGAGCTAGGTACTGTTGTTTCTGAGAAGATCAATAATCATAGAAAAGATCCTCTACTATATTATTTCAGATATAGATACTAATTGTACAAGACAAATTTTAAGAGATGATGTTTTAAACTTTTCTTACTAGTTAGGAGAACTATTGGTTTCTATGTATAGAAATGTTTTTATGTGTTTCTTGTATATTTGTTTTCTTTCATAATTCAGGAAGGTTATAGGGAATAATTTCTAATGGAAGTGTGAAGTCCAGAGATTGATAGTTTGAGTATTCTAGACGGTTAACATTAAATTTCAGCTAAAAAAAAAAAAAAAAAAAAACAAAAAAAAAAAAAAAAAAAAAAAA
This sequence comes from Melanocharis versteri, assembly GCA_013397845.1. Taxonomy (NCBI): domain Eukaryota; kingdom Metazoa; phylum Chordata; class Aves; order Passeriformes; family Melanocharitidae; genus Melanocharis; species Melanocharis versteri. The sequence continues at coordinate 19,917 of VZTG01009684.1, read as the reverse complement.
AAAATTTTTCTACAAAAAAAAAATATTAGAAAAAAAAAAAAAAAAAAAAAAAAAAAAAAAAAAAAAAAAAAAAAAGCACAGTTTTGCTACCAGTGAAATATTGAAAGTAAGTCTCTCTCTATATTTTTTTTTAATAGGAAAAAAGTAAGTTATTATTAACTCAATTAGAATATTCACTCCTAGGCTTCAATTTTGTTACCTAAGGTAGAGTCCATTGCTAAATAATTTCTTCTTATGAAAGAAAATATGTTGAAAACTGCATATCTTACAAAAGCTCTTGCTCATTTCTTCAGCTGGGCTTGAAAGATAACAGAGTCTGCCATTTTCTAATAGCTGTGGAGCTTTAGCCCTATACAGATCACCAGTTTATTCTGATCATCTCTTTATGACAAGAAATTGACAGTTTTTTTAATGTTTTTGATCAGATGCTGTTTCCAAGTTACCAACAGAAAGAGGTAATTCAGTTCTAGTGAGGAAAAATAAGCAAACAAGCAAACAAATAAATAGAAATTTAGTATTCAGTCATTACTAACAATATCATGTCCATTTCCTCTAAATGTGCAGCTCTGTTTAAGTTTTTGTTACATAAATTATTACGCACAGTTATTGGAGGCATGGGCATAGTGGATGAGATGTCTCATCTCTCCAACCATCTTCTGCTCCCCAGAAGCAGGTAAGAACAGACACACAGGGAATTAAAAAGGAAGCAGTTCAAGAAAACCCTACAGTACATCTGGAGTATGCAGCACAAAGGCTTCTATGTTAACGGGTTCTTCAAAATCATCCTATATACATACCAAGGAACGTAGTTCTATAATTTTGCACAATTTCTCCCTGAAAATTTGTATTTTAAATTTATGGCCTGTGCAATGATCTTTGGCATTAAGTCAGACTCTTTTCAGGCTTTTTTCTTTTTTCCTGTTAGTTTAAATATTGTTTCTTGCAAAACTTATTGGTGTCCACTTTTCTTTCATTAACAAGCAGGAATGATTACTAATTCTGAATTCAGTATCTCCATACATTCAGATGTTTCATACCTGCCATTGCTTGCCTCAGTATATTTCTCTTGGGACAAAAAAAAAAAATCACATCACTTATTGTATCAAATGATACATTTCAGTCATGAAAATGTTCACCTATGTAGTAAAATAGACTAAGAAAAAGAAAATTACATATTGAAGAGATCTTTGAATGAAAATATCTACTTGCAATTTCAAAAACCATCTGGCCAGGAAAGAATGGAAAAAATATTTCTGGAAAAAAAGATAAAAAGGAAGCCACCTGAAAAAAATTCATCTAGAAGGTGAACTGGATGGATAGAAGAAAAACTTCACATAACTCTTCCTCCACACCATCAGCTTTTCCCATCTTGTTCTCCAAAGAGAGCCTCACTAACCCTAGGAAGAAGGAATAAATTGGGAAAGGTCACAGACCCTGAAATGTGTAAAACTCTCTCACCTGTTTGTAAATGCCATTAAGCAGAACATAATACACTTAGAGTGCTTAATGGAGTATGCAATCAGGATACTCAAAATCTTTTATGTAGCAAACTGTCCCCAATCAAGTAAAGTAGCAGAAATTATTTTCATGACTCAGTTTTATGGAAAAATAAGAATTATTTTATTGCAATTGATTGACCTTGTTCTAGAATGTCACAAAAAATAGATCTTCATTTGGAGACCTCGGGTAAAAAATGTTCTCATGAACAATCAAGAAATCAAAAGAAAGCAATGAGAAGAGAAAGAGGCAAAGGATTAGTAGCCTCTAAGGATTCTTGAGAAATTTAAGCATTAAATATACATAAATGAATAACAAGGATCAACTATTACAGAGCATTTTCAATAAGAATAACAAGGCATACAAATTAGAAAGGAAAAAAAATTGGTTCTGTTAAGAGAAGATGACAACTGCATGTCAAAAGAAAGGAAAGCAGCATAATCCAATCACTTTTTATTTAGTCTAGCAAAATCAAAAGTGCACATGTGTAATTCAGTGTTCCTTTCCTCCTTTTTTGTAAGAATAGAATGACAATACATGCATATCACTGCATTCTTTATTTTGCATGAGGATAGGAATAATATTAATATTTGACTTTCACTGGAGAAGAAAAGGCTCAACATTTAAATATTAACACAAAGTATGAAAATAAAATACAGACATGATAAAAAATCATCAGCAGTACTTTGTGTATGAAAAGATACATCTGGGAGAAACAGGTTGTATTAATTCTCCTGATGATAACTGCCTAGTTGTCTGAAATCAGATTTTTTTAATCTTATAGTGTAGTTTTTTAGGCAATAATGCATATTTAGGGTAACTTCTATGTATAGATAATTGGATGGCCAGCTCCCTGATACCATTAGAGCTTTATTTAAGTTTTGCTCCTCAAGACAGTCTGTTATTCAATGCTCTTTGAAAACTGGGCTATGAAATTACAAAATGTTTGGGTGGCTTTCCAGATTTGTCTTTCCTAGCTGATATGATTTCAACTTTGAGAAAAGTTTAGTTTTATTTGAAAAGATAGATCAGTTAGTTAGAATGTCATAATCTGGTTTTCACCTGGTACATCAGAGGAAGCTACAAGGAAAATGGTGAGCATCCTTATCCAGAAACGGACTAAATCTGCAAATATCAAAATATGATTAATTCCTTCTGACACAAATAAATTAACTAACTGTAATATGAACTCCAGGATTTTCAATTTCTTTTGGGAATGTATACCAAGAGAAAAAGGGGGATATTAATGAAAATGTAATCCATATTCAGAGAAAAAGATGTCTAACACATTTAGACAATAAAACTTTGAGAAATGTGAAAAACATGTACTTTATTTTTGTACAGAAATTAGTTTCATAATATTGGTCCAAAACAGCTGATTGATTGAAATAGTCTAAATTGCCACTATAAGAGTGTCTTGGTTTGAAAAGGCAGTAGTCTGCTAAGGAAGGCAGGAGCCTCCTTGGAAGAGAAAATGTACCCCCCTTCCCTCCGAATTAATATAATTCTGAAATTAAGGCGCTTTTAGGCAATGATATGAGAAAAAAAATAACAGATCTTTATTAATATAAACAACAACGGTAACCACTGACAGAGTCAGAATACAACCTGACACTCTGTTCAGGGTGGTGGTAGCAGTCCAGATGAAATGGTTCTCTGAAGCGCTAATCATGTAGAAAAAAAAAAAGGTCCTGATAGTCCAGCGCAGGCTCTTGTCCTCTGGAGATCCAGTAGGCAGGGGCTACTATACAGTCCCAGAGTCCAGCTTACATTCAGGTGGGAATGCTTGGCTCCTCCCCCCTGGGTGGAGCCTCTTACAATGGGATGAGATGACTCATGAGTCATGTGGTGAGTTCTTAATGGCCCATTAGCAGAGATAATGGGCCCCCGGACAGCAGGAGATAACAAACAGTGCCCCAGCTGTTTTAACGGCTGTGGAGGTGATAATAGAATAAACCTATTTTTAACCTAGGAGAAAGAGTACAACCATAATTTTGATAGAAAACCCACAGAGAAACTGAAAATGCACTGAAAATATTCATCAAAATATTAACATATCTTTTAATGTAAAGGTAACATATCCTTACTTGCCTAAAAAAATGAAAGTTCTTAAAAGTATAAACTCTAAGAGAAGGTATATTGAGTACATTTACACAGATAGCTCAATAGATTTCCAATCAACAAGATACCATATTTCAATTCCTTCTGCTAAGACGAGAAACTGAGAGTGAGGTCGATTAACAACAGATTTCTATTGCACAGGCTATATCAATAAATGTTGATGGCAATTTTTTTTTCTTTCCTATTACATTACATTTCTTTATTTTCCTTCTTATATTTTCATTTTGAAATACAGTAAAACTTGCATATGTATTTTTCTGCACTCAAATTTTATTGTCTGTTTTATAATGATGTAATTTCTCTTAAGTCAGTTTGAAAATCTAGAACTAATGGGACTGAAGTAAACACGCTGACCATTAGATATGTACTGTTAAGTGCAATTTGAGAAATTATTGATACCAGAAGTCAAATGGTCATTCAGTGGATGAGGAATTGATTGGATGGATGCAGACAGAGTTGTGGTCAATGATTCTATGTCCAGGTGGAGGCTGGTGGTGCATGGTACCCCTCAACTCTCTCTCCTGGGGCCGATGCTCTTCAATACCTTCAGCAATAACACAGACAGTGGATCAAGTGCACCCTCAGCAGGTTTGCAGACAACTCCAAGCTGAGTGGTGCAGTTCCCACAACAGAAGGATGGGATGACATCCAGAGGGACCTGGACAAACTTGAGAAGTGAGACCACAAGGACCTCGAGAGGTTCAACGAGCCGAAGTGCTGGTGCTGCACCTGGGTTGAGGCAATCCCAGATGTGAGAACAGACTGGGAGAAGAAGACATTGAGAGCAATCCTGTGGAGAAGGACTTGGGAATTGTGGATGAAAAGCTGAACATAAACCAACAAGTCAACAATGCATACTCACAGCCCAGAAGGCCAGCCACGTCCTGGGCTTCATGAAAAAACACACGGACAGAAGCTCAAGGAGGCAATTCTCTCTCTCTAGTCCAGTTCCAGGTCTGGGTTCTCCAGCACAAGAAAGACATGGACCTGCTAGAGTGGGTCCAGAAGAGGGCCCCAAAGATGATCTGGGGCCTGGACCACCTCTCCTATGAAGACAAGGCTGCGTGAGCCAGCAGAGGCTGTTCAGCTTGGGGAAGAGAAGGCTCCAGGGAAAACTTAGTGCAGCCTTTCACTTCCTAAAGGGGGCTTATAAAAAAGAGGAAGAAGGACTTTTTTGACGGGTAGAAAGTGACAGGAGCAGGGGAAATGCTTTGAAGTTGAAAGAGGACAGGCTTAGATAATATATAAGAAGAAATTCTTTACTGTGGGGGTGGTGAAGCACTGAACCAGGTTGCCCAGAGAGGCTGTGGCTGTCCCATCTCTGGAAATGTTCAAGGCCAGGATGGATAAAACCCTGAGCAACCTGACCCAGGTAATGGCATCCCTGCCCAAGGCAAGGGGGCTGGAAATAGATGATCTTTAAGGTCCCTTCCAACTTAAATAATTCTATGATTCTATGATTCTATTAAACATAATAAATCAGTGAGTGTTAGAGTAAGCAAATCTTTTTCAGACTGATATAGACAAGACTTGAGCTTTATTGCTAGAAAAATATCTATGAGTACCTGTATACAGTACCAAGGTTATATTGAACAAGGTGAAGATGATGGACTGTGTTGCTAAAGAAATAGTATATAAATCCAGAAAGGTGGCATATCTGTATACTGCAGTATTTATATGCCACATTGAATAGTGTATGTAATGCTGAAATTATAAAATAAGAAATACAGTAGCTATGCTTGAAAGTGACAGGTAATAAAGACTTATAAGAGGTTGAAGGAACTGATCCTACTTTGATAGACAAAATGTCCTAAATTGAGTTAAAAAATTATGAAGAATAATCATGAAAAGATCCAAATAACTTTTGAAAAACACTGAAAATGCATCTGTGCATAAATATATACAATTATATATACGACTCTGAATGAGATGATTTTACTATCTACCAGCTCCAGACAGCCTCATCTGTTTTCTACACTGTTTCAGTTTCAGTTCAGCCTTATTGATCTATTGATCCACATTGGCCCGAAACAAGAACTAATCAATTTATTTAGCTTGTCTGTTAGAACAGAAATCTTGCATTTGGATGCATTTCATTTTATGCTTTTCAGTTTTTTGCCTCTATAATATATGTCCTGCATAGTGATACCTTATAAGAAACCAGAAAAGTGATACATGAAATTATATATTCCTGAGTAAAATTTAGCAGCCTTATCATAACCTAATTTTTATACTAAAAAAGATTATGGTATCAGATTAGTATAGAATATACAATTATCATACAATGTAAGTTAGCATATAAATAATATTTAATTATATAATATCAAAATAGCATTAGAAATATAGATACACACATATACAATTTCTATGAAAATCTTTATTAACATTAAAATAAATCATAATCTACATGAGAGATTCTCAGATGAAATATTATATTTCAGATATTTTATTTACATAGATGAGTGAAATTCTTTGCTTTTCAAGTAGATCAGTTCACGGAGTGAAAATTAAGGGGTTCACAAAATATTACTTCTGGATATATGCATTAAGAAGTTTTTAGAGCACATAGTAAAGTAGCACATATATAAAAAGAAGCTGCTTAAATTTCAATTTCAGAGTTCCTTTATTTTAAGCTATTTCTTTAGATTTTTAAGACCTTGGGATTTCTTATTTAGTGATGAGCATTTTAGAACTGTCTTATAACAATATGCATAGTTACAGTGCTATATAACTAAATTATAAATTACATTTTTTTAATAAGTAAGGGAACATGAAGTGCCTATATTAGAAAGTTTAATGTATTTTTAACTACAAAATGGGAAATCCAGCAAATAAAAGTTGAAAGATGAGAAATAGTCTTTTTCCCATAACAGGAGAAAGGAACAGATCCTTGCCCTTCTCATTATTTTTCACTGATGTGACACCAAGGGCTTAGCCAATGTCTTGAGGGGTAATACAATGCAGAAAGAATCCTTGAATATACAGCTGTTGAATCAATCAAAGCCTCACCTCCTGTCACTAATGAGATTATTGTCTGGAACAAAATTTATTTTTTCTTCTTTTTGAAGGGAAGTAACCCACTTCATTGCAGCCACCTTGATCTTCTCTCTTAGCACACGGTGTAGTTGGGTGAAGTCAAGAGCTGACAGGATCATGTTCCTTTGGTGACTCCTATTTGGGAATTTGAGACCAGTGGAAATGAAGTTTTCTAGATCTTGGAGATCTTCTGCTGTTCTGAATGATCAAAGTGTAGTGAAATGAGGGTGTACACTTGTTTCGTACCACCTTTGATTGTTAGGGATAAAACTTACAGAATCACGAAATTGTTGAGGTTGGAAGGGACTCTTAGAAGTCATCTAGTTCAGCCCCCCTATTCAAGCACCTAGAACTGGGTGCTCAGAACCATGTCTAAACTGCTTCTGACGATCTTCAAAGTGAGAAATTCCTCAGACACTCTGGACAACCTATGTCAGTGATCAGTCACCCTCACAGTAAAACTGTATCCTGACATTCCTGACAGAACATCCTCTGTTTCAGTTTGTGCCCATTGCCTCTGGCCCTGTCACTAGGCATCACTGAAAAGAGCCTGGTTCTGTCTTTACAGCCTCTCTGAAAGAATTTATGCGCATTGATAAGACCGTTCCTGAGCCTTCTCTTCTCCAGGATGAACTGGCCCAGTCACCTCAGTCTTTCCTCATATGTGAGCAGCTTCAGTTCTTTCATCATCTTTATGGCACTTCTTTGGACCCTCTCCAGTATGTCTATGCCTCCAGGAAGCACAGAACCAGACAAAGACTCCAGATGTGACCTTACTAGGGCTGAGTAAAGGGGAAGGATCACTCCCTGCTTATTTGTTGGCATGGGCCACTTGAGCTTGGAGTTGGGTGTCCTTGAATATTAAATCAGATTTTTTATGAGTGCCTCTTCCTCCCCAGGCCTCATTCTTTAGGACTCTTCCAAGCATATTTTTGAGCCGGACAAAGTCTGCTGTCCTGAATTCCAGGGCTGAGCTTGCTCTTCACCCTTCTCTCTGCTCTCAGTACTATCTCAAATTCACGGCAACCTAAGCTTTCAACCTAGACAACCCCAACAAGACCTTTCTTGTTGGTGAGCATGATGAGCATCAGGGCACCTTTTCTTTGGCTCCTCCATCACTTGAATAATGATCAGGAATCTTCAGGAAGCTCCTGGACTGCTACTCCTCTGCTCATATCTAAGTATAATAAAAATGATGGTGGGAGGGTTGTTTATTTGGATGGTCCTGATACATTTATGGAGGATGTCACTTTTTTGTTGTTTTTAGAACACTCTTAAAGTGAAAAAATATTTTCCACCCATTTAGCACTTTTTCCAAAATCCATACCTTTGCCTGCTGGTCATCAGAGTCTCTGCAGTAGAGTAAGGAGCTTTCCCTCTTTACTGTATAAACTATAAAAAGGTTTAAGGTTGGAAAAGACTTCCCACAAGAAGAAGACACTTTGCCAAAAGGTACAGTGGGAGACAATACTATTAAGTTACTTTGAGTCTTATTATTGCAATAAATTTCTCCTCAGCTCCCCAAGTGAGTGCTTCATTCCTGAATATTCCTCCCAGTTCTCTTTTATTCAGAGAATGGCAGAAGTAAATGAGTAAGTCAACTGAAGATCCTAAAGTGACAGTCTTAGTCATTGATGCTAACCTTTATGAACCCTATAGACTCCTCTTTAGATAACAGCTCCTTAAGGAGATATAACCTGAAGTTATGATCCCTTTCAGAAGGGACTATTTACCACAGATGTTGGAACAAGAGACTATTTTCTTCAGTGTTTGGGATTGTCTCATGCAATACGATTATCTTAGACTGAAAAAAAAATAAACACATTCACCAATTTTATTATCAAATGTGTCATCCTGGGTCGCTAAAGATAGGCTTTTAAATATGTAAATAGGAAGCAAATTAGTTACTAAAATTCATTTTGGCTCTGGCTGGCTGGATTGTCTTGGGATTTTTTATTCGGTTAATGTTTGGGGTTTGTGGTTTTTTTGGGGGGTGGGATTCGGGTTTTTTTTTATCATAGTCTTTTGTATATACAGAATATATAGAATGGTATACTTATGTATAGATATTATGTGTCTAGCTTTCAAACACTCATGTTTTAAAGTCTTGTGCATCGTTCCATTAAAAATGGAGTCCTTAATTTATGTTTTCTTTTAGAATCACAGGTTTAGGCACCTGTCAAATATGATTGCAAAAACAATTTTTTAAAATGAAAATATAATATAGATGGCTATAAATATGTTCAGAGTTCACATCTAAAATTTTAAAATGTGTTTAGCTGTATCAAGCAGTAATTAATCTTTAAAGTCAGCAAGAGAAATTTCATTTAGGTTGGTATCTGCTTCTAAAGAGGTAAATTACTTTTATTTCTCCATAGTTCATTGGAGGGAACAGTAGTTCCTCCATACAGAAACTTTACACATTTGCCATTTATTTAGGTTTTAATAGGACTGTCGAAGTTAGTTCATATAAATTTACTCATGAGCTGGAAACATAAACCTCTGAAACTATATCTTAAGGTTAAAATCTTTTCCTTGCATAATCTATGGTGATCCATAACTGGCATTATTCCTTTTACACAAATAAACTAAACTCTCGGTTATATGGCCCCATCAGCTATTATATATTTTTTATTTAACAGCATCTTAGTTTGAGCCAGTGGGTATTTTTGTCCTAGGCCCTCCTTTAAATGTGGAGGGAGAGATGATATTCCCCTGTTAGGGAACCATGATGATGCTCTAGATCTTTATTGGCTTTCTGTGGATACCTGCAGATACACCCTGAGGTGATCTAAAGGTTCTTACATTCATCCCTTTTCCACAGAAACTTTGTTTCAGATTATCCCATGCATGCTAAGAAAACTAATTAATCAATTTAAGGTGAGGAAGGAATGGTGGATGTGTTTTCCTCTACAAAATTGAACAGTGTGTGAAGAGTTTTTTCCAAAGAATAGCCACAAGCAGTTTGAAAACTGGGTAAGAATCAGAGACCAAGGTAACAAGAGAACCTTGTGGCTGGTGCCTGTGTGGCAGGACGTTTACCTCCCCCACTTCTCTCTACCACAAGGTAGCTGGTGCATAAAGAGATAACCCAGGGGCTGAAAGGCCCAGCAGGGGGTCATCTCTGGTGCCAAAAGGGCTCAAACCTCCGTTAAGAATCCACACCTTAGTCTGGAGAGCCGATGTAGGGAAGAGATAAAGGAAATGTTTCTGACTGAGAGACACTGTTTTACAAACTATAAAAGATACACGAACTGTCACAGAGGCAGAAGTCTCTTACATGTAGAAGTCTCTTACACGTAGAAGTCTCTACACACACACCCTGAAAGTGTGGGAGACTTCTCCCCAGAATCTGGACGCAGGTTCTGTGGCTGCTTCTCTGGGGGTTGAGTGAAAGGAGGTGTACTTTATCAATAGTTGGATGGTAAGACACATTGATTCCTTGTTATATCATTTCTTCGCTAGCTGTAACTGAAAAGGCACCGTATCGTGCACTGAATGTTCACCTACTAGTAGTTCTTTTTCTAATTTTGTCTTTATTCCTGTGTAGTATATAATCTGGGCTAAGTCTTATGTCTGTTAGTTTTCTGTCTATTAAATAAAAAATTCATTCTATAATAGACCGAATCAGCCATTATTAAAGAACTTGCCAACGAGAGTGGGTTTTGGGGTGCTGGCCACCTCAATAAAGTTACTACCTGCTGGCAGAGGCCTGGACAAAAGGCAAGGACTTATCTAAACTCCCACGTTCATTCGTAACTGTCTGGTACAGGCCAGCTGATCCAGGACTATTGAGAAAGTCTTCTTGCTCTGGCTACAGGAGGCTTCATGCTCACGGGCTCTGGTCCTGCTGGAGAATTTCAACCATATCAACGTCTGCTGGGAAAGCATGACAAGCTGCAGGCAGTCCAGAAGGCTCCTGGAATGCATGAAGGATAACTTCTCAGGCAAGATGATAGACAGCCCCACCAGAGGGGTGCAGCACTGGACCTGTTGGTTACCAATATAACTGAGCTAATAGGTGGTGTCAAGTTTGGAGGTAGCCTGGGCTGTGATGATTATGCATTGGTGGATTTTGCAGCCCTGTGGGATACGGGCCAGTCAAAGAGTACAGTCAGGACTCTGAATTTTGGGAAAGCAAACTTCCAGCTCTTCAAGCAGTTATTCAACAGCACTGTCTGCTAAACTGCCCTCAGGGGCAAGGGAGTAGGACAGAGCTGACAGACTCTAAGGATGCTTTCCATAGAGTGCAAGAGGTCCTGCTGCCCAGGTGTAAGAAATCAGCCAAAGAAACCAAGAGATCAGTATGGCTGAGTCAAGCAAGACCTGCTGGTCAAACTAAAGGACAAGAAGGGAGGGAAGGTTGTGAGAATCAGGATTGTTCATCCTGGAAAAGAGAAGGCTCCAGGGAGACATTACTGCGATGTTTCAGCACTTAAAGGGGTCCTATAGAAAAGATGAGGACAGACTTTTTAGCAGAGCCTGTTGAGACAGGACAAGGGATAATAGATTTTTACTGAATGAGGGTCCATTTAGATTATATATAGGAAAGAAAGAATGAGAGTGGTAAAACACTAGAACAGGTTGCCCAGAGAGGTGGTGGATTTCCCATGGCTGAAAACATTCAAGGGCTGTAAGCCACCTGATATAGTTGAAGATGCCCCTGCTCATTGCCGAGGGTTGGACTAGATGGCCTTTAAAGGTCCTTTCCAATGCAAACTATTCTATGGTTCTATGATAAGATACAGTTTTACAAATTGCTGTATACATATAGTGACGGAGATCCTAAAATTAATTGCAATAATCAAATGACTAAGCCAAAATCATTGTAAAAGTTTCAATTTAGTTAAGTTAGAAATCCATCCATAACAGTGATGAATAAATAAATAAATAAAGTCAGAGCTTTTAAAAGAAATTCCTGAAGTAATACTGCAAGATGGTTGAATAATGCTGAAACACTATGGTGATCTCATTTTTCACTGAAATCATAAAAAAACAAACATTCTGAGAGGAAAGAATTATTTATTGTTCTCTTCTGTTCTCTGAACACACTGCCTCATATACAATGTAGTTCTCTGGGGGTGATTTTTTCTTATTTTTGGCAGACTAAAATGGTCCTGCAATTTTTTACCCACAGCTCCTTATGAGGGATAAAAAGCAATCTTTGAGTCTTCCTCCCAAACTCACCCACCCATTTTCTCTTAATTTTCTACTGTCCATGCAAGCTTCACTTAACGATGCAGAGTAGTTGGTGGAGGAGTCAGAGTCTACACAGCTTCAGCAACCACTATTTATGAAGTATAGTCAAAGGACAAAAATAAAAAAGTTTTAAGCAACTCATTCTTATACTTAAGTACATTTCTTCCAAAGAGCTTTTTTTTTTTTTTGACAACCAGGTTGAAAATCCCCTGAGGAAACATGTTGAATGAAGTAGGTATTTCGTTGAATGCAGACTGAAGCACTTGCTTTCCCAGTATTTCCCATTGGTACTGCAAGGACAGAGGAGTAGGAATATATCAGGCTGTGCACTAAATGTTATGCAGAAATCCAAGAAATCACAGGGAATACCATGGAGGTTAGAGATTTGAAAAATCTGAGAAACTTAGCATCAGCTTAGTTTGTAAATGTTACCTGTTTTGGATCAAAACACCTCAAGGTATTATTTATGAAATTTGACACTCTGCTTGGTGTAATGGAATTATATGAATGATACTATAGTTATTTTCTGATTTACCTGCAAGATTTGCCAAGGTTCATTTACTTAAGATAGTTTTGATAGCTATAATGAGGACAGTGAAAGAAGTTGTGTTTTTTTCAATAATACGTTGTATGTTTCTACTTACGTTTCAAGACTATTTTAAATTGATCAACTACATTTAAAAGAGCTCTGAAACACCTGTAGTGGAAAGTTCTCCTAATCAATACACTGGTGTTGAACTGGTGGGACAAGTTAGTCTCTCCATGAGTTTCTGTGAGCAGAGAACAATCTGTTTACAAGCCAGGAGTGTGTCCCTGAAGCCTGGAAAACCAAAGATATCCTGGGCTGCATTAGGAAGAGCATTCCCAGGAGGTCAAGGGAGGTGATCCTGCCCCTCTTCTCAGCCCTGGTGAGGCCACATCTGGAGTGCTGTGTCCAGTTCCGGGATCCTCAGTATAGAGAGACTTGGAGCTCCTGGAGTGGATCCAACTGAGGGTAATGAAGATGATTACAGGACAGGAGCATCTCTCTTGTGAGGAATGGCTGAGGTAGCTGGGTCTGTTCAACCTTGAAAGGGGATGGCTGAGAGGGGGCCTTATCAATGTCTACAAGTATCTGAAGGGACGGTGTCAAGACGAGGGAGCCAGGCTCCTTTCCATAGTGCCAAGAAATAGGACAAGAAGCAATGGTCAGAAACTGATGCACAGGAAGTTCCACTGGAATATGAGGAAGAACTTTAGTGCAGGTGACTGTGAACTGGAACAGATTGCCCAGAGGTAGCGGAGTCTCCCTCACTGGAGATATCCAAGAACCCTCCGGACACAGTCTTGTGCCAAGTGCTCTGGGATGACCCTGCCAGACCAGGGAGGTTGGACCAGACGACCCATTGTAGTTCCTTCCAACCAAACCCATTCCATGATTCTGCTATTCTGTGAAGTCACCAGGTTCCTGGATGAAGAAGTAGAAGTTTTGAAAGGCCCTGCTGAAATTGTTTTGGAAGGAATGAGCGCAGAAAAAATGAGCATTATGCATAAAAAAATGGCCTAAAGGCTAGATCATCTGAAACACAGACAGGGAATCTGCCAGGAATCTGCTAAAGGAAGACGAAATGGTGGAGAGTCACAACCAGCAAAATTTCTTGAAGAAAAATAGTTTTTACTGTGACAGTATGTATCCCAGCACATATCATTTATCCCTATTATGATAGACCATGGGTTGTAAAATAAATTCCTATGCAAGGAAGAAAAAATCCCTTCATTTCTTATATTTCAGGATAAAAAGCATTCCTAAAGTATGAAAGACTCAACCAGACGTGTGAAGTTTGTTATAAAGCCCTACATGTTCCAGTTTATCAGTGGTGCAGAAAGCACACGTAGCTAATAGCAGCAACCCTGATCCAAGATTTAGTGGTCTGGGTTTTTTTCCCATGAACTTCAATTGGCTGCTTATAAGGAAAATGGGAACTTTATGAGAATTATGATTAACCAGAAAGATAACAACTGTTATCAATAAAATATTTTTCCATCTTCATTTACAGAAATTTCATTCAAAAAGATGGATGAATGTTGCCTATTGACAGAAAATAACAAAGATGATGTTAGACAGAGGAAATATGCAGGATGTGGCTTCTTTTAAGCTAGAACACCAGCTACAAAAAGGAATATGGTACAGGGGTCTATGACCATTTCTTTTCTCCTTTTGAACTCTTTATCAAAAGGTTCACTGTTTCTTCAGACCTGAAGATATCTTCTCCGTAGTTTCTCTCATAATAGAAAATAGAAATACTAAGAAATTCTAGGCAAGTTTAAATTCTGATTCTTTAAAATATTCTTTAAAATCTTATGTAGTAGCAAGTCTATGCTTGATGCATGATTCTATTAAGGTTACTCAGGAATATCTTAGATTAGTCCTTTTTATTTTAGACTTTTGGTGTGTGGTTTTTGTTGCTGTTTTTTTGTTGTTGTTGTTGTGGTTTTTGTTTTGTTTTGTTTTGTTTTCTACCTCCTGTTTTCTTATGTTTTGCAAATACATTTAGATAAACTAATTTCCACAAAAGGAAACAAATGGTAGAGGGTATGTTACTGTGTTTTAGGATGTTTTTTTTTTGCTATTTGGAACTGTCATTGCAAATATTACCTATTATGCAAAGGTTCTAAGAATTTTTTTCTGTTATTTAGTTTTTTAAAAATCCACAGCTTCTTTGCCATTTTTCCATTACAAGAATCATAGTCAAAACCCTTTCAAGTTCTAGTAGAAACTGAAAATCAGGAGCAATGTGTAATTCCTTGACATTCCCTGACTCTCCTCTTTGTTCCCTTCTTCTCCTCGTTCCCCCCATCAATATTTAAGAAGCCCATAAAACGAGAAAGCCAATAATTAAATAGAATTTCAAAACCAAGTTTCTGCATCTTCCAGTGATTTCTGTTGCAGGAATTTCTATAAACTGAGAATTATAACCAACATTGTCAGCAACATAGTTAACCTTCAAACTGACTTGAAATTGGATTATTTTGTTTCAGCTTCCACATTTCACTCTGATTTATTTCATTCTTAGATTAAATTTAAATATTTATGTTAAATTCATATTTTTATATGCTTTAATGATTCAGGTGTTTTTTTCCATAGATCTCTAAATGTGTGAATACCCTTTTCATACAAATATCTAAATTTCTTGCTAAAATCATTATACACTGATCTTCCTAGAATCATAGAAATTAAAAAACTAAAATAGCCATTGAGATAGATGTGAATTCTACTATTGGTAATGTCCAGATTAGCTTAAAACCCCCCAACATTTGCTTCTATCTTCCAGACTAAACATCCTGTTCAATTATATTTCACCAAGAATGTGGAAAGTGCATGAAGATCCTTTATTACCAACTGTTTGTGTCAGTGGTATTTGGGGACGTTGTTCTTAAAGGACTGATGGGAGAAGTGAAGACATGAAATTGTGCAGGTTGATGTCCTTCAGTACGAGACAGTTCACACCCTTCTTCTGTACAGTCAGAAAGAAATGAATGTCCTTAAATTTAAAAGTCCTTCTGAAGTTCTTCCTGGTGTACCATAGATCTGCTGTGCTCTCAGGAGCATGTCTGTGCCAAAAGAGCATAACACCAGGTAGACCGTTAGTGACCTCAGTCAATATTTTGTCAAACCGTACAGATTTAGTTCTTTTAATCTTCACTCACAAATTAGTCTGGTTATTTTTACTTACATTTACTTATATTTAATTACATGTAAATTCCTAACAATTTTTCAATATCTTTTTGGTAATGTGGTACCCAGAATAGAATAAAAACAGTTTAAACAACTTTCAAATACCTTTATCATTATTATTACTATTAACTACAAACACTTCATATTACAAATATACCCATCAAGCCCAAGTTTTAATAATAAACTTTGATTTGGCCTCAAGATCAATTGCAAGATGAATCAGTTGTAGATATTTTTGATAACATTAAATACTTAATGTTGAGTTACCTTTGCCTAATTACCTGTAAATTATGTACCCAGGTGAAACTTCTTTATGAGAAAAGTCCTCTGAAATTATGCCTTGATATATCTGGATTGCCTTTCCATACGCATCAAATCAAATTTGAGCAGAACAGACTAGAAATGAGAAAGTCACAGCAGATAGTTTTATAACTGCCACTACTATTGTGAAACAGAGCACTCAGGAAACATCTACAAAAGTATTTTGCAAAGGCATTTTTAACACCTTTCAAATTAATATGTTTAGGTTATGACAGATGTGAAATCTCTTTGACTCAAAGAGCACTTCAGTGACGTTTGGAAGTCCTTGAACACTGTAAGAACAGCCATGAGCCTGGCATAAATTAATTTTTCTATGTATCAGCTCTCCAGGCAAGCTGCAGACAGCTTCTAGAAGTGTCTGGAAATGCAATGAGTCTCCCAAACCTCCTCCTGCAAGTTCTTTAAAATTATTTAAATAAAACATATTTTGTCTTTGCTCAAGAAAATCGTATTCTCATGACCCACCAGCATTTTGTATACATTCAGGCTAATAGGGCCTTAAAAACCTGTTTGTAAAAAATTCACAAGGTACTCAAAAGCTAGGTATGATGTTATTTGAAACGGACATTTATACGATGAGTACTGTTGTTGCTACCTTTGTGTTTCTAACATGTAGGCAAGAGATTTAGCTGATCACTTCCCTTCTCTAGGGAACCGTTCTGGTACTTCTATCCCAAGAGTTTTGGAAAGTGTCACAGCACCAGCTGGTAAATGGGTAAATCCCAACTGTGAGGGAGGGTGCCACAGGCCAATATGATGCACAGCAATACTCTGTAAGCAGTTAGCATGAGAAGCATTGCCATATAAGCATGGCAAAGGTACAACTATTAAGCCTGATATTACCTGAACTGCTGGAAGCTGCAATAAGTATTGAAAATGTTTCTTTAAGCGTATAAGCTGAAAATTCCTGAAGAAAGATTTGTTGCAAGGGAGTGGAGGTACAAATGGCACAAGTCTGTGAAAGTGAGATAGAGCAGTACATAACACTCTGGGAGCAGTAGGCTCAGGTAGTCTTAACATCACTAAGATCACCAAACAGAGGCTTCAAGATAAAGTACATTAAAACCACACGTATATGAAATTAGTATTAGCTGGAGGATTTCTGAAATAGTTGGGTCACAGATCTTCTGATATTCAGTATTTTGTCAGAAAGGAAGAGATAATTGCTTTGAACATTTTTCAATGTATGATAGAAAGGGTGCTTCTTGTTCTTTTCACAAGCTGTTGTAGATCAAAAGCAACACTATTAATGCTGATGACGTTAAACACTGATGAAAACAAAAACTTTTTAATGAGAATCCAAAGTACTGAGGTTTTACAGAACCTTTATTGTGTGTCAGTATCTAGAAAATACAAACAAATTTAAACGTGACAAAATAAGTGACAGGAGAGCAAGTGTTTATGGAGTATGTAGTACAAAAGGTTGTGGCATTCCTGCCTGTTGATGTACACTGGAAACAAAACTGAATGGGGAGTTTTCAGAAATGGTACTTTCTCAGGATTTAATATAAAGTAGAATCTCAGAGATGAAAAAAAAAGAAATCATATCAAGAGGTTCTGTTCTGAAATTAAGCTGATTCATCAAGGTAGTTCCTGTTCCTGGAATTACAGGTGGGGATTTTGGGAAGATTTCTTTCTTTGGGAAAACATAGTTTGAATATTAGAGGTATGATAGCAGTTTATCTGGAATGTAATTAGCCTTAAATTGTAACTAGGCATGTATGCCAGGAGGAATGGCTTCAAGTTTTATTACTTTTCTTGAAGAGTTGTGGTTACGTGTGGCTACATACAGCTGTTTTCTAATATGTTGCTGTACTATGAGGATGCCCATAAAAGAATGTTACCCATAAACTTACTCTTTCCAGCCCTGTATGTAGGCACAAAGAAAAGGTGTAGACTAAACACACAAAGGAAGACTAATTACATTGGCAAGGAAAGAGCAATTTAAGTACCTCAATACATTACTATTGTCTCATAATCAATTAACAATTTCTTCCCACATTATTTGCTGATGAGATTTTTGTTCCTCAAGTTGACAATTTTTGTAAAACAAAAAGGATTACAATTTTTTTTTTTTCATAGGTAAGCTTGATGGGGTTGGTAATAAAAAATTGAAGATTTTTTTTTAATGGGTACTTAAATTTTTATTTTTATTAATTCAGAAGTCAAGACAAACACTATTCAACTTGAAGCATGTGAATGCTGCCTTTGGTGTGACTGCATGAAATTAATCACATGCTCTATTGGATTAGATCATGAATATATATGGATTTCACTGGGTTGCCAGTAAAAGAAAGGAGTTGCAGTCAAAGCCAAATAGTATAGGTTTATATTTGTGTACAAGTTTTTTGTGGCAATGTATATAAAACTAAGTGACAATTATATTAACCTGGCATATTGCAGTGATGAAATAAGAAAAAAAATAGTGACACTGGGGTCAATGTCATGTTCACGAACATACATATCTCTTCTGTAGTCTTGACAACTGCAAGCAGACTTGCAACATTACAGGGTAATTAAGAAATCATTCAAATGGGGTTAACCAAATATTTATATATGAAGTCACTGACAGTCACAGGGTTTTCTGTTTCTAGTTCCAGTGCTAGATATTAAAATCTGTGTTTCATATTTTATTACCTTTGTTCTTGGAATTTATTATCAATGCTCAATAAACCATTTCCATCAGTTAGAAGTAATATGTGCTTTTAATTTAGAATAAAGTTTAGAACGTATTTAGGAGCTTATAATTTTCTCAAAAGAGCATCTTTCTGGCCCATGGTCAGGTTTATGGTGATTTTATCATAACAACACTTTTGTCTTATCTGAATCCAGTCAAGAGAAAGAGCTTTGTGAAAACAACCCTGCTACTGGAGAAAGACTGTTTATACGAACAAAAATGTTTATATGAAAAAGGAAATACAGGATTTTTTTTTCACATTTCTACTTGCTCATTGTCTTTTTACCTTTTAAAATTTCTCAAGCAATTTTAAAAAATATTTTTGATGTATAAATCTCCTCCTGTCGCTGTAGTTAAAGGGAAATATGCATTTCAGGATTAATATCTGCATATTTTACAGTTGATCACATGCTAGTAGAGTTGGAGAAATCAAACTTGTAGCGTGGAAGACCATATCTGTGGTGTGGATTTAATTTTCAGTTATAGAAAAGAGCAAACAATGACGAGCAAGGTGGATCTCTTAAAATGATCTGGAGAGTATAATACTATATTGGTACTGACTGCAATGGCAAAAAAAAATAAATAGAGTGTATAAGATTATGCAGAAAAATATTGCAGAAAAAGTGGAAATATTTACATATTATTGTTCCAAAAGAGGAAGAAGGAAGAATTTTTTTTTAACAGATTAAATAAGTTCTTTCTTTTACTGTTTTGATCTTCAAATACAAGTTCTCTGGTTTTATTTTCTCATAGAAGGAGCAGAGATGTTTGTATACTCCTTCTTTGTGTCATTATGAGGCAACTGAGAGAAAAAAGACCTGACAACAAATGTTGAAGATATAAATGGTATTTCTACTTCAAAAATAGATATATACATACGTAAAATGAATATATATATTTCTGTTCTCATAAACAGCATCTCACTGATAAAGCAGGACATTGTTACAGAGAGCAGGAAGCTTTGTTATGACACACACTGCAGCCTTTTATAGAAAGATACAGAAAAGATAAGAGAGTCCAGAAAATAAAGAATATCCTTGATATGTTTAGAAAGAGAATGGTAGGCAAGAAACAACCAATTTTCAAATTACACTGTTATCAATTTAATGCTCCCTTCAGACTAAAAAATAAATGCAGTCTAATGTATAATAACTTGCAGCCACTGCTAAATGATCATAACAATATTTCTTCACAGTCTGCCCTTCTGACGGCCCTGTAATATACACTGTTGAGTGTAGAAAAGTAAGAATTCTAACACTAGATACATCACTGACTCAGGAATGTATATCCTAAGCAAAAAAGACTGTGGAACATGCACAGCACAGATAATTATGATTCATTTGAAAAAAAA
>VZTG01009683.1:784757-965320 GCA_013397845.1 Melanocharis versteri | reverse complement strand
AGCACTGTGCCAGCTACTAAGAACACTGTTAGCTTCATCCCAGCCAGAACCAGGACAGGACGGGATACTGGTAGAAAATTATTGTGGGAATTTAATCCTGTTGTGTGTTCTGGATCAGAGATTGCTGAATTGTAGTAGTTTGTAAAGTAGCTCTAGGTTATAAACTACTGTGAACTAAAGTACGGTGGTTTAGGAGTGACCCAGAATGTCTGATTATCTTTCAGATCTCCACAGGGCTTGTTCATAGCTGATTTTGGTGGTTTTGAACAGACAAATCTAAAATAAAAGATATCAGAATTTGAAATTCAGTAAGCTAGTTTTCCTAAGTTTAAACATTTCTTCTTTTACAGCTTGAACAATGTTTGTGTTGCAATTTCACACAGAATCAGTGTGCTCAGGACTAGGGTGATATTTACTGGAGAGTTTGGGATTTCTTGGTGTTTATATTAAGAGAGTTTTCAGAAGAACTTAAAAATGTATATTTCTACCATGTCTTAATTTAGGGAGAAGAAGTTCTCGGGATAGAATCTCAGGGAAAATAGGAGATACTTTCATGAAATCAGCATTATTAGTTTATCTTGAATGAAAATGTATTGAGAAATTTTCCTCTTATTTACATTTCTTTGATCATTATAAACATGAGGATGTAAAAATTAGAGGGGCTAGTAATGATTTGTGGGTGGTGAGATTTATCAGAAGTTGTCCCACAGTAAGCAGCGGTTGTGGTCTTTTCATTCCTAAACTTACTTTTCAGCATATTATTTCCTTATTCTTTAAAACTTATGCACAATTTGTTTTGCTACATGCAGCATAATGATTTTGAAATTTTAATAAAGTAAAAACTATCATCAGATTGACAAGGTTTTTTAATAACATACATTTCCCAACTCACCTTAGATGATTTAAGTGCAATGCTCTTGAAAAATGAAATTATTAAAACAATAAAATAAAAAATAAATGCCTGAAGAGAGGGGCTTATTCATGGGTATTTATTTAATTCATGTGGCTTTTTTTGTTTTTTACTTGAAGAAATACTCCCATTTAATTTTTACTTAAATACTGCAGAAAAATATGCTGCTTGAAATTCAGGAGTGGATCAGTTAGAAGGGCTTTGACAGAAGACTGAGACTATGTGATATTTGGTGTTGCCATGGGAAACTGCTTTGCAAGAGCATTTGCAGAACAGATGGACCAAGATAAATAAAACAGATACAGGTATTGAATAGAGATTGTTTAATGTTCTGTGAAAAAAACAGGAAAACAGGAACTTAAATCTATATAACATAGTTGTTTGATTTGCCCTTTTCTTAATGGGTATGCTCTTTCATGTGAGTAGTTCTATAGTGAAAGTTCCCTATAAATTTTGTTTCCAAGAAATCAAAGAAAATGTCGGGTTTATCTGCCTCATCTTCTTTATTATGCAAAACCTGTAGTGTCCTAACTTTATGCCATAATCTATGGCCTTTTTGGGCTTGTCTCTGAAGTTACATTTAAGTACACAAACACTAGGAAATGAAGAGTCTTTGTATTTCAGATGTTATAATTTTCATAGCTTCACATGCTCTTGACTACTGACAGCTCTTCTATAACCTTATAAACCAGCTTTTTTCCTTGATTTAAAAAATAAAGAAAAATAAGACTCATACCCTGTTTAAGAGCTAGAATGTCTTTGTAATCACATTTGATTACACAGGAGTTTGTTTCCGTAGCAACGTGAACACAAAAGATGCCCATGTGACTATCTACATACAACATGCCTTTGTGTGAGTACCTGTGTACAGAAATACACTGTATTTCTGTTTAACATGTATTCTTTTTCTGCCTGGCAATGAATGAAATAGGCAGGTGCTGTTTACTTTTTCTCTAAGGAAGTAGGTCATTAGAAAATTTAAGATGCAATTCGTAGTCATATCTTTTCAACAACTCAAATTCAAACTTCTAAAAAGAAAAAGCTTCTGGAAAAATAAAAGCTTTATCTGATCCCTTGAAGATGTATGATTTCAACTGCTAAAGAATTTTTTTCCTCTAAGTAACATGTTGACTATAAAATATTTCTTTGGATTTTCTGCAGTCTAATTGTGCTTCTGTTCTTCATGACTTATAAAACTTACTCGACAGGTTGATGTCTCCACATGAATGGAACAGTTCTTTGGATGAATGCTTACCAGTTCATGGGTTCATCAACACCAATGTGTTGGTGTTTTCATTTAGTATAAAATGCCATGAAATTCCGTTCCACTGAACACCATGCAGGTGCTTCACATTTTTAGAATGCATGTTATCCAACGTTTTTAGAGTGGTCAGAGCAATGTTTGTTTGCTTTTTAGGTATATCTTTCTGTTATGAAAGGAAATACATTTGATGTATTTGTTATAATCCATTTTAAATATCAGATGTGAATACCTGTCTGAAGTTCTATGTTTATTTATGTTCTGCTTTCTCATAGGAAACTAGGAGCGTTAGAAGCAGGAATTGTTGGGGAAAATTTTATCTTTTACAATGACAGGATCACAGAATTGTTAGGGTTGAAAGTGATCTGAAGATCATCTGGTCCAACCCCCTTGCCAGGGCAGGGTCAGCTAGAGCAGGTTACACAGGAACATGTCCAGGTGCGTTTTGAATATCTCCAGAGAGGGAGACAATTAATTGGATCAGAGCATCTGAATTTCTTCTGTTGCTTTTAATCTGTGTTTTTAAGATCTTGCCATTATTATCCAGGAGTCCAAAAGACATGTTGACATTCATGAGGGTCCAGGTTACTGCATCTTTCTAGCTTTCAGCTATAAGATTTTTACTCCTTTTAGACTAGCTGAGCACAATGAAGTTAATTGTACATTTTTTTCCCCATGCATTGTGAAGAAGAGATTTCATGGGTGATTAATTTAACCTCTTTTCAATTTATTTTAAGCAGAGACCAGTTAAATAAAACACTTTCCAGAATCATAGAATTGTTGCAGTCGGAAGGGACCTCTGGAGACTGGCTAGCCCTTTGGTCAGAGCAGGGTCACAGGGCCACCTGTCACACATTGCCCAGGACTGTGCCCAGTGGGATTTTGAATATCTGCAAGGATGGAGATGCATCTTGTGCAACATGTGCCATTGGTTGACCACCCTCACAGAAAAAAAACCAAAATCATTATGTTTAAATGGGATATCTTGTATTTAATTTGTGCTTGTTGCCTCTTGTCCTTTCACTTGATACTACTGAGAAAAGTTCTGCCTTCATTATTCTGCCACTGACCAGGTATTTATAAGCATGGGACAGATCCCCCTGGGCCTTCTCTTCTCAAGGCCCCCATCTCGCACAGCCTCCCCTCCCACAAAATCTGCTCCAGTCCTTTACTTACTTCCATAAACTTTAGCTCGCCTTGCTGCAGTAAGTCTTTGTCTCTCTTGGGCCCAATTCTGGGCTACCCAACACAGCATTCAGGATGGTTCACCAGTGCTGAGCAGAGGGGATGGATGACCTCCCTCAATGTGCTGGTGATGCTCTTCCTCATGCAGCGTGGGTTGCTGTGGGCCTCATTTGCTGTGAGGGCACATTGCTGGCTCGTGGCCAGCTCGTGGACCAAGGACCCTCAGGTCCTTTTCTGCCAACATGCATGGGGTTATTCCTGCCGAGTGCAGCACTTCACTTTTTCCCTGTATTGAACTTCATGAGGTTATGTTTGGCCCATTTCTCAGCCTGTCAAGGTCTTTCTGAATGGCAGGACAACCCTCTGCTGTATCATCTACTCTTAGTTTTGTAGTATCTGTGCATTCTGTCTCAACTTGCAAGCTATTGATGAGTTGCAGAGCAGTATTGGCTCTTCTATTGACAGGTGGTGTGTGCCTTTGATGACTGGCCTCCGGTGAACTTGGTGCTGCTGATCCACAACCTTATTAGCCCAGCAGTTCAGTCAGTTTCCTGTTTGCCTCACTCTCCGTTCATCTATTTGGTGTTTCCTCAGTTTCTCAGGGAGAAGACAGTGCAAGGCTGTGACAGAAACATAAAGTCAAGATAAGCAATGTTCAATGTTCTGTCCTTGTCCACTGGGTCAGCCTGCTCATTGTGAAAGGCTATCAGGCTGGTCAGGCACAATTTCCCCTCCATCTATTCATGCTTACCATGTCCAAACATCTTCTTATCCCTCCTGCATTTGGCAATGGTTTTCAGGTTTATTTTCTCCATTCGTTTCCCAGTAGTGGAGGTGAGGCTGGGACTGAATTTCTTGAAAGTGGAGGTGATATTTATTCTCTTCCCATCCTCAGTTTCCTCCCCTCACCCTGATCACTGATCCTTTTTGATCTTTCCGTGATTGAGTGCTCTCACAATGACATCAGCCAGCCTTCAATATGTGTGGTGCATCTCCTTATGACCCATGGATCTGTGTGTGTCCAGTTTGTTTAAATGCTTCCTAACCTGACCCTCCTCTACTGAGAGGAAATCTACCTTGCTCCAGGCTTTCCCATGGTTTTCAGGGACCTGGGATAGCTGAGGAATGGTTTTATCAGTAAAGACTGAGATGAAGAGGGCATTCAGTGTATTGGCCTTCTTCACATCTCTTGTGACAGGTCTCCATCAGACCATTTTCCATAGCTTTCCTTATGCTGCACAACACCAGTAGAAACATTTACTGTTCCCCTTCACGTTTATGTGAGCTATCTACCTGTGCCTGTGATCCCAGTGAAGTTGTAATTCTCCAACTGCATGCAGACCTCTTAATTCGTCCTGTTTGCTCTGCTGTGTGCATTAGCAAGCAGGCTCTTTGGAGAGGTACCAAAGCATGTTGTTTTCCCAGAAAAAGAATACCTTTACCCATAATTCTGGTAGGCATTTCCCTATGTACGTGTACATAGTTGGGGTGGGACCCCTACAGCCTTGGTTTTTTGCTTACAAATTTCCTCTTGTTGACATAGTCTCATATTCTTTGCTTGCCATCCTGGTCCTTTACTTCCCCTTTTGATTGCTGGTCATGCTCTCCTACTCCTGTTATTCCTAGTTTAAAATTCTCGTTACTGGATTGGCCAGCCTGTTGGCAAAATGTTTTTCTCCACTTATGAGGACAGCATCTCTGCTAAACCATCCTCTGTCCTTGCAGAACATTCCATGATCATTTAAAATCTAAAACTCCATCATCCACACCAACTGCACAACAAATTCTTGAATTGTGGGATCTTTCTCTCCCTTCTTCACCCTTCTGCCTTTCTGGAAGGATTGAGGAGAAAACTGCCTGAGCTCTCCATGCACTGTGTATTTTACTCTTTGTTTTGTGAGCAAATATATGTGAAAGCGTTTCTGGAGAACTAATTACATGTTTTGGCTTTTTTTTGTTTTATTGAGTTTGTTTGTTTTTGAATGTTATCCTGCCAATGCCATATGGGTTAGCTGGCTATGAAAAGGCTTTTTGTACTAGTGTGGCTGATAGAGGGAAAATCATGTGTGGTTTTCCTGTGCTCAGGAACGTCAAGGAGTAATCTCAAATCAGTCTAAAAGTCTACAGAAAGATTAATGGCTATCAGTATCTGTAACAGGATTTGATAAAAAATATTTAAGATTACCTTTCAAGTCCAGAATTTTTACTTTAGGTTATACCATTTGGAAGACACCGGCATGAAAAGTTTTCCCAAAGCTTGCTTCGTAAGCTGTTTTAAGGCAATGAAATAGATGCTATTTTAACATTATAACTCTATTCACGTGTGTCTTGCTTCTATTTGTTCTAGGAAATGAACCCAGGAAGTAATGTGAAAAGTCATGTGAAGCTCTGTCATAGAAGAAATTTTCTAAAAGATTGCTTTACCTGTAAGTTCGTCTTTTGTGTTGTTAAATATTAAGTTATATCATACTGTGAGGGAAAAAGGAAAGACTTGATTTTGGCATTTTGACTTGCAGCTTAATTGTGAAGAAAACCTTTCCGAGTGCATTATGTGGTAACACGTGCTATTATTCACTTTCTATATTTTGGTAAAGCCCAAACAAACATTTTTCCTCTAAGTAAATAACTAAAACTAACATTTTCCTGAAAACCTATTAAGGTTTTGAATCCAACGAGCGAGATTTTCATGCTGTTTCATTACACATTATACATCCACTGTGATGCATGCTAAACTGCAATTGCTTATTTTTCAGAAATTCTTTTAAAAGTGAAAGGTAAAAATTATTCAAACTTGTATGAGAGTGTGAAACTACCAGTAAAAGCTCTTTGCAAAGATTTCATGTGCGGGTGCCTGCTGTGACTGAGACATCTTTGGGATTCAGAGTTATTAAATTATATGATTACAGTTGTGTCACTTGTGGCAAAGAATTTTCTTCAAGTTAAAGTGAACTCATTTTATTTTGTATATATCTCACAATAAACTCCACTTAGGAATTTAAACTATGGCTTTCATCTTGAGTCTAATTGTCTACATCAAAATACTTAAATTGGGAGGTATGAACCTGCTCTCCTAGCAAAATTGCCAGAAAAATATTAAAAGATCCATTTTACACAAGTAACCAAAACCATTAGGCTTGATTTTGGCAGATTCACGTGGGTGTTGTCAGAGCTTAGAACAGAATACAGAAGTTCTTAGTCCCTGTCAAGAGATAATTTAAAAATATGTAAATATGGCAAAAAAGTATATCCTGGAGGAGATTGGGAGTTTGCAAGCTACAATTTCAGCAGTATGTTAATTTTTTCCTTTTTCTATGTAATTATCATAGTTCAACTAAGCATCACCTAGATAGCAAGTTCTTGAAAATTATGAGGGAGAAAGCACTGTTGAAAAATGTTTCAAAGCTGATAGTAGGTGTTTAATCCGTTAAAAGTAATAATTTCAGATTTTTTTTTGTTATCTAGCACTGTATTTTAAAGTAGCAGCAATGCCTCTACATGGGCAGCATAGGTAATTTAGTTTGACATAAAATCTTCAAACAAATAAAAACTTGCAAACACTAGCCCTCCACAATTCAACCTCCTGGTGAAGTTTCAGAAGACCTCCTGATATTTATTTGGTTTTCTTCAAAATGTGCTTCCTTGTCTCAGTATTTCTTTACTTCTCTGATGTAACTTGAGACAACCATAAGTAAGTACCAATGCAAGCAAATCTGTTAGAAATTAGAATCTTAGTTCTGCACTTTGACTTGTCAAGTAGAAACTGAACATTACTATCTTTATTATATTAATATTCACACAGTACTGGTGCAACTTCAGCAATTGTCCTGTGTTATCCTAAGTATATTAAAATTACTTCAACATTGGAGCATTTCTTTTGGTTTTGTCGAAGAATCTGGGTGGGCTATTTCAGGATAATTCAAGGAGACTTTAACAATTAGTCATGGCAGAGAGAAGAAAAAGTGCTCTAATAATGCTGTCTTAATAACTGAATTTGTCAGATTTTCAGTATTATTTGATAGGTTTAATTACGTAGCACTAGTCAGGTGGATTTCCAGTATCATAACATTAGCCTTAAAAGAACACAAATGATAAAGAGGTAAGATTGAGTTAGAATGGGCTAATTTATTTCAATTTTTTCTTCTCTTTCAATTAATTGGTCTGTTCTTTTCTTCATGTCTTCCTGAGAAATCCTAGTATTTTATTTGTGTGCACATGTATATGTATATGTGTGGGTGGGTGTGTATCCATTAGAGATATTTATATTCAGTGAAGATAAGACAACAGTTGGGACAAAAGTACAGAAGTGACTTGGAAAAATCATCGGTGAGAACATGGAGAAAAGTCCTTGACAGGATGGAAATGTTGAGTGTTGTATTGCTTGCTGAGCAATAAAGTACATTTACAGCCTCCCAGACAACAAATGCATTATTTGGAATCCTGAGAAATGCTGATTTTAATAGCATTTGAGGACAAAATAGCAGAAAAATCTTTTTTTCCTGATCTAAAATGTTTGAAACATTGTCTGTTACTATATAGTTATAGACAATTCTGAAGTCTGGTTAAAGAGCTGGCAATATCCAATAATATTTCTTACTGTAGACTGCAATTACTTTTATCATTCACATATTCAACTATTATATTAGTATAAACAGAAAAAACAACATAGGGAGGAAAAAGGATGTTGTTGTTATTATTATTGTTAATATTATTATTATCGTAATCATTATCATTTTATGAGCACAGATTGCTACAAGACAGAGAAATCTAACATTTTTCATCATTACATAGTCCCAACCTATTTGTCTTTTTGCTAGAAATAATTCCATACTGTTAATTTTTGTATTGATTAGAAGCATTTTTGTTATACGTTTAATGTGCCTGCTAGTATTCTGAATTAATTAATCAGTATTGTAAAACTGGCTGTCATGATACCCAGAAAAGCAACAATATAACTCACTGAGATTTGTAGATTGTGGTGGCAATTAATTAATTATGATCAGTTTTTTAATTGTTATATTTTTCTTCCCAAAGGAGTTTCCGTGTATTATTTCTATTAATACTAGCTAGTTAACAAATCATGGCATCATAGAATAGTTTGGGTTGGAAGGGACCATAAAGATGATCTCATTCCAAGTCCCCTGCCATGGGCAGGGACAGCTTCCACTGGGCCGGGTTGTTCAGAGCCCCGTCCAACCTGCTTGAACACTGCCAGGGATGGGACATCCACAACTTCTCTGGGCAGCCTGTGCCAGTGCCTTCCTACGCTCTGAATAAAGAATTTCTTCCTAAGGTCCAATCTAAATCTCCCCTCTTTTAGTTTAAAACTCTTCTCCATTTTCTTATCATTATCCACTTGTGTAAAAAGTTACTCTCCCTCTCTTTTATAAGCTCCCTTTAAGTACTGAAAGGCCACAAGTAGGAAAATAAGAATATTTTTCTACCTTTTTCCCCCACCCTGCAATTGGATTGTTCTGTGTTCAGCTAGTCACTATCGAAATAATATTTCAGTCCTGTGCTTATAAAAGATCAAAATTTTACCCATCATAATATGTGCTGTGTAAAATAAGGAATAGCACAAAGTTTACTACTATATGTTTATAGAAGAACCAGAAGTTCTTAATATGATAGCCAGTCACCTTGATCGAAATTTAAGACTAGAAATGTTCTGTTTACACATTAAATTATTCCCCTTTAAGAAAGGCATGTTTGCTGATGCACAGCAACAAATGTTCCTGATTGTCTTTGAATAATTCCCTTCCTGGATCTTCGAGAACTTAGCTTTTCTCCTATTCTTCTCATGCCCTCTGAAAAAAAAAAAAAAAAAGATTTGAAATACCTAATACCTTCTCTTGATTCGCAGCTACAGGGTTGGGTCAATTATTTGGAGATCCTGATGGGAGTCCAGTGCGAGTGTGGCAAAAGGGAAGACTAACCGAGTTAAAAACCAAAAACGCACTACCAAAATCAATAGTAAGAATTGAAGTAATATCTATGGAAACTGGTGAACACTAACACAGACTTTTTTGTAGTAGAAAATTCCAAGACCCTGAAAGGACATTAATTTTCAAGGAGTGTCATGCTCAGCTCTAATTAAAGTTTCACTGATCACTGGGGACCTTCTGCTGCTCTCCCCATGCCTGCCTCTTGTCTTTCTGAACTGAACTTAGACTTGAACTTTAATAACATGAACTTTAATATCATGTGTTACCTGGCGTATGTTTTCATGCCAGCTTCTGTCGATATATTCAGGGGAATACAAATTGTAATTGTAGCATTTCTGCATACTGTAAGCATCTTCCTGATCATAAGCTTGTACAAACCTAAATTGCAGAGTAAGGAGAATAGAATTATTGCAAAGGTCTTTCATGTTTTGCTTCATTACTTATTATGTAAATTTTTTTTTAATAACGGGTGTACAGAGGAATATAAATAGGTGTATCTGAACTGATGACACTAAGAAATACAACAGCTGTCCCTGTTTTTGCTTGTTAACTTGCTGTGCTGAGGTGTAATTTCATGCTTTGTTAAAATCAGACATATTAACTGTGATTTGCTGAAGGTGAAATAAGGGAACAGGCTCCGTGAAATTTCTTCATTTTAAAAAATGTATGGTACCTAATATTCACTGAATGTAGTGGTCAGGGAAAAGTGTCCTGTAAGATAAATGTGTTGACACAGTAAAGAACGTCGATGAAACTAAACCAAAATCTTTTATTCTTTACAGTCAGTATGCAGTTAATATTTTCTCTAGGCATAAACTTCCTAAGTCTCAGGTGGTGTCACAATGCATATGTAGATATCAAAATCATGCTAGTCAACAGGGGCACAGCATTCATAATCCACCAGACGTGGCTTTATTATCCATCAGGCATGGCTGCTGAACATAAGAAAAGCTGGAGAATTCTATGACATGCCTTAAAAATTAAGAGTTTGATAGCTCCTCTTGACCTAAGCAGTGCTAAATTTGAAAAGGTGCTGATGGAAAAAAAAAAAGACACACAAACAAAACGAAAAAAAATATTGCAAAGAATTCTCAGGAACTGAATGTAAGATACTCTGTTTTGATGAAGAAAAAAATTGAGGTCCAGTGGGAGAGAAGGAAGGGAATGAAACAAGCAGTGAGTACCTCTGAACAATAATTGTGGTTTTTTTGATTGGTCTAATGTTTTTCAAATTCAGTAGAATACAACTTCTTAGTTTATTTTCAGTGTTGTGAAAATACACATTAATTCTATATGTTTTTATCATTAATAAGTCTCTGGTTAACTATGTGTAGGTTTAGAGAATGTATGGGTAAAATTACAAATGTTCTGATTCCCTCATTTAGCACAGTGTGGCTACAGTATATGCTTCCAAATAATGCAATGAGATTTGGCATCACAGCCTCTGTCAAGACTGAATTTGCATCTTGTTCTTCTTGACTATCTTGACCATGCTACTGAATTAGCTTGGGAGGTAAGGAATGAGCATTGTTATGTAGCCTGTCAGTTTCACTTCACCTGCTTGTTACATTCATTGGATATTACTCCACAGTTAGTCCATTAACAGGAAAGGTTACTTGGGATTAAGAGCCAGTGAAAATTTTTTTTGCTGTGTCTATTTGCAAATAATTGTTTGTCCTGCAAATAAGATAATTGCACTTGAGAGCAAGAGTCGTAATGATATTAGAAAAAGTACAAAGAAAATTCTTAATGGTCTAATTCATGCCATTTAACAGGTACAGCAGTGAGATATGGTATTGTGTTGTATGTCTACATCTCATCCTATCTGGCTTCAAGCAGAAAACTTTGTTTCAGTTTCCCAGCAGATGAAAGGTTCAACTCTAGTACCAATAATTTACAGTGTGGAAGGATTGTGTTGTCACAGAAGTGTGAGGGGGGCATTAGGACCTCCAGAGTGCCCACACAAGCACAGTTCACTCTGGGGAGCTTCTTTGCACCCACTGGGGGCAGAACACTCCCAAGAAACCTCACATTGGTAGAGAAGCAGCTTCCATTTTTTTTTCCTTCATGTTGCCTAGAAGTTGATGTGTCACTGAGCATTGGGTCTCCCTCCTCTGAAGGCAGATTTTAGGTGGTTGTCTGAGGAAATGTCATTCTGCACAATTACTCTTGCTATAGACTACTGATAGAGTCTGAAGGACTGTCATGATTGTGGCCTTCTTGTGCCTTCTGCAGAGCTAAAGAGGATAATTATTGATTAATGTAATGAACCAAAGACAGCACTGTTTTTGTGGGCTGATTCATGCGAGAATGGTCTAAGGATTCACTGTTTCCTGAAAAAAAAAAAGTGTAAGTTCTTGCCTCTAAACTTGAATGGGAGAGGCAAATTCATACTTCTGTAATTACTTTGATTTCAGTTTCTTGTTGTGGTCTATTTCAGGTAAACCTGCACTGCATGACTCATAAGAAATTGCTGGCTAGAAAACAGTTAGAATGTCAAGAGGTGCTTTTGCTCCTCAATTAACTAGTTTAGCATTAATGTCAGGTCTGTGTAGCTGTAAGATTGGGGTTGTTTTTGTTCCCTTTTCTTTTTTTAAATCATGCGTGCATTGTGAGAGCACTGTGTTTCAACTGTGCAGTAATCTCTGATAGCTTGCTTGTATTTTTAGATTCTGTATGACTTTGGTACTCCTCAGGCTTCAAGATACCCTCTTTGTACAGCTCTTGGTTTGTGACTGTGACTATTAGCAGAAGGTTTATTTAACAGAAAACAACCTAAAGAGTGACATTAGAAATTACTGTCAAACAGACAAGAACGCAGTAGGAATACTGATGTGTTTCTACTTTTGTGATCAATCAGTGAAAGAAGTCTATATTCTAAAAGTAAGTGAACAAACAAAACTTGTCTGTGCTGCTATCTGCAGCTTTCTGTTGGCTAGGAGATGGAAAGTATTAGCAGTTTGTGGGTTTTTTTGGTTGACTAGCCCAGCAGTGTACATATTTTGTATTATACAGAGCTGGGTAGAAGATCTTGAGGAAACAAGGTTGTGTGCACCATTGCCACCTCCTCTCATTACTGGCATTGCATAGGTGTTGCTGCAATCCTTGGCCTTTCCAAGTTCAATTGTCTTGTTATTAGTAGTAAAACAGGAGAAATAGTCCTGATAGGTGGTATTTTGTGTGTTTAAATAGCTAAAATACATAGGTGTAAGTGTAGTTACAGCTAGAATTTCTTAGCAGGTACACCCTGCAACGTGCCATGGTCGTCTTGCTCTGTGGTTGGAGACGTGGCTGGACTAGAGGTGTGTGTGATTCCTCCTGTGCGTGAGGGTTCCCTGCTGAGGCATCTGGCACCTGCATAGGTCAAAGAAGAATGATGGGTATTAATCTTGTATTCCTTTGGAAGATACTGTTCCTGGAATATTTTGCAGCAATCATTTAAGAATTCCTGCTAAAGTGAAAACTTCCTTTGATAACCTCATTTGTGTAAAGAGTCCAGAAAGTTAATTCCTGAGGCTGTTAGCACTGACAGCACTAATTTTCTCTGTTAATTTCAGAGCATGAAATTTGTCCAGACATCTGGCTTAGTAGAGGAGAGTTGTTGCTTTGGAGGATAGACTGCGCACACTTGAAGTGGCTGAGGGTTAGATGGTAGATGTACACTCTTTCTGCAGTGTATATCCGTCAAAGAAACAGTATTGCAGCAACTTCCATTTTGAAATAAACTTGGCTTTCGTGTTGAAATGATCTGTTGAAGAGGTGGCAGTAGTGTGCATGTTAAAGAAGTAGATTAATTGTCTGTAATGACTTAGTTTGGCTCAATTGACACTAGTGGGCGGAAGGAAGATCCTGGAACGACCCTTACAGCCTAGGTGCTCCCATCAGGGGTGTCTCATGGTTTCACCAGGTCAGTAACAGGCTGGCTTCCATCTGCTCGGACATGAACAGCCCCGAGAGGGGAGAGCAGCAGAGCCTCCTCGTGTGGTGGAGAAGGAGCACGGCTGTGACCCTGGAAGGCTGGAGCTGGGGGGTGCTGCGGAGGGCTCTGCCCTCGCGTGTGCTGCCGTGGCAGTGGCAGCGTTCGTGTGTCACGCTGGAACTCCCTTTGTGTGAGGTGATATAATGAAGGCATTGCCTGAGAGCTGACAAAATGTGACTGCATTGCTCGCAAAGAGAAATTGAAAGCTGGTGCTCAGTTCTTGAGAAAGCAAAATGATAGCAATTCTTTTCTGACCATAGACTGAGATTTTTTGTTTTGGAAGAGACTGAGTGTATTTTATTTTAAATTAAGTTTTGTTTATTTTTTTCTTCTAAGTAAATCACACTGTATTTTAATGGAGCTGAATATACAAAATAGGGAAGACCTATGCATAAGCAGAATTATGAGACAAAAAGATATAAAAGGAAGCTATTATTTTTTTTCCCTGGCAGATTTCTCTGATTTGCAATGTTCTTAATAGTCCACATAAATAAATTTTCAACAAATGTCACCATGAATGAGAATTTTGTTATATTTGAGATATGCATTTAAGTACAGCTCTGCTGCTGCTACTACTGCTACTACTACTACTACTACTATTTTTAGGTGGAATGATGGCATGTTGAACACTTTGAAACAGTCAGATGTGAACTCATCTGGAGAGATGTATTCATAACTAATAACAATTAAAAATTATCTTATTAGCTCTTATGAGTCTCATCTTAGACCTAAATTTGGATTATGCTAATGTACCCAATAAACAATTCTATCAACAAAACATCTAAACATCTTCTGATTCTTAATGTAATTATGACTTCAATTACAACCTGTAACTGAATTATTTAGGCTAATTTTATGCTTTATGAGAATGCCAGCCTTTTACAATTAATGAAATTTTTTCCATACAATTTAATTTAATAGGCTCTTGCTTTCTGTCCTGACAGAGTTTTTAATCTACATTTTCTATAGATCTTTCATTACTTTATTCACTTTTGTTCATCATTCATCTCCTCCAGCTGGATAGTCTGTCCTTTTCATCAGTGTTTCTGCAGGTGGAAGTGTTGTAGATTTCACACTGTTTAAGTGAACCTGATGGGGTGGGAGTGTCACAGTGAATATTTGTGACCTTGCAGCAATTGTTTGTGTGAAACTGGTGACACTTCTCACAAAAAGAAAAAAATGAGGAGCAAGTACAGTAATAGTTTGGGGTTTGTTTTGGTTTTTTTTTTCCTACTTTTTTACGTTGGTTATACAAAGTTTTAATTTGATCCTATTAGGCTGCACCTATAATGTGCTTACTTTATGTTGGAATAAGTCATAGCAATAGTCTCCTTTGTTTGTTGCAAGAAAAACACCCGAATACCCATGCTTAGTCGTTTCCACAGTTGTGATCCCTGAATGAAAAGATGCTATTTACAGACATAAGTTGAGCACTGTTATTATTGCAAGAAGTGTGAGGTGGGAAGGGTTACAATGATTCTTTGAAATCAGAGAATTTTTATCCTTTTGTTGTTTTCAACAAATGTAATTTTATGTTAATATAGCCTAAAAGTTCTAATTTTTTTAAGACTGGGTTTCTAATTTTCTAGACATGGCACACATATAAAGAAATAGTTTTTTCCTGTAGGAGTGCTTAGCATCTAAGTATATGAAGAACATGAGGGTTGAAAATGGAGTTTTACAGTAGTAGCTTTTTTCTTTAAACATAGCTTAGTTGTTCCATCCTGTATCCCCTATTCTCTGGTTGAAAGAAAGTTCCTTGTCAATTAACTTACTAGGAAAGTTGTAAGTGTTTGAAAGTGTTTGTTCACTTAAAAAAAAAATAATAATAAAAAGGAGAGTATTGGTTAAATGAAGAAGTCACAGCCAAGACAGCCTAGAAGGCAGATGCTTGTGTATGCGTCATGCTCGTAGTCATCCTCTGCATTGAGTAAACTGGGCTGTGCAATTCAGAGAAGGGCAGCTCTCAGCTTTTCTTTACTCATGTACTACCAGGGACTCATGCTCAGGCAACAGTGGGAAATTTCAACGCTTTTCTAAAGCAAACAGTTCCAAAAATTGCAACTGTAGGGCACTTGATCTAAAAACAGATTTGTACCTGCTATTAATTGGTTCCAGGGTGGGCTGCACAGTGTGCAGCAGTAAGGGAAAATTTTGCCTTTGCGTCACAGATGTAATGAAACTCTTGACCCAGTGCCACTAATAGCTGTGGCTTAGTTGACACAATCTTGTAGCTTTTTTAAGCTAGTGGGACTGCAACAGCTCAGGGCTGTGATAAGTATTTCATTCTTAGCTGAGTAATAGGAGAGAACAAAGCTGCTTCATACATTGCTTTGTGTCTTACAGACACCAGCTTTTTAGTCCTTCTGGTAAATGCATGTTACAGTATTGTTATTATAGGTCTTACTCTGTTTTATGTTACTTCATTTTCCTTACTGCCAGTGAGGGAAAATCATCTAGCGAGGGGTCATTTTTTAACTGCATTTTCTATCTGAAATGAGCATTTCAGTGAGATAAGAAAGCTCTGGGTTTTCGGTTAAGTTGGTTTAAGTTTACTACTTATGCTGGAAAAGTCCAGTGGGATGAGATTCAGGTGATAAAATATCTTGTCAGGCAGCTGAAGAATATTGGAGGGAGGGAGCAAGAGCCAAGTAGGAGGAAATTCTACAATCTATTTATGAGATAGAATATTATTCTACTGTAAATGATTCTTAAAATACTAATTTCTACAAAGTGTTTATCAATGGATGATGTAATAGAACAAGATGTGCCTCAGTACTTTTTGTGAATATTTTAAGGTGCAGACTTTGTTCAATGTGCTTTGAGACTCATCCTTCTGGGAAACAAAGAAATGTTATCCTTGCAAACTTTCCTAAATGAATTCTAAAAATCTGCCACAAATAATGTTTGGCTGAAATGGAGATTGCTAACTTCAGAAAATATTCAGTTTCTGCTTCAAAATATTTTATATTTCTAGATTTTTCTTATTTTGACCTGAACCGGTTCATTACTGTCATGAACCATGTTTGATATCTAGTGTGTCTTTTTTATGGTAAGATTCAAATTTCACTAAATTCTCTTTGAAGAAAACAAAGGACAAATCAAACAAATTTTTCGAAGATACTCAGTGTAGATTAAATTCATCACTAGAGTGAAAAGGATAGTTTTAAAATATGATCATAGTGGATTTTCTAAGGAATTTGTTGCCAAATCACGTTTGAAACTTAGCAGCACAAGGCTTTTAACTTATTTGGAATCTTCAGAAAATCCAAAGCTTGGTCCCAGTTTAAGTGACTAAAGAAGTAGCATCCAGAGTAGAGCATCTTTAGGTGCAGAATTTAGAAATATTCTTGGGAAAAAGCTGACTTAATTGTTTTTGAGATATTTTTGTTCTTTTTTTTTACTTTTCAGATAGCATTTTCTCTAAAATGACATGGCATAGTCATATTATCCAAAGCCTTTAATAATTTTCCCCAGTGCTTTACATTTTTCCATTTTTTCAGCTGTTTTGTACTGGTTTTTTACCTTAGTATTTAGAAATATTTACTTCCGAGTATGTGTTGGATTTCCCTATGCAGTTTCAAATAGTTTTCCACTGGTATATTCAACAGTTTTAAAATGTCACCAATGTATGTGCCTAGTTACGAAACCCAGTATTTTTGTGCATTGAAGAAACAGATTTTCCGTATCTATTAACTGAAATTTGTGTGTATGGTTTGATATCTGCATATAGTGTCTGCTTTGAGACAGACGCTACCCTTGTGTTTTTTGCCACATGGTGTACCTTAACGAGAATGAAGATTTATTCCCTGCATGCAGTGCTAGTTACTAGAAAATGTCTGTAAGCTTATGCTGTAAATGGTCTTGAAATGCGTGGTTTTTTGTAGTTTCCCACTGATAAGAAGTTTGTCAAGGGGGACAAAAACCCCAAACCGGTTACAATCCAAATAGAAATAGCGATTTCCTGTTCTGTCATTTTCAGTTTGCATATTCACCCAGTGGCAGCATCGTTTTAAGGGTGGACCTTTGTTGGGTAAGAAACGTGTGATGCTTGCGCCAAGGCTGTGATTTTGCTCGTGTCTTTAATCATAGCTTTTAAATGCCAGAAGCAGACAGAGGGGAGTGGTTTCACGTATTGGAGGTGTGACAGTGTAATCCTAACTTTCAGAGCTGGGGTATCTGTGCTGCTCAGAGAATGGAAATTGAAGACCCTTACTTTCATAAAGCTGAGCTTTATAAAATTGGGTTTTCCTTTGCAGGGTGTAAATGGTGGGTGAACTGTTGCTAGTGTTTGGAAGGCACTCCTAGAGAGTCTTAAACCAGTGCACTATAAAAACGTGTGTGATAATCGGTAATGTAATGGTAATTGGTAAGATACTCAACAGTACAAAATAAACTTTAAATCAATATGTGATGTGAAGAAATCTGATATCTTTATAGCACAAGGGGGGGGGTAGTAAATATTATTTCAATCCTGAAAATGAATTTATTAGCTGTTTTTAATCAGGAGATTGACAAATCTGGCCCTTCATTAATTTAGGCTCTTAATAACCTCTTCTGACTCTTTTAAAAAATGTCGTTTTTCAGTGAGAAAAACAAAAAAAAACCTACTTGTGTCTGAAAATATTCCTGGAAAAGATGACTTCAGAAAGTGTACTGGAGAGCAATTGTAACTTTTTTCTTGATTGTTTTTGATTGCTATGGGCAGGTGATGAAAAATCACGCTCACCAAAGGTGAAATAGCTGTGTGGAGGAGGTGGGCACTCTGAAGTGCTTAGTGGAACTTGAAAGAACTGTAACTAGTATCGGATCTTCTTAGGCTGGATTTTCTTCCAGTGCTTAAGTTGGAGTGTGATTACAGAACAAGTGCTTTTCATAGTATCCTCACATTTTACAGGAGTTAACTCCAGAAAGTGCTAATTTTATATGGTATTGGTGAGAATTCAGTTTTTTATTGAAGCCTGAAAGAAGAGATAAATGAAATAGCACATTACAGTTAATCTTATCTTCCAAAGCAAAGCATGCAGGCAGAAATAAGATAAAAGTATGATCAAATTAATCTTGCAATGTTTAGAAAGCTGGTAATGGGGTAACACAAAGAAATATATAATTTAATCTGTGGGAGAGGTGTGTTAATTTGGAAGGAATATTTAAGACCCATAATCTTCAGAAATACGTAGGGAGAGTTGCAGTGATAAGCCTGGGAGTTTATGTTGGAGGGTGCTTTTCCTTTAGGAAATGTTATTGTCTTTCTTCTCCTGCATGCCTCCCTGCTGAATTACCACTGTTAGATGCTAAGCTCCATGGAAAAGTAACAGACAAAATAACCTCCTGCCACTCTCTTGATTCCTTGATCAATAAGCAATACACAAAAATCTGAATAGTTTTTATTTCAGTATTGCTTTCCAAAAAATGTTCACAAGTTTGAAAGTAACCATTGGATCCTCCAGAACAGAAACTTGAGGGATTTGTTTTCTGAACCTGGGTCCACTACAATTTTAAGTGATAAAGCTGTATTGTGATAATAAGCTCAAAGTTAGTATGGCAATGTCCATCTAAGTGTAATAACTACTTACAGAATTAGATAAGCATCATAATACCAAAATGTATTTGATTAGAAATTATTATATCTTTACTAGTTATGTGACTCTGCTTTTGGTGTACTTTCACAATTTTGAGATTAAATTACAAAGTTAATCCCATACTTTTTTTTGTCATGTAGTTTAATAACACTTTGAAATTCTTGTTATCTGGAGAAAGTAAAGAGGGATGAAGAAAAGTCATGTGTTTGTTTAGAAGAATGCTGTATCACACATTTCTAAACTTAATTATCTTTATTTAATCAGGAATACATTCTATGTTTGTTAAAGAAATAACTTTTTCTGATTTCATGAGCCTCTCAGGCATGTAGAGTTTCAGCCAGGGAATGTGCTTTGTTTTGAACTCAGTCAGTGACCCCTGTAAAAATGTTTAATTAACTTTTGCCAGTGTCAATATAGTTCTATTTTGCTCAGCAGGCTGGATGAGCTCCCTCTGGTGGCTCATTTACTTTGAGGTTCTGTTCTTTCCTTCGTATCTGTTTACTCAAGCAAACAAGGCTGCTGACCCCAGGTATCAGTCAGGCATCAGTTCCTTCTGGGCTTACGTTTTAATTGAAAAACATCAATAATTTCCTTACAGAATGAAACAAAACCATTTAAATTCACAGGGGGCTCAGTTCGTTAGCAAAATAAATAAAGAGCTACTGGGTAACAAAGTAAGCAAATAAAACCAAATTACTTCCTTCTAAGTCAAAATCACACAATAGGTGGATGGCAGTAATTTAGCAGTGGCACCCACTTACAATATTGCTTATTCTTAAATTTAGGAAATATTTGGATACTAAACCAAAATATTTGGACATTGACCATGAAATTGTGTAGTTTAGTATCAGCAAGGGGGAAGTAGGGCAGCAAATAAGATTACAAACA
Organism: Melanocharis versteri; assembly: GCA_013397845.1. Taxonomy (NCBI): domain Eukaryota; kingdom Metazoa; phylum Chordata; class Aves; order Passeriformes; family Melanocharitidae; genus Melanocharis; species Melanocharis versteri. Next base: position 945,573 of record VZTG01009683.1, on the reverse strand, counting down.
TGGGCTTCAAGAGAGAAAATTTTGTCCTCTTAAGGAATATTTTTGGAAGAACCCCATGGGAACAGGCCCTGCAGGGAAGAGGGGGCCGACAGAGTTGGTTGATAGTCAAGAATTGCTTCCTCCAGACTCAAGAATGATGCATCCCAATGAGCAAGAAACTGGGCAAAGGCAGCAGGAGATCTGTGTGGATGGTATACTTTGTTCAGGACTAAGAAGAATTGGAAATAACTTAGTTGGTGCATCCTGGGACTATGTTTACATTTTTGCAGCTTATGATAACTAGCATTTTCCAGTCATCCTTTCATAAAGGAATATGCTGATCCAGACTGATCCTTAAATCAGTCTGTGCTCCTGCCTGCTGCCCAGTTTATTTTTCCTGTTCTACCAGTGCCATAATTGGGTTGCTTGTACTATGGAACTTCATCCTGTTTCTCATGCTCTCATCTGGAAAATCATCCAAGTCTTCCAGCGTTGTGCCCTGGTCCTCCTGTGTTGACTGACAGCTTTAAAAATTGGCCAAGAACTTGAATCCATTCTTACCAAGCAACACTGGAACTCTTTAAGATTAATGGATTCAGGTTTGCAGCATTTAACCCAAAACTAAGCAGTTGCATTCCACTGCTTGCTAAATTTTGATGCTTCTATCATAAAGACTGTCAACCACCTTATGTTAGAGAGCTGTTTAAATACCTTTTTAATGTATGTCATTTAGAAGAGGGAAATAATACTGTGTGGCAATGTCTTTATTTACCTTTTACTCTGAAGAGGCACATGGACAACGCCATTTAAATTTTGTGTGCTGGTGGAAATGAGCTGCTAGACAGCCTGGCATGCAGATTACTTCCACCGCTACAAATGCAAGAACATAATTTATATATTATAAATATATAAACATATATATAAAGATATATCGTTATGAAATGATACTGCCTTTACGTTGCTGAAGGTCAGCAACATTTGTAATCAGAGGGGTGCTTGAGAGGTTAGTGTTCATCATGAAGGTAGATGTTCATCACACCTGAACTATGGAGGTAATAGGACCTCTTACTACGTGTGGGCGTACACACAAGTTGGGTACTGCAAATCAGAATAAACATAGTAGGAGTCCTGTCTGTGTAGTGAGTAGCTAAGTGTCACTGTAGTATAAATAATTTCTTCAGTGGACACTTTAACAGCATAATTTCAGTTCTTTTATAGTGTAAATTGGTTGAATACGTAGTCTGTCCATTCTGCCTAAAAGTTGGTCATTTACTTTTTCTGATTTTTTTAATAAGTTTTAGTTCCATTTAAACAAAAATTAGCTGTTCAAGGTACTGGCAATTTTTAGAACTCTGCAAGTCTTCCATTGTTCCCTGTTTCATGGGGACACTGTAGTGTGATGAGTGAATAGTATGCTTGGTTTAATTTAAATAAAGTAAACTTAGTTGAAACGCTACACTGGAGGCATCCGTGAAGGTCTTTGTGTTTGGCGGTGAAAATCAGTTGGTTTTAATTCTCTTGTCTAGGAGATAAGGAAGATAATTGGTTTTAATAGCTGGAGGCAATATTTTATCCAATTTATCACCATTCTGTCATCTCATATCTCACATTCATCAATCTAAGTTTTGGCTAGGTAAACTTTTATTTGAGGTACCAGTCACATTTTAATCCAGTTTCAGCTATTATTTTTTTGATTTTAACTTGCTTTTTGACTTGTGCTATTCCATGACCTTGGATTTTCAGATGTTCTAGAAATGTTCTAAGACCTTCTACTTAGGTAATATATCTGCGCAGAATATCCAAGTGGCAGAGAGATTCCTCTGTGTTTACACTGACTTCTGTTAGTCTCTCAGTGGAGGGGAAGATTACCTGTGCTTAGTAATGCTGTTGACGAAATGATGTGTAATAACATACAATATCCTGTGAATGGCAGCATAGAAAAATATCCAAAGACATTAAGTGAAATTTTCAGTTGATTGCTTCCTTAATACCTTTAATACACCTCTGTTGCTCTGATGCTACATATTACATTACCTGGTACTTCTCAGCAGTTCAGTCAATTGCAAAGCTGAAGGAGGCAAGGGAAAAAGCTGCCTAAACCTCCTCCCTGAGGATCTAGTAACATGATGGCTGCATTCAAGTCTATACCAACTTCAGGCGGCACTTAAAAAGCAGCTTCTAATGTAATATCTCACAGCCATTCATTCTTATTTGTGAAGAATGCAAATTCCATTCAAGTTTTTAAAATAACTTTTAAATTTTGCTTCTGCTGAGGACTTACTTGAACATGAGTTCTGCTGAAAACTTGCATTCCTGTTGCTCCTCCATTTGAAGCCAGCCCACAGTGCAGAACAGCATTTAGGACATACTCATTCAGATAGCAGAGAACAACATTCCCATCTGGAGTCCACTGCTTTGGAATATTTGTGTTTGGCTAAAGATATCTTTCATATTTGCCCTAATTCCATGACTAACTTTGTGCTTCTGTAGGCTTAAAGGTTGGGAGAAGATATAAAGGATTTTTTCATTTATCTGAAAACTTAATTTGGTTCTAGTGTCAGCTTCAGGATGCTGTGGAAGCCCAAGGGATTGGTTTACAGCAGTCCTGTTTGATCTGCATTAGACTACTGCTAGTTGCACTTTTAATTTAGGTGTTAGAAGCTTCTGCTAGATAAAGTGACTGTACTCATCCCAGTTGATCATTATCTAGCACTAGTATCCATCTGCTTCCTCAGCTGCTGTAGAGTTCAGACTTTTGTCTCCATACCTAAGTTGTGATTACAAGAGAAACGATCCCTGTTAGATAGTAAAGGGAGCATGGCATGTACAGTGTTTGTAACTCTTCTGTTTGATTTTTGAGGAAAGTGAGAGTCATTCCTAAATCTCCGGGTTATATACTGTATGTCTATACTTTTTTGTATATTGTGTATTCAAAGCCAATGTGTCTTTTTGACAAATAATGTGGAGCCCAAACAACCAACTTGTAAGCGTTTTATGTCCACAATGATTTTTTTTTTTAACTTCAATATAGCTTTTAGCTGAAAGGTCATATAAAAGCTGCAGTGCATCTTATCTAAAGATGATTTTATGTGAGTAAAAAAGAGCTAGAATTACCTGTTTCTGATAGTGTTATTTATGCAAGTAAACATGTTTTTTTTCAGTTCAAGAGTCTTGTACAAATTTTTTTGTGAGTGATGGCAGAGCTATTATATATAAGCAGAGCTATTATATATAAGCTGACAGTGTACTGGCAGTACACTAGTACATTGTTTCCTTGCATTTGTGTTACAAAAGAGTTGTATTGCTGTCTTTCATTCTCTCGTTGACACTTGCATCACCATGGTTGAACCGTTAGCCATAGCTGATCAGATTCTCTTCATCGTTCAAAGCAGTAGTCTCCTGTAAATGGGTATGGCGAGAAGATAATGTGCTCCTTATTAAATTAAACTAAAAATGTAATGTGTGTATGTAGGGTTATAATGCTGATCCCTTTTTGCTGTCAGATTCTTGTGGAAGTGCTTCTAGGGAAGTTTTGTGCAGGGAATGTATGTGTCCTGAGTGTGAGAGAGGACACCGTACCCTCGGAGCCATGCATGGAGGGAATAGATGAAAAGATTTCATGTGTTGCTGATGCCTTTTCCTGGTCTTAGAAAATGAAAGCCAGACACGGTTAAAGGGTGAGGGAGTTGTTTACCTCGGTATCTTTAATAGGATCCTATCGATGCATCACTCGCCAAGGTGGGACGCGTCGCAATGCACCTCCACGGTAAATCACGTGTACAAGTTATAGACCTTACACATTAGCATGTCTAACAAGGGTACCCAATAATGGGGGCTTGGGTGGGTGGTGTAATATTTTCCCCATCTATGGAATCCTCCCCCGCCCTGGGTCAGCATAATCTCTAGTTTACAGAATATGTTCTAGAAGGGGACCTTGGCTCCCCAGGATAGTAGGATGTTTGGTCTCCTGGCCTCACGGCTTCTGGGGTGTTTGGTCTCCTGGCCCTACAGAACACTAGAACTATGCTAAGTTATCAGACTTAAAGAATTACAAGTATGCATGCTAATACTTGTGGACACACAGAACTGTGTAAAAGGTATATAAAAGAAAAAGCGAAAATCATCTTGGCATCATTGCAGGCGAGAGCAGAAACACACAGGGTAGTCCACAGCTAGGGAACAGACCTACACTGTGAGACATCAGGAAATGATTCCTTTTGTCTTAGTTTCCTTCATGGTCACCAAGATCTGACCAATGGTCTTCATAAAGTACGTACCAAGGGGAATGTGTTGGGTGACTGGAAATAAAGTTGGATTCCTTGGTTTATCTGAGTTGGGATTAGTAGGGTTTCAAGCAATAAGCAAGAGGCGTGGTACTTCTCTTTTCTGTAGTTATTTGCTTCAAGAACTGTGAATTACATTAATGGAAATCAATTACTAATGCACACCCAACACATAGCTCTCTTCCCTGCCAATGTCATCTTCACCTGCTCCAGGTGACCAGTTCTCTTTCGTTATTGTTATCCTCCCGAGACTGAAACCCTATCGTGCTGCTTTGCACAGCAGCTTCATACTTCACTGAGCAGCTGTCACACTGTCCTTCGGGTGAGGCATGGCTCTGGAATTACGACTCTTTGGGTGGCACATTTACCAAAATTAGCATTCTTTAAATAGAACACCACAGCCTGTTCACTACAGAGGATGAGTGGAAGTAGATACATTTTGTAACAAAGAAGGTTATGTGTGTGTGTATATAAAATCACTTTGTTTACAACTTTGGGACTCTGGGAGCTAAAAATACATTGTAAATTGAAATCAATAATTTTGTTGTTTCTTTAAGATGTGCTCTGATCTTGTACTTCTGTTCTGAGATCACAGGTATACTAACACCTATACAGAAGTTTTATGTTTTATGATTCTATCATAATAAACTTGAAAAAGCAAAGATGGAAAACTTAAGTTTAATGAAAAAATATCCCAACCATACCTCTGCCACTGACTTTTACAGTGTGCATGTGGATATGTCCTGTATTTTCTAACAGCTTCTTTACCATGGAGCAGTGGGGATCTCTATATTTCTAGGTAAAGCAGTATGAGGCTTGATTGTTTTGCCACTTGTTTTAGCACTTAGGCTGAGGAAAGCCATGTTCAGCATATGTGCAGGTAAGGCAATTGCACATTAATTTGAAGTCTCCACATGGTGAAGAAATGTAATTAGTGAAATAGTTAAGCAGAATGCAAGCATGGACCTACCTAATGCTAAAATATAGCCCTTGTTTGGAACTAGGGCTTTTTGTTACATACATATTAATAATATAGGTTCACTGTGGGGGAAAAAAGGGCCATGCATCATTTTAAAAAGAACTAAGCATATCACAACCTGTAAGGTCTTTATTCGGGCTAAAACAGACATAGATGGGATTAAAGAGATTACTGGTTAACCCAGAAATCTCTGACTTAAATCTCAAGTTCGTATGATTTCAAATGCAGAATTATTGGCACGGTATCAAAAGACAGGTTGACTTTTTAAAGCTTAGCTAGACATGAAAGCACATTTACAGGAAGGTTCCATTTTAATACCAGAAACCCTCTACTTTTCTATCAATATTTTTATCAAAGAGGTGAGTGATTATCATGACAGAGCAGAGTCAGGTTTAGGAATTCGTAATCTGGTTGTGCCTCAGAGGAAGGAAAAGAGTTTTTCTGTAGCTTTAAAGCTTTCTATTGAACTAAAAAGGAATTTCCTTCACATTATAGTCAAGTTTAAGATTAACAGTTAAACTTTACCAGTCTGGTATATGACATTTCTTGTCTTTGAATATTTGTGGAATAAATTTTTGACTTACCACTGTCTTGGTAGAGCTGGAGCTTGTCTTTTTTTCTTTATTTATATTCAAAATTCAGGAAGAACTCCTTGTGTACATTGGAAGTTATATAAACTTACATTCAAACTGATTTTGGAATATTGGAAATTAAAAATGGAATTAGCATGTAAAATATAACTAAAACTGTGTAAAAGGAACTGTGTAAATGCCAATAGATTTAATTTTATTCCTTGTAAATCTATTCCATGACTATGGATATATACAATATATATATTATAAATATAAAAATGTGCACGTACACGCGTGTCTTGCAGCATCTCTTAACTCCTAGCACAGATTATGTTTCTTTGTTAATGCATTTATAAACTCTTCTGTTACAGCCTGTCAGTATACCTTAGTTTAAATCAGTGATGTAAAACTGGGATGGCAACCTCAACCCGATCCCGATTTATCTCAGGCTGGTCCCTTGTAAGCTCTATTAACTCAGACTGAGAAATAGTAACTAAAGTAGTGGAGTAGTGAATCAACAGTATTTTAAATCCTCCCCACTGGCTTTGTAAGAGAATCCAGGCTGTTTATAATGCTATTATTTCTTCTCAGAATTCTGAGTGCCACTCTGTACAGCTGGAAATAAAGATGATGTATTTCAGGGCTTGGGTAATATTTTTTTTCCTTTAATTGACAATGTATTAAAACATTATTGGTGCTTGGTGTGGGATTTTTTTTCTTTCATTCCTGTATTATTTATACAGTGCTAAGAATTTAACTTCTGATCTAATAATTTCTTTACTGTTTTTAATCAAAATCAGTTTTGCTGGCATTCCTAATATTTATCAAGAATAAGAAAATTTTTAAAGAAGTATAAATGATAGGAGCTTCCTTTCTTCATATCCATTTTTGGAATACATCACCTGGGAGTTTCGTCTGTTGTTTTTCATTTTAAGGGGAGGGGAAATGCTGAAGGAGTTTTCCTGAGTGTTTTGCTCCACGTTAACTGAGAGCAGGGAAGCTGTTGGGAGGGAGAAGCTCACATCAGTGACATACTCAGAGTGCGTGTGACTTCTATGGCGGCACGTGTGTGTCTGCCTCTGGCTCGTCCTGCTGAGCTGGCTTCGGGGGAAGTCTCGGGAAAAGGCGAGCGCAGCAAAGGGTTAACTTTTTACTATCAACCTCAGAAAGGCACATTTGCAATCCCTCCCAGTCTTGTCTTCCTTTCTACACCTCGTTTGCTCACCGCTACTCCTCACTTCAAGGCAGATCCTTTGACCTAAGCAGATTATTGTAGACGCATGAAGGACACAGCAAGCTATCCTGTGCTTTTAAAGGAGGAGATTTTGGCTCCAAAATAGGACACTAAGCTTTTCAGCCTTCTGCTGCTGTACCTAGCCAGCACGAGGCAGTGTCTGGGGGTGCTTAGTGGACTCCTGTGGAATCGGATGGGAAACAAAAGCAGAAGTGGCAGCTGCTGCAAATGTGGGAGCCTGTGCCGTTAGCGGGAAGCGATTGCTAATAAGGGCCTGTGAGACCTGGGTTTCCTTGGTTTCCATGACAGTTATTAGGTAACACAGAAATTGAATTGTCTCCCACAGTGCTCTTGGGGGATAGTGGTATGACGGGGTGCTCCAGGGACGCAGACTTGCAGCAACTCATCACTCTAAGCATGTGAAACTCCCTGGATTGTTGTGCCTTACTTCTTTGTTTGCCGTGTCTCGCCTGTGTTTGCAATTTGCTCTGCTTTGTTGATTTTTTTCTTTTCTTTTGGTGGAAGACCCTGGCTACACCGTTTCTCAAATAATATTTTCCCCTTTTTATTTAGAGCTGAGCTTGGCAAAGAGAGGATATGAACAATTATACAGGTGGGCTACTCGGGGGGAGTGAAGATATAAGGCATCCAAACAGGTACTGGCAACCTGCAGCTCTGTAAAAATGCCACTCCAGCAGATTTCTGTAGTTCCAGCGCGGGAGACTGCCAGCAATGGGAGAAGTTCAATGGGCACAAACAAAGAGAAGAGCAAGGAAGTCGAGGTAAGAGGAAGGTTTCAATTTGCTCCGGCAGGGTGAGCGTGGCTTTGGTAGGCAGTGGGGCTGGCTGCGGAGCAGGATGCGGCGGTGCTGGAGCGGTGCAGAGCGCTCAGGGGTGCAGCTGGAGCACACTGCGGGGGATGGTGTGATAGCAGCACCTCTGCATTACAGAGACAAGGAGCCTGCTTCAAAAGTAAAATAAATAAGTTGCAAACTGCATTAGGGGCTATTTAACATTTTCATTTAAATGAGCGCAGCCTGCTAGTATTGGCAGTCATTGTTCCTTATAAGCTGTCAAGTAGCAGTTTCTTTATAATAGGTTGGATGAAAAAGTAGTTTTAGTAAAATTCCTGTCTTTGTTTAAGACCAGCAAGAATACTATACTAAAGCCTGTCTTTCTAATGTGCATGTGCTATAGGCATAAGCTCTGTAACTTAGTCTTTTTACCATTTAAAAGGCATCAGTGTTTCGTTTTTTTATCTCTTGACTGACTTTTCTTTGATTCATAAACATACAAAAGTGTCGTTTCATCAGTAAATACTGTATCCTGTTGTCTCCCAGTTAAGAAGAAACTGTAGGTTCATATTACATTAATGGTTAGTACAAAAAAAATACAGAAAATCTGTGCAATTTTAATGGTATTTTTACCTGTAGGAATCTCTTTTGCTATGTATAGATTAAACATGTATTGTGCAAGACCAAAAAAAAAAAAAAGCATCCCAAACCCGAAACATAAGTAGTCTGTTGATAGATATGGCAGTAAATGTATATAACATAGGCATCTGCTTTTTACAGACGTGTTTCTTGTCTCTGTGGTTTTCTTTTCCTCTTGCTGTATGGAAACCAAGGAACTATTGGGAAAACAAACATGATGTCTTTTAAGTATTGTCTGAGAGACTGTGACAAACTGCATCCCTTAAAGAAGTCTTTCTTCTTGTGGATTGTATGACATAGTTTTCAGGAAATTGTTAAGTTCAACAGATGGTTGATACTCACAACAGGTCTGTGTGACTGTGGAAAAGTATTGTTTGGGGGTTTTTATATTTTTAAATTTAAGATAATATTTTTGCTCAAAATTTGGCTATGACAAGTTCACTGAATGGGATTGTTTTGTTTTTTGTTTGAGCACTTTGGTATAAGTAGCATCCTTCCCTGGCAGTAGTCTCTAGTTGTTAACTGGTAGCACAGTCATCAGAGTTCATAATATTTTGGGATTTTTGTCCTGAAATGGAAAATTTGGTTTGGTTTTATTCTTCCATTAGTTGGTTAAAGATGAAGGTCCAGGTGAAAACTGTTCTTTGTATTAAGGCTCAAGGTGTGAAAAGCAGGAATATATTGTGATACCTGGCTTAAATTGTTCTCTGGCATTCTTGTTTAATTTGATCATTAGAGTTAACTGAAGAATACGTGCAATATTCGCACAGGAGTCAGATAAATGTGAGAGTTAGTTTAGAGGGGTGGGGAAAGTGTGAAGATTCTGAATTGTGAGAATCATCTCATGCACTTTCCTATTTGTTTCTTTTTTCCTGTGAGGTCTGGGTTGCATAATTTCAGCAAGACTCCAGTGTCTCAGAAAACAGTTTTTTTTTGAATGTTGTGAAAGTTATATATCAGAAAAGAGCAAAATGACACGGATAACTAAGTTCATTAAAGTTCTCTTCTAAAAATTAATATAAAAAGTACCAAACACCAACCCTACAAAACTTCCAACCAAACTTAAAGTACATAGCACTCATTGAAATGTATTTGCCAAACTGCTCTCTGCTGGTCAGAGCCTAATCATTCTGCTCGAATTTCTGCTCATCCTATAAGGCTTATGGCTGGAATTTATACAGTGTAAAACCTCCCTATTGCAATTGATGGAGATAGTAGCCCAAGCGGTAAAGACTCTTTCCCCCATAATATCTACTTGTGTAAATGATGACGATGTTCAGGTTTGTTTTGCGGATGTAATTTGGGAGTAGTGAACCAGCCTTTTTATCGTCTAGACAGAGATTGCTCAGGCTTATGTAGATGGTGGTCTACTCCTGCAAATCCTGCACAGTTTGGTTCTCACAAAGGGAAGCTCCCTAGCTGGTACTCAGTGTTTGTATCTGTGTTGGTGGGGGTCTTCTGGGTTCATGGTATTCTGATATTATTTCTGCAAGTACCTGCTTCCTCTGCCTTTCCATTAGTAGGCTTTTTGAGGTGAAAGCTAAATAAAGTAGTTAAATGGGCTTCTAGCTGAGAGCATCAAGCTGGTTCAGGTTCAGGAAGACATGTAAAAAAAGGAAATGTCTGAAAGGTCTTCCAGTTGCTAGGATAACAATTGTTAGGATTGTATGCCAAATCCTATTACTGCTAAAGAATTTAACGCGATGTCCATACAACAGCATTAAAATTTATGAAGAAGAGTTCATCTTCTGTCTAATCGCACAGCTGGATGCAGTGAACTGTTTCCAAGTTTATGGTGAATTTGTAAATCTGCCTGACTTAGTCATATACGGCTGAGGTTCTTAATGATGCAACTCATTCTAGAATGCTTTTCTGTGATTTTTAGGTGCTCATACACGTGCTCTATGTGAAGGTTTCAGTATGTGTCTGTGCACACTTATAGATGATTGCCAAACACTGATCTATCATTAGAAATATTAAGGGCAGCATCACTTAGGAGCCGCAAGTGCCCATAGTGGACCTCTGGCCAATATTGGGAGTAGAGGTGTGATAACAATGGCTACAGGAATGTTTACGGGCAATCTTTCTATGCGGTGTCCTTTGTGGGAGTAAAAGCTTTAGTGCAGACTATTCCTGCAATTTTTCAGTGATTTTCCTCAATAATTAGCAGAAGTTGTAGCTAACGATGGAATTTACATCAAATTCAGCTATAGAGTGTCTTTGAGTATAGCCTAAAGATGAAGTAGGTTTTTTCCGTAATGAAGCAATGGAGATGCTTAGGTGTTGAATAACCTGTTGCAGCAGCTGTACATTACATTTCCATACACAGGTATAATGTTCTGCTAGTCTGTTTCACTGATTTTAGGGAAGCTTAACAGTCATTAACGCTACTAGTTTTGCCCCAAACATTTAAGTGTATAAGCTGTCTTTCTTACACTTTTAGTTGGAAAAGTTTGTTGCAAAAACAAAGACCGAAGTATAAAGTGCATTCACAGCATGATGTGGGCTTTTTTTGTTTGTTTGTTTGTTTTTGTAAAGTATTTAATTCAGCTTTCTTCAATATTTGAGAAATATTGTAAGTTTATATTGAAGTGTGGAATTCGGTTTCTGTGATGGAGAAAAACCCTTGGGTCTCTGTTTTCAGAAGAGTTTACTAAAACAACTGTTGTTCAAAGTGAATTAAGTCAGTGACCTAAAGATCAAATTATGCCATCAGGACTCCAAATTCAGTAAGTTTTTTTAATACATAGACTTCAGTGCCTTGGGACCAATGTCATGTAAATATATGACACGCAATTTATATGTATATAATATTTTAACAGTTATCTTGAACTACTGGTTGATTTTCTCTATTCTAATAAAAAAGGTGCAAGAAATGTATATGATTCCTGAAGAACATGGTTGATGAAATGCCTGCTCTGGCTCATAATTTTATTATTTCATTGTGAACATAAACTGTGAAGTTCGTAAAGTAGCCTCTGTTTACATTGTCTTGTGTATGTATGGGTGTGAATTATTACTCTAAAGTGAGTTAAGTACAGAAAGAAAGATGTTACAAAAGTTGATATTCTGTAGTTAACAAGTAACAAATTAGCCAAGTTATTGTTGCTTTATTTTTAGTTTTGATTCTTTTCTCATAACTGATAAATGGTTTTCTTGTGCCTACTGTGTTTCTCTGGTCATAATATTCTGGCAGAGGTGGTGATGACTATTGGTTTCCTTCACAGAACTTCACAGAATGTAATAAGATGCAAGGAAGAATCCTCACTCCACTGTGTATTGTACTTTGGCATGAAATTTAGTTCTGCACCCTGCACAGTTCTGTGCTGTGAAGAAAACTTTGGATCTCTCTTTTCTTCAGCAGTGTTTTCATGTTCTGCCTTCTCAAAAACAGCAAGACAGAATGAGACCTGTACCTTTGGAGGCTTTAAATGTTACCTGGGAAATACTCGGCATTTATGAAGGAGTATCGTAAATTGCATTTGAACTTGATGGTTTTTCTGTACAGCTTGTACCTTAAAGAAAAAAAAAAATGAATGTGTTGCTCAAAATTATGTATGCTCATTTATTGTGTAGAGCATGCATTTTATTTTGTAAGGAGATCTTCAAGTAAGAATTGAGACTGAAACCTAAGGGGCCTTGTGAATGCCGCTTTTGAGTTGCCGCTAACGTTTATTTTAAGCACCAGACTAGAGTAACTGCTAATGTTTACCTTAAAGCTTGTAAGTAGTTTAGGAGGTATTGACATGTTCTTTAAAGGAGGAAGCAGTAGCTCAATGTTATTGATGGGAATGAATTGTTTTACATTAATCTAGGTTATCTCACTTGTTGCCTACTTGATTTTAAATAGATGTAATGGTAGATGAAATATTTTTTGAAGGCTTAGACTTCCTTACATGCTACAAAGAAAGTGCTTATGCATTTCTATTAAATGATTTTCATGGCAGTTGTGAAGTACATACATAGATATTTGATACTTGAAACATGTCTGTAATTAGGGAAAAAGGGTAAAGGTTTTACATGTTGATGTTGCTTTATTGCCTTACAACATTTCAGTCACACAATCTACTGGGTTTTGTTGTGGGTTTTTTTTGTCTGGTTGTTTTGGTTTTGGGGTTTTGTGTGTGTGTTTTGTTTGAGTTTGGTTTGGTTTTTGCTTTTACATAGGGGAGCATAATAATTAGTATAGTTAAATTTGTTAATGGCTTTGATCACTTTATCAAAGGTTGAAAATAGTGTAACTCCTAATACGTGAGAATTTCACTTATACCAGTGCTAATAAAATGGAGTAAGGCATGTAATGCAAGGAATAAAAGTCTTAGAATTGCAGGATATTGATGAAATAATTCATAAGCCAGATAGACGGTTTTGGTGTTGTGGCTGATTATCTCACATTCTAAAAGTTTCTTAAGTATAATTTAACAGATAAATAGATATGGTCATTTATTTCCTAAAATATACTGGGATTTTTTTGTACAGGAAGGGTGAGGATGTTTGTTTTCAATGACAGCTGCCTGGGAAGAGTCATGTAATTACAGTCTTTTTAGGAGGTATGATTTTTTATTCAGCAAGAGATGTGGGGGTGGGAGAATGGGGAGGAGAAGCTCTAGCATATGAATCAGATTACTGATGTACTCTGACATGTACTGCTTTCCCTTCATAGTTTTTCTTAATGTGAAGCTCGTGTTGAACATGATGTCGTCACACACAACTTATGACAAAATCTCTGATCCTGTTAATCATCAATATTACATGGTATTTCTTCTTTTCTTGACATGACTGTTGTTTGGACTTCGATGCTATGTTTGCATGGAAATCCAACTGCATCTGGGGTTATAAGACACTTCCTAGTGAAGTTTTTCTGTATTTTTGTGGTGATAGATTGCTCCTGTGATCAATGGTTGAAGTGCTCCCAAAGTACACCCATAAATCAGCCTGTGGCATGCATAGTTATCTTTTAGATGCTTTAGAAAATTAAGTTCTTTATCAGTAAGTCTTCTGGTCCCTGTTCGGGAGCCGTTATTATTTTGGTTTGCCATGTGATGCTTATGACAAGCAATTTCATGAGAGTGAGAGAAATGGGAAATGTTAATATGCTGGGTTTGTTATAATAATTATGAAACATTGTTTCTTTTTTATATTTCTGTGAATAAAAAACATTACTGTGCTACCAGTAAGAAAATAAGAGATTCCTTGCTGTGCTTTTATTAGCATGCTTTGGGATAATGCAATTCTTTATAGGCTGCTTTTTCTGATAAGATTATGCAAAGGCTACTGGCTGCATAGTGGGTTTTTTTTTGGTCAGGCTTGTTATGAAAGGTCTGTAAAGGCATATTTCTCCAATTTGCTGTGTGTTGACTAAGCATCCAATACCAGTATTGATTTAAAAATTGGTCTTTTCACTGATAAAGGATTTGAAGCTCAAGGTTCCATATCTCGGTAGCCTTCTGCCTCTTTATGTTTGTAGCCAGTGTTTACAATCTGCTGGCACATGTTTTTTGTTGCTGCTGAAGTCTGTCTACAAGTCTCATGAAGAAAGCTTTTATAATTCATTTTATCTGTGGAATTCCCAGTTCCAATAAATAGAATTGGGCTTGTGTGTGTAGTTTTCCTCTCTTACTCTAAAATGCCTCTGAGTTTAAAATATTAGGCTTCAGATTTCATTTAATTTGGATTTCTCTCTAAAGTTAATCTGAGGTTTTACAGAGGAAGAATTTCCATATTAAAATTAAATGTAGAATTTTTCTGCTAAACGGTGTTCTTTAAATAGAAGTACAAAACCCCAATGCACCAAAACCATGAACACAAAAGTTTTCCATCTTTAATTGATGGTTGTTTGTCTTGTCTTCAGCTATTATCTTCTATACTTAAGTTTCATGGTTTACTTGGTTCCTGAATTATATTGAAGCAGTGGCTGTAATTGAGACAGTTTGCAGAATGTGTTGTAGTGCCTAAACCTGGTTGGTGAATAGCGTACCAGGAACTGGATACAGTTCAGGAAGCTGAAAAACAGATTATTTACTCTACGTACCTTTCACACTGATTTCCATTATGAACAGTGTTCTGTGAGCTGTTTGCCCTGGTGCAGATGCTTTTCTTCTGAGGGCTTGGCATGTTACAAATAGAGTTGAAATAAAAGTTATCGAAGGCAGAACTTTTTCATCAGCAAAGCCTGTGTCCCAAGACTCATTTTAAAGAAGTATTCTTGAATCTACTCAGCATTTTAAAAAATAGCTTCCACGGTCACATACAGACCATCGTTGCTTGTTCTGCTTAAAGACAGCTCTCAGGCATTGAAATCTGGTTGTTGGCAACTATTTGATTAGTTAAGAAACAATATCATAAAGAGTCAAGTTGCTTGAGTATACTGCAAGCTTTACAAAGCTGATCCTAGCCCTATAGGTTTCTCCAGTTTTGTCTGAATCTAGTTATCTGAATGAGAAATGTAAAAATCCTGTGTATTCAGGCATATAGAATTCTATAGAATTATTATTTACAGTAATATTTCATTTTTCTTCATAACCATGAACAAAATAATGCTGAGTTTGGTATGATTTTTTCTTTTCCTAAGGCAGAGAAGGCTTGCCCACCTTGAGAGTCTTTCTCAAAAGCACTGTGAATGTTCCTCAATCTTAACATGAAAGGGAAAGATTATTTTCTGTATAGTGGAGACAACACTTTCAGCTCATATCACCAGCTTTGGAAGGGGAAGGGTGTTCATTATGCCTGGCTTCAGGGAATTGTTACAAGCATATTAGAAATACAGTCCTAGTTTCTGCAGTGTGCACATGTGTAAACTACTCAAATTGTATGAGGCTTGTTGATTCTTGTCCTTTAATTGCAGATCTGCTGAATTCTGTACTTACAGATGAAGGCATTGTTCCACCACAGCTGAGATCACTCAGGGTCTGTCAGCCTCTGGCCTTCCCTCTGCTGTGAAGGCTTTTCTTGTCTCTAGAAACAATTTTCATAAAATACACACATTTCTTAGCTCCTATTTATATGTACATTTGTAAGTTTATTATTTTGAGGTTTTCTTTTTTTTTTTTTATTTTCAATATAGAGGTAAGATTTTGTATTGGAGAGTGTAATTTGACAGTGTAACCTTACTTTTGATGGGAGTACAAATGTCAGCTGTTTAACATTTTAGGATGGGATGATTTGACTTTAATAAGAAGATGGAGGATGGCTCTCAGTCTGCTCTGAAGTATCAGTAGATCTTTCAACTCTTTTCCTAGACTTTGAATACATGAGATTCATTACTTCATTTCCGTATCAGTGCTGTCTTTTAAAATTGTGGCAGCAGGAACAGTATGTGTAGACAGTGGAAGCATTTCCTTCTTCAGAATTTGTTTCTTAAGACTATCCATGCTGTGGAATGAAACTTTTCAGTCATTAGCATGATGTCTATACCTTCATTTATCTCAGTTATTAGCCAAATGTGTCCAGCTATGTAGTCATAGGATTATGTGAATATAAAAGGTTGGAATTATTTTCGTGTCGCTGATAGGAAAACTGACTCTTGGGGCAGTTAGGTGTATGTCTGGACCCCCTGACATGTGATCCTAAGGAAATCCTTTAAGTTTACTCACTAGATATATTTGAGATTACAGCTGTATTTTACAATACCATCGTGCTGAAACAGTTTAAAGTACAGTGATGTCGTATTGATTTTAAAGAAATGCTTGTCTTATTAGAGAGATTTGTTGTCTAGTGGCAGCCCAAATAGAAAACCCCCACGCTGTCATTTCTCTTAAAATATCATGCTTGCAGATGCTTGAAGGTAGATTTTCCATCCTCTACCATTACTGCAGTAACCTGTTGCACTGGCTTTGTTGTTTTGAGGGGGATAAAGATGCAGCAAACACTTCGACCTCTTAGTACTCACTATGCTTTTGGGCAAGAAATCGGAAACCTTCAATTCAGTATAAGATATAAATGTCAAGTATTCAGTGCAAGAACGAAATGAAGTGCGGGTAAGGGTCAGACAGCAATGCCATGTTAGTATTTCTAAGTTTTAGCTATATTTAGTTATTCCTTCCATTTACTTCAGACTCTCTCTTTGAGAGGAAAACAAAATGCTTCTGATCCCTTGACTTCTCCAGTTGTAGACAAGACATTACCACCAGGCAAAATGGTTAACTGGTCAAACCTTGTGAAAATGGTGCACTTTGTTGGTGAAATACGTATCTGCCTTTTTGGCAGTGAACCCCGCAGTGCTGGTGAGTAGGCAGCAGGATGTCTGAGTATGCTGGATCACGTGCTGGGTGCAGCTAGAGCATGCTGTGGTTAGGCAGTGTACGTGGCCCAGAGAGGAGTCGGTTTGGTAGCTGTGAACACTATGTGCCTGGAAGGACACTGTATCTGCAATTTTCTAACCACTTCCAGACTTTTGCTCTCAATACAGGAGCTCAGACACAGGTGGGAATGTGAATTGACTTTCCTGAACCCTCTGACAGTGCTGTCTCACTGTTACAGATGGGCAGTGACAGGAATGCCTGTTAAGACCCTCTAATGCTGCTGCAGTCTCCTCCAGTGAGGAAAGGAGGTCACAGCATGCACAGGCTAGTGCTGCTGGGAGCTCAGCCTATCCACATGCTGTGCCTGAAATCTGTCCCAAGTCTCATTAGTGAGGAATGCCCGCTGTAGCCAGTGTCTTCAGGTAGTGTGGTTTGGCCCTCCTGAGCCGCTGCGAGAGTACTGAATGCTGGTTTGCTGATGGTCCTCTTCACAGGATCCGTGGCCAACCATTCAACTCAAAAAATGAGTGAAAATAGTGTTATTTTTGATGGCAGTTTTTCTGCTTCATTTCTCCCCGCTCCCTCCATCATCTATGAATGCTGTTCTTTGACAATTTGATGGACTAAATTTGATGGGCAACTTGCAGCGCTCTGACTTTGGTTCTAATTCCAGATGTGATTTTCTGTGCTTTCATTTTTCTCCTCTGAAGTAAGTGTGGCAGTGCTCCTTCTGCTTTCACAGAAAATTATGAAATCCCCCAGTGAAGTCCATTTTCTAAGGGATGTGGATGTGTTGTGTTGTTTCCTGTGGGTGGACCCTGTAGGTAAAAAGTTTCCATGGAAACAATAAGCCCTTATGCTTTTTTCCCACATAATCATGAAAGTTCTGTGCATAGGATACAGTTTGGATCAATCTATTTCTCATGTGGAGGCTCCATGTTTTTTGCCATTTTAAGCTTTGTTTAAAATACAAGTGTTAGTCACTTATCTCATGTGTATGTGTTGAGTGTGATTGAGAATTTGGACTACTTGTTTCACTGTCCATTTAAAATTTCTGAATATTAACGCATAATAACTAAAATCATAAGTTACAAAAAATTGGAAGACTAATAGTAGAATTTGATGTCTTTTTGTTGTGTGAGTGTTTGGGGATTTTTTTTTTATTCAGTAATACAGTCTTTATTTTCTGTGATTTATATGACCATAAATCATGTTACTGCTCTACTGTATCTTTAGCAGAGAGGTAGAAGGGCAGTTTAAAATTTTCATAAATTATTTTAAGGTTCTGGTATTCCAGTCAGGCTCACAGTCTACACTTCTGATAAAATAAAACACTGGGTAGACTGGTCACGATAGTGCTGTCAAACCGAATGTGTGAGGAGTTAAAAAGAATCACCATTTAAAAAGATGGTGGGCTGAAGGATCATCATTCAGAATTGCCTGCTTCAAAACATTCCAAAGTAAAGAAGAAGTCAAACCATTCAGAATATGTTTTGCATATTTTCGCAGACTGTGTTATCAAGCTTTTTCTCTGCTATCTTAATTGAAAGACAATGGCTTGTAAGAGAAATTTGGCATTCTTGCTTAATAATACAACTATAAGAATGTGCATTGCTTTTTTTACTTCCAGAGGTTTCATGGTTTCAGCATCTGCCACCAGCTAACCTGGACAGAGGATTTTGAGTTCATTTAAGATCTTAATATAGAACTTGCTACTTTTGAATTGCTGCTGTCCAGATGTTTTAGGAGGAATATGACAGAATCAGTTTTCTCTCTGGAGCTAATGTAACCTTTATTGTCAAACAGCTAGGCTTACATAGATTATGTCATGACTTGGAATAGCTACTCTGCTGCCACGCTTCACAGTGCTGCCATACACAGGTGACCGACCTGTTCTATAAAACTTTGAGGTATCAGTTTTCTGTCTGTTCTGAAAAAAATGGTTAACCTCCAGCATTTTGCTAAACTCATTTTTTCCTGAATTAGGGGAAAATTTAAACATCTGATGATTGGGCTGTTGATTCATAAAATGTTTTTTGCTAAAATGAATATCCCGCTTAATATAGATGTCTCTGTATGGTAACTTAATATACAGATAAGTTGAGAGCAGGTAAAGTGTGTCTGACAAGTTAAACTAAGCTCTTTAGTGTGACATCTCTTTTGTTCTTGTTTGTTTGTTCCTTTAGAAGCCCTACATTAAGACTTGATACTTTTTGGTGTGCAGAAGCATATTCTGTTTGCCATTCACTTTCTGGAAGTGTTTGGCACTGAGTAGAATCAAAAGGGTGGAAAATTTAAAATACAGATGCTGTATTTCAACTACTAGTGAAGTATTACTGTGTTCAAAATAAAACCAACCAAACCCTGCTGATGTTGTAGCTCTTCTATCAAGTAATTAGTCAAAGTAGACCTAATCTTGAAATCAAACATTTTGACTGCAAAATAGCTTTTATGTCTTCTTACATTACTGATAATGAACATTTTGGTGACACTGAAAATAATAATGTAGTATTATGTGTCACGTAAGTTTAAGTGGCATTATGATGACATAATGGCATGTCTGAGTTCTCATGTCTGTAGTGCAAACATGTATTCCCAATTTTATGCTACTTCAGTTTAATGAGGGAAAAACTAAATGGTGTTTCTTTGGTCTTTATTCTGCCTGAATTGCTGCTAAAATATTTAATGGTGAACTGCCATTTCAGATCTAATTTGTAGAAACAGATTCACTTACTGTCCTTCCCATGATGAAGAAGAACAAAAGGCTTTTATCACTATTCGTCTGTATGTTTTCTTTCATGATTTGCTTTGCATGTCAGGTCAGTCTGTGCTGGGGGCTTCTCAGCTGTTAATTGTGCTGTCTTTCATGGTCTAGATGGACTGTTGGAGCTATGTTCCGTATATTATCTGAGTAATTAGCCTTTTTAAAAATAAAGATTTTTTGGGGGTGTGGTGTTTGAGGTATTTTTGTTTGGTTTTTGTTTGTTTATTTGTTTTGGTTGGTTTGGTTTAGTTTTTGGTTTGTTTTTTTTTTTTTCACATGATGAGCTTTGGCTCATCACTTGTACCTTTGCTTTATCTGATGGGCTTGATTATCTCTGCTTATTGAGTACTGTATGTAGGAGTCATTTTGGTTAAAAAATTAGTTCTATAAGGAATGTTAAATCTGTTCTGTGCCAGAGGTTCTATGCCAGTGTATGGACTGTTTTTCTGTCTCTTCCAGCAATTTGAAGGGTCTTGTTTTTCGTGGTAATTCAGAAGGGAGTTTTTTATGCCTCATGCTGCTACCTGTGATATAATTTCTCTAAAACTGTAACAAATTGAGGCCATCAGATATGGGCCTCAAGGTAATAATGAAAAGTATTTACTTGTGACTGACAGAGAATCAAGTTTTGAAAAGCTTGAACCTTGGGCAAAGACTTGCCCAAATTTACTCCTTTTTTGATGGAAAAAGCTGTTTTTGGAAAATGTGGGGGAAGGGTGGCAGTTTCAGGGTGAAATTTTCAGGTGATTCTATTCTATGCACAAAGCAACAGGAAACCTTTACCAGGTGTCCTCATAAAGTCAGTTACGTTTGGTATAATGTTAGGGCCACCTAAAACCACATTATAAAACATTGGCCTTCACTTCTGTGCCTGAAAATACATGTCTGAGTGGCAATTATTTGTCATGCATGTAAAATTGTGGATATAAAAACAGCAGAGCGTGTCACTAGGAAAATCAATTCTAAACTCTTTGCGCGCTGAGTATATGCTCCATAAAATTTATCTTACACAAAAGGAAATGAATGCATGGGCTGTAAAGAAGTGTGCAGCAGAAATGCCAACCGTAATTTTGCGGAATTTTTTTCTGCGTAAGAACAAAAGTTTCGAAGGAAAAAAGCTATCAAAAAATCCCCACTTTGCAGAGCTGAGCAGCTGGTAGAAGGTGCCTCTTGACAAAGCTGGCCACACCGATCCTGTTATTACTATGAATTTGTACAACTTTCATGACTGTTGGAGAGCGACAGTCTGCAACTGGAAGATGCCGGGTGTGTGCGCCTGCAAGTCTCCAAAGTCTGACTTCTGTGTGCCCAAGTCTGGCGTGTGTCAGAGAATATAGTAGTTCTCTGACATAATTACTTTTTCCCAGTATAAAGGGCATCTGAAGATATTTCTGCAATTACATTTAAACTTTTTTTGGGTTTTGTTTGTTTTAGGAGGAAACTTTCTTGAAGAAAGACTGAAATTATGCATAGAAGATGAAGCAATAAGTCATTAAATAATTAAAGATAGATTGAAGACTCCCTTTTTCAAACAGAAAAAAAAAATTGAAGCTCGTGATCAAGCATTTAGAATATCTGTATTATTTTTACCTAGCGCATGTGGAATTGATGAGTGGGAAATTGTTTCCAAAGATTTCTCAACATCAATAATTAATCTTTGTGCGTTCTCCTTAAGTGTTGTCCATGACTGCAAAAAGTCAATACCTCTCTTCCTATATGACATTTAGAAATGAAGCTTAATGATACCCATTATGATCTTAGCTTTCAGATTTGGAGTAGTTGTTAAATGCAGAGTTCTATTACAGCATGAGGTATTTGCAGAATTTTCTGTTAATACTAAATACCACTTCATCAGTGTCAGCTATGTTTTAATTTGTACAACTTTAAATAAGAAACATATAGACTTGAAACAGGGAGAGGATGCTATGGATTCTTGATTGTAATATTTGATGGTCCAGTAGTTCCCTTCTCTCAGTAATATATTTAAAATGTGGTGATGGCAAAATGTATTTAACCTGAGTGATTTTTGAAGTACGTATTACTGCATTTTGAGGTTCCCCAGAGTGCAAATGTAATTGTTATTTCTTAGAGACATTATTGTGGATTTAATGTGGGAAAGCTCTGCACATAAAATAGAACCTTCTAGAGGGAAAAAAAAAGTGTTTTCGCAGGGGAATACAGGTTGGTACCTGCGAGAACAGGGGCACACTATGGCATAAAAGTATTTGGTAAAAAAAAATAAACTAAATCGCAAACCGGAATGGTAGAGTGGGTTGACAGCAATTTCTGTTGTAAATTTCTTTTCTCTGAAATTGGCAGGTGCTGTAAGGACACGCACCGACACACACACACACTGACCAAGGCTCCTGCCCCTCTGGCCCAGTTGAGTGGCACCACAGGCTGGGGGCAGAGGGCGGTTGCCCCAGAGGGTCCGTGTGCTCAGTCCTAGCTTGCAGCTGGCTTTTTTGAGTAGCCAGCTGTTCCACATCAGACTCAGCCTTCCGCATGGTTTTTGGCACCCATAGAGGGCTTCTCATTGACAGGCACCTTTCTCCACTTTCTATTGGTTCCTGACTTGGGTGGTCAGATTAAGATGCCAGTTGCTTCATTGCTGTATGGCCCCCAACTAATCTCTTTGATTTTTTTCCCATGGATCTGAGGGCAGTTAGTGGTTGTTTCCTGGGTTGCAATGACTCTCTGGCCTCTCACCATGAAGACATTAAAATGACGTAAAGTTGAATGACTGCTTTAGTTTCTTTCCTTGCACAGCTGTGGAATAAGATAGACCCTCTCATTTGGCAGAAATTTCAGTCAGCCCTCTCCATGCCGATTACATGTGCTGTAAGGAACAATTATATTTGTTTTTCAGAATGTCATCTGATTGGTGGGCATACCTATAGTTCAGACCTTGTTTTATCTGAGCGATGCCTTCAAGTAAGCTTCACCCCATGACACACTCGTATATGTGTGTATGTACAAGTGTTTTTTCAGGAAGCTTGCTAAGATAACAATTTGGCAGTATTCATAGTTAATGTTGTTCAACACTTTTCGTTACGGAGGTGTTTGTTTTTTTCTTGCTAAAAGTCTTGCTGAACTTTAACTCTTTGGCCCAAATGCTCTGTGCTGTCTCTCAGTTGAAAAGATTCAGAAGAGATGATACAGGTATGTCCTTGAATAAAACTAGGAGAATTACTTGCTTTGATCATGTTAAAGATTTAAAATGAAAACATAATTGAAGTTCCTAGTCTTTGCCTACCTTTTGTTGGTAGTATTTGCTGAGTAAATCTGCTAAAACAACAACAAAAAATTACTACAATAAAAAAAATAAGTTACTGGTTTCCCCTCTGAGAGTGTTAATTAAAAAAAACACCTTTCAGAATACCTTGAGAATACACTCTGACTTAACTTTTTTTTTTTTAATTACATCATACTGTGGCAAAAAAAATAATTCTGAAATTAATTGTGACATGATTTTTCTTGTGGTTTGAAGTTTCCTAGATAGGAAATAGGGGAGAAGAATTTACATAGTGAACAGATCAAGGTGTATTTTCTTTACTTTTTTTTTTTGCAGTATGATTCCTGCAATGTTTGACATTGTCTGTCTTTTTGATTTTTTTGTCAAACATTCAAATTTGGTAGTTGTCTTTTTGCCATAATGTAACACTGAAATAAATTGTGTGTGACATGTAGTGACAGACAGCTATTAAGATAATACTGTTGTTTAAATTGTTGCATGAGCTACAAACTGTTGAGTAATTTATGTGCTATCCCTTTACTTTCCTTCCATTTAATCGTGGTAAGTCGCATACCAAAATTTGGTCTTTACTTAAAAGTTTGTCTCTTCAGTTCCTGGTTTAATTTCAGTGTATTAGCTGTTCCGATAGTGCAGATTGTGCTGTTCAGTCAAAATGGTGATATATACTGTGTGAAGTATATATTAGTGGTTAATAAAGCAACACCCATCCACCTGTAATTGGTTTATGGATAGATATTATTTGCGTAAGTTTCCTGACATAGGTCTCTCATTTGAAGTGCTCTTATATCCAGCTGTAGTTTCACGTCTTTTGTTTCTGCAGTGAGGCCCTTCATAACCTGTTTTGTCTAATGATACAGTTAAATGCTGGTTTCTAACACAGAGTAGTTTAAGAATTTATCTGACCAAATAACACATGAACATTAGTTTCATTGCATTTTGAGGGTCGGTATTCAAACTTCCACCATCTGTGAGACATAAAAGATATTGAACTAGCATAAATTGTATCTAATTCCCCTATCCTTTCTCTCCTTTCTCCTGTTAGAAAAGGCTGTAGCAGAAGGCTAAAAGCCAGCTAACATTTGGTGTTACACACATTTTATTTCTTCTTCTTTTTTTCCTTAGTAAAATCAGATGAAGATATAGTAAATCAAGCCCATTAAAATTCCAAGTGTGCAGATCATTGCAGGGAGTGCAGGTTTTGTTTTTGCTTCAACAGACACCCTGTTATTTTACACAAAAGCATACAGTATTTTATGTTCTTGGGTAGTCATTTGGAAATACTGTATGAGTTTTAAATTTGTTTCAGTATCACTAGTTGTAAAACTCCTGTCTTGCTCTCCATAGTTTGTTATTCAAAGACTTTAAACATCATCTGCTTCCAAAATGCAGAAGACCGTGATGCCATTTAAGAGTGAACAATAAAAATATAGTTGGACAGGTAAACCAGCAAAATTTACAGCCCTAATAAACTGCAACACAGTGGAGAGGCTGATACAGATTTTTATTGTCTTGCACTAGGAATGTAATACTGTAATCCTTACAGCAATTCCTCACCATGAATCAGAATTGCAATAAATGAAGACGGAATACACTTTTGATAGTTTTGAGTGCCTTTTAATATTATTTGCTAAATACAAAACTGATAGTTTTCTAGAAAGCTTTAAATCTTTGAACTAGACAGTAATAAACTTTCTGCTCATCCTAGATCTCTGCACAAAAGTATAATTTCTGAGATCCCTTGAGTCCTTTTTCCATATATCCAGTGACAAATATGATGATGGTGATCCTACAAACATTTTCACTGTATTCCTTTTTTTATAATCACTGTACATAACTGCAGTGACACAAAGATAAATATAAACAGGTGTTAACTCAGAAACATAGAGGAAATTATTGAAGAATGAGGAAAATAGTGCAATGGTAAAAAAAAGAATTTAGGGAAAGTGGATCCATCACTGCAGGCCAATTTTACAATTTTATATATCTTCATTTTAGTAAGATCTGTTATTTCTTCTTACATGTGAATGTGTATTTATATGAAGACAATCCAAAGCCTTTGAACTAAGCAGAGGCTTAGTGAATTTGTTGCTTGTACCAGCTCTTTATAAGGGCTTTTATTTTCTATTAAAAGTTCAAATGCTCTTATGCATCAACTTGTAAGTCATGCCATGTTACTACTAAAACATTCAGGTAGTTACTTACTGTCCTAATTAAAAGGATTAAAACCATAAAAGTTCACTGTTTGTTAAAAGAATGGGTTTCAGCTGAGAAAAGTAATGGTTTCAAGTTCAAGAATATTATATTTCTTCACAAAAGGCTGAAGTCCTGTTGCAAAATAATTGTTAAAAAAGGTGTATCATAATTAGCTCTTTTGAAAAGTGGTGTATCTTAAAACGATTTACAAGATTCCTTTCTTCTCCCGTACACATAAAGGAGTAAGTTTATTGATCAACATCTTTGGGCATCAATGGCAGCAAGAATGCCTTCATTCCTCTATTGATTAACAGCAGGATTTTAGTGAAGCAGATGAAGAGAATCTTCAGTAATTCCTGAAGTATCAATGTAAGCCATCAGTAGAAATCAGGAAAAAAACCATTTCTTGATTTTTGTTGTTGTTGGTGTTTGGGTTTAGTTAGTTTCATTTTGAGTTGGTAGTTTTAATACACAGTAATTTCTCATTAATATCCTATCTTCAGTAAATACTAATTAAAACATAGCAATTGCTGTGTTACTGTTACATTAATTATAGCAAGTATGACAGATTTTTGTTAACAGCTTTGTTATTGTGCCTTGAGCATTCCTGCTTATAAAGTGCACTTTTACCCATGTTCCATCATTCATGGGACTGTACTCATTATTCACTGTTGCTTCTAATGTACCCGTGAAAACAGCTCATTTTTTCTGCTCAAAATGAAGTGTATGGATCCCTGGCTGTTTATGGTGGTGTGGACATGGAGTCAACATGGAATGAAGCAACAGAGCAGAAAAACGCTTGCCCAACCAATACTCAATGCAGCATCTGCAGCCTCACCAGGATCACCAAAGTCTAAACTTGGAAAATCTGAAGTCTGGGCCAGGGTTGTAACAGTTACTTTGCTGCCTTATATCCAGGATGTGATGTGATCCCAAAATCTAGACCCAAGTTAAGGTAATATAATAATACAAAAATAAGAGGAGTAGATAGGACCTGAAGTAGTGAAGATGAAAGGGTATAATCTGAATGTGCCTTGCTAAGTTAAGTCACTGCACCTAATTTTCAGTAACTGATGAGCATTAAACTCAAATGAGCCAAATATTTTGGTGCCAAAACACCTTAAAGTTCTGTGACAGGCATTTAGGTACTAAATTCCTTTCAAAATCTGCGATTTTGGCATAGTGATAGTTATTTGGAGATGCTTCTATTATTATGTAAATGTGTGACTTGTAGTTGTGTTTTCTTTCCCTTTGTAGAAAGTAATGAACTGAATTCAGCAGACAAGTTCTCCAAGCCTGGCAGTGCTCAAGATATACCTCTCTTCGTGTTTGCTAGGATTTAACAACCAGAAAGTGTGAACAGAGTGAATAATTAGGGAAAGAGTAATACTTAAAAGGATATTAAGTTCTCCATTTCTAGGTTACTCTGAAATACATGTGCTTCTTTGTTGAAGAAGTAGTTAAGAATGTGGATTGTATATTGAAGGGGTTTTTTTATAAGCAGGAAAACCAGCGAGAGTCCGCTCTAATTGGTCTGTGGTAGTATATTTCCAAGAAACTAGATTAGATATAATTATCTTGGGAGGTTAGGCAACCCTCTTATCCCCATTAGTGTACTTACATAATGTATGTTTTAATACCATCTCACAGTAAGGCTACTGGTAAACCACAGGAGATATGCAGATTCCCAGTGTTGCCTTTTCTTTCTCAAAGGCACAGAAGAGATATCACTATTCCTGGAGGTGTGGTTTTCTTTCTTTCCCTCTATTTGATATAGCTTATTATGGGCATTTGTAATTTTCCAACAAGCTTGGCCTTGGGTGTTCGGTTGTTCTAAAGAAAAGAAAAAGGTGATTGCGAACAGCTGAATGTTTTTCCATTCCTTGGAAGAGGGTTGTGCAACTGATGATATCTGGTTGATTTGATGGTGGAAATTAGCAGTAGGAGGAGAAGATTTCTAATTTTATATGCTTTTTTTCACTAGTGGAGGAAGGTGAGCTTCTGTGCGAAACCTGATATGCCTGGGAGTGGTATTGAATGTGTAAAGTTCCACACTAATTGTAAAATTTCTGTATGATGTTACCATTGTAATGGTATAAACGTTATTGATGTAAATGTATTAGTAAAAGAGCCCATTAGGTTTTAGGATTCAAGAAATCCCTCATTAGATCCTATGAACAGAGCTCTTACTAGTTGTTTTAAAAGGGAAAACATTTTCTCTGTGCCTCCATGTGTGCAACACTGTCAGAAATGTGTGAACTTCTTGAAATGTCTTTCAGTGTCTCAGTGGAAGATTTTTCTTCTATTTTTATTTCTCTGTGGTTGAACACTGTCAGTTTTAGTGGTCTGACAAACATGAGGACTTTGCAAGTGCTGTCTCCTTTTGTTTCAGCTTTCTTGCCAGGATATAACCTATTTAGAAGCTTTTGCTTCTGTTTCCGGGTTTTTTTTCGTTTTTGGTCTTGGGTTTTGGCTTTTTTTCATGTTCAAATCATGAATAAAATTTCTTGTATAAAATCAAAATATAAGAACAACTACCCAGCTGAAATGAAAAAAATGGCATTCAGGTTTAGACATTCTCCGTTTCTTGTATGCATTTCAGATTGAATATTTTTCTGTAAGATATACACTTACTGATATGGCCAATGGCCAAATTAGTGATAAAGAGGCTATTGGGATGAATTGTGTTGATCTGGTGAGGGATGACTAGTAAAATCTATTTCAGTTTAAAAAGTGGCAACAACAAAGCCCACAGCAACCATAACAAAAACCAACAAGCATTAACAAAAAAACCTACTTTTTTTGTTGGCACATTTTGCTAATTCCACTCCACCTTTAGGTATCTATTTGAAAAGCAGTTCTTGGACATGCAGCCTTCTGTGATGGGTACTTCCAGTAGGAACTTACTCAGCTTAGAGAAGGTTGTCTCCCCCACTGAGCTCTGAGTGAGCTGAAGTTATTTTGAGCAGTCTGGATTGGCACAACGTAAATCATTAATATTAATGCCTTTACAACTTTCACATTAACAATTTTATGGATCCTTCTGGGGAGAAGTGCTGAAATCCAAGGTCTTCATTTTACCATGATAATCTTGAGCTTTGCATTCGTTAGAGATTGTGTGTGCTTATTTAGAGTTGGACTGAACTTTTAAAACCATTTTGCTTTCTGAACATCTCTGATAGGTCATAGTATAGACATATCCTAGTGATAACAATAGCTGTTGGTGGTACTGGAAATTACAGGAGAATTCTTTTGTGTCACTAACTTTACCAGGAAGGGCTGTCCTCTTTAGATACACAGAACTGTACAAGAGCTAACCAAAGATTATGTGAGTCAACAAAAATAATCCTCAAATGGGATTGCATATTTTTTCAGTTTGTCTAATTTCAGTCTAAGGCATATGGGACCTTTTGTTTGGCAAACCTCTGGATTTTGCATTGAATTCCAAGTTGTGGCGTTATAAAAAAACACTTCTTTTTTTCAAAACAGATATCCAGATATTAGTGGATCAAGTTTTCAGTGTTTGGAGCTACTGCATTTAATGCTTCAGAATACGATACTTTGTGTGTGTAGTTGAAGCTCTCAGAAGATGTTAGAAATGAAACATTTGGGACACTGGTGCAAAGATTTTATGTGAATATTGCTTCCCTTGGTTTCAGTATTTGCTTTGCTTTTAAAGCATATTAAAAAAAGTCAGAAACAATATAGAATGTGATCTTAAGGAAATAAATCATTCACCAGTGCATCTGTTTTTTGAGGGTTTGGAGTTTTTTAAAGGGCAGGGTGGGGTTGTCAAACATGTTAGGCAATTTAAGTAGTATTTTTGGTAGTTTTCAATCATGATAAGGTAAGATAATAAGCATAGAGTCACAGAATGGCCTGGGTTGGAAGGGACCTTAAAGATCATCTTGTTCCAACCTCTCTGCCATGGGCAGGAACACCTTCCACTAGACCAGGTTGTTCAGAGCCCCATCCAGCCTGGCCTTGAACACCTCCAAGGATGGGGAGTCCACAACTTCTCTGGGCAAAGTGTTCCAGTGCCTCACCAAACTCACAGGAAAGAATTTCTTCCTAATACCTAATCTAAACCCACTCTTTTTCACTCCCCCTTGTCCTGTCACTGTAAATTGTCTCTCTCCATCTCTTTTGTAGACCCCGTTCAAGTTACTGGAAAGCTGCAACTTCATATCACCCTTAAGCCTACTCTTTTCCAGGCTGAACAGTCTCAATTCTCTTAGACTTTCCTCATAAGATTTCTGGTGGACTAGATTTTGAGAAGAGGGGGAAGATACTATGTGAAAGGCTAACATGATCCAAAGAATTTTTGAATAACTTTTTGAAGAATTTATTTGCAGCCATATGTTTTGCTTTTTGTTTGAATGAATAAGCTATATAGCAGTCACAATGGTGATAATTTTATCTATATTTTTTGTCATCTTTAATTCCCTGCCATTGACATTCATCACTGTGTGAAAGCAAGAGAACTATCCTGTCTTAAATAGAGAACATACAAAACAACCTACAGAAATATGTGAAAATTTTACTGTAAATAGTTAAAGTACTATAGTGCTTTTACTAAAGTAAAACAGTTTAAAGTACTTGCTGTGCCTCTCAGCCGATTGCTTAGCTTTTCCTTTGAGACCAGTATGGATAGGAGCAACTTTACAGGTGCACAAGTCAGTTGCAGAGCTCACCTACAATTGTTCCTACATCTATAGGGATGACTGCACTGATATGTTTTTCAGTCTGTACTTGACTTTGCCCTTACCTATTACCCATGATGCAACCATCTACCACACAATAATTTATTGTTATTTCACAAATCTCTCCTTTCAGCCCCAACTGTTGTTAAATTGGACCAAGTTTTGCACTTACACCCAAGTTACTTAATTTTTATTCATGTCTAATTACTTTTAATGACACAGTAAAAACAGGAGATGATGCAAAGGAACGGACTGGATTCTGGTTTTAGTGTGCAAGTAATATTTCTGTATTAAATTTCCAAACACTTTTATCTGTGGGAGAAAGAGTGGAATTGCAAAGGTATGAAGAGAGAGCATTCTGTAATGTGCTGGGTATTTTTAGATAACACTTTAAAAGACAGGAGTTTCTTTTCAAAGCCCAGGCTGATTTGTCAACATCTGCATTTGGAAAATTTATGCAGTATTCAACATTTCATAGCAAACAGTGTAAAAGAAGTGCTGAACCTGCAGCACCATTTTTATTGCCTCTAATCAGAAGCAAATTGCAGTTTAACTAAACTTTGTACTATGTTTACTTTGTGATATGTAACTGGCAACTTGCCATCTGAATGCTTTCAGTAGTGAACTGTCTCAAGGGGAGGGAGTATGAGATTTTTAAAAAGTCACTTTCACTATGGGATTGGCTTGCTGCTGTCAGCATGCCAAATTTGAAACCAGATTGAAAGTTGTGAGCGTGTTACAGATCCTGTTTTCAGCAATCTTCATCTACTGCTGAGAAAACATGAAATAAATCCTGTATAGAGAGTGATAGAGGAACACCATGGAAGGCATCAACTAAATCGAACACTAAGTGAAAAAGCACACACCTCTACATTTTTGGACAAGTTCTGTAGCTTCTTTCCTCAGTTTAATATTACTCCATTCCTTTCAAAATGTTTGGTAACATTTTATCCATCTGTAAATCCCTGAAGTACTAAAGTGCATTTATAATTCTAGTATTTATAAAAATCTGCCTTACAGAAGTGAGTATACTTTTGCTAAATGTGCCTGGGAAGCAGTTTTCTCATAAGCCCTGGTTACTTTTTTCTCACTTCAAACTGTTATCTGTCACTGTGCACCAACAGAAATGTTACATTTTTTTTCCTTTTGTCATTGTGCTGTGCCTACCCAGAAGACTTGGTTTCTTCCCTCCTAACATATATGTGGACAGAGTCATGACTGTAAGGAAGAGCATAGGTATCTTATGTGAAAGGGAGAAATAGATCTGATCGTATGTACTATTCCTGACCATTCCTCATTCTTTTACAACTGGGCCTGTTGGCAAAGTATTTATTTTTCCAGGTCAGATTTCAACTTGTTCTTCATTTCTAAGTTTATCCTCTCCAAAGATGTGCTTTCCTGCAGAATCTCACCCTCCCTCCACCAGTTTTGAATTTGTTAAAAAAATATACCTCAATAAACTGTGTTGCGTTACTTTAGGGGTTTAAAACTTGAGTTAAAGGATTTCAGGAGAATGATGGGTTGATGTTGATATTGAGTATCAGCTCAAAAGCTACATGTTTCAAAAAAAACCCCACTACCTTAAAAAAAGAGAGGTTTACAATTAAATGCTTTCTGAATTGCAGCTTTAGCTAATTTTTTTTTGTGATGCTGTCTGAATTATCACACCATAGGTGGTATATTTTAGACTGTTGATTTTTGATCTTTCATGCTTCAGAGGCTTTGTATCAGCAATAGTGTGGTCAGCAGGACAAAGGCTGTGACCATCCCCCTGTACTCAGCGCTGGTGAAGCCACACCTTGAATCCTGTGTTCAGTTTTGGGCCCCTCACTACGAGAAGGACATTGAGGTGCTGGAGCATGGCCAGAGAAGGGCAATGGAGCTGGTGAGGGGTCTGGAGCACTTATCTTAGGAGGAGTGACTGAGGGAGCTGAGGTTGTTTAGTCTGGAGAAAAGGAGCCTTGGGGGAGCCTGGAAAGAAGTTGTAATGAGGTGAAGGTCAGTCTCTTCTCCCAAGTAACGCCTGATGGGACCAGAGGAAATGGCCTCAAGTTGCTCCAGAGGGGGTTTTCATTGGGTATTAGGAAAAGCTTCTTCACTGAAAGGCTAACCAAACACTGGAACAGGCTGCCCAACAAGGTAGTTGAGTCACCATCCCTGCAGGTGTTTAAAAAACTGACATGTAGATGTAGTGCTTGGGCATGAGGTTTAGTGGTGGAATTGGCAGTGCTGGGTTAATGGTTGGGCTTTATGATCTCAGAGGTTTTTCCAACTTAAACAATTCTATGATTCTGTGACTGTCAAGCAACATCTCAACACGTAAGACTGATGCTTCTTCTAATATTTAGAATGCTATGCCAGTTCTATGCCTTCTACTGTGTGTTTGCTTCCAGTCCTTTCATAAAGAGAGGTTTACCATGCATCAGGCAAACTGAACTTGCTGAGTCTTGTGGTTATAGCAGATAGAATATCAAATTCTTTGCTCAAAAGTGTGATCAGGCAAGAAGTTTAGTGTCCCTTTGTGATACAAGTTCCTTCAAATTCTTTAATATGCACTGCATAAAAGCAATTATTTATTTTGTTAAAGTCCTTGGTTCTTCAAATGTCATTTAAATAAGGCAATGAGCTCTTGATTGCTGCTGTGGTAGAAAGGCCAAGTCACTTTTTAAAATCACCGTTATATATTTTGGATATTTGAAATAAAGAAGGTGTATCAAATGTGGGGCTATCAAGTCAACCTATTCATGGCTAAAACACTAATAGAAATGCCAATTCACACAAAATTATGAATATAATCGTTTCACCCTAAAAAGATTCAGTGATTGAAAATATTTTCTTCTTAAAGTGAGCTGAAATTGGGTGTAATGACAGGAGAAGGTACATTTATATGGGCATATTAGTCTGCATGTGGTAAAGCGATGCTCTCAGAAGATTATAATATGTGGTATTATTTGATCACTACCAAAAAAAAAAAAATAAACTGTGGATGTATTGTCTTGGAAACTAGTGTTTCTTTGAGTCTTTTCTGGGATTTTTTTTTGTTTCAGTACAGAGCACTAAACTTTCTTAAAAATTCTTTGATGTTGCATGTCTTTAAAAGTTATTGACACTAGAGACTATTCAGATTTGTTACTGGCTTCATTTCTCCTGCTAAACAGAAATATCTTGACTTTACTGTGGGGATTTTTTCCTTTCTTTTTTTTTGAATTTCTGGAGCAGATGTTTGTCTTCTATGTGAGACATAAATTGTAGGTTATGGTAAAGGTGGTGAAGTTCACACTTTTCGTTGCCTTCAAAAGTTGCTGTAATATCACCAGCTGTGTTCCCATGGGTTTATCAGTCAATGCTCTACTCATGCAATCCTTAAAATTCAGGGAATGACAGATTTCACTGAGTCAGTTCTTGAAACAAATAATATATTTTTGCTTAATTAGGTGAAATAGAATCTTGAAATACGAGATTTCTATTTTTTTCAAACTGTTAGAAATCCTTAAATAATTAAGCCCGTATGTTCCTTACACTGCACAAAACTGTTCAGAGAGAACAAAGCCAGTTAAAAATTCAACGACTAGATAGCTGAAGAAGATACATAATGTTAAGGGTTGTCACCAAGATTTCCACCTAAAATTAGGAATTAACAGGATTTGACAGCCACAAAACTTTAAATTTTTACTGGGGAATGGAGGATTCCTGACAACTCGGGTCAGATCTTTTAATGACACATTGTACACTGGCAAAGGCAAAGCTGTTGGCACATAAAACTCCAGGTCTATCAGCCCCCATAAGATCAGTAAATTATGTATAGCACTGCTTTAGCCTCTGGTTATGGTTGGATTGGAAAGATATGAATGTTCTTGTGAGTCAGGTTTTATTCTCCTTCCTTGTAGTATAAAATACCATGTGTTGCAGAGGTGAAAAACAAAGCCACATATCTATGAAAGACCTCACAAATTAAGTTTATGGATGTCACAAGTTTAAAATGAGTGCTTAACATTAATGAAAAAGTCATAAAAGAATAAATGTCAATATATTTTTTTCCAGTAAAAGAGCCAAAGCGGGAGAATACTTCAGGGAGGAAATTTTCCTTCCTAATTCTCATTCCATCCAGTCCCAGTAAAGGTTGCTCATTGCATAAATCCTGAAGAAGTAATTATTAGGAGCATTTTGCCTTAAAAGTTGTACAGGAATGGAAGCAGGTAGACACCTGTATTTCACAAGAATCAGAACAATAAGAGAAGCTTAATTCTGAGCTGTCACCTAAATGATTTCTGTGAAGTTTTAAAACTAATGTATGTTAACTTAGACAGGAAGCAATCAGTTTTTCATTGGAATAAAAACACAGATACAGGAACGCTTGGGCATCCTTTCACAAAATCTTCTGGTGCCCCAAGTTTCAGATACGTTTTGCTCAGGTGCAGTGTGGCCCCAGATGTCATCACACTTTCCTGCTGTGGCGTTGCTAACAAGCCTTCGCAGGCTGTGGCTGCTGAGAAGGGCAGTGCTCCTGTGGGTTTATGGAAGTCAGCTTATATGTGGTTTTAGTTAATAACCATTTCACACCTAGACTGCTTCCAGGCCTTGAACTCATATGTCTGCAGTCATATCATGCGTCAGCAAAGTAGGTGTTTGGAGCCAGGCTGTCTCTGTCACCAACTCTGTGACTGTGTCACAGGCACAAGTAATTTGTAACCTGTATGGTGAGGGACATGTGGGTAATGGAGAGTTTTCTAATGGTTAATTAATGCCATACAAAAACCTGTGAGGAAATCAAAATTCATCCTTTGAAGAAGGACCTAGACAGTATAGTAAACATGGTTTCATGTAATTGGTTTTTTTTCTGCTCTCTGTAAAGTGATTATTTTCCACTTTGAGTATGAAGTAATGCAAGGAAAAGCAGCATGTGACCCTATCAGTGAAATTATAGTGCGTGTATAGTAGTCTATTATAATTTTGATGTTTTTCTCTGCTTATTATTTGCTTTGTCAGCTTCAGTGACTTTCCTCAAGCAAGAATTCCTAATGTTCAAAATAGGAAAACCCTAGTGCAAAACCTTGAACATGTCTTCTTTTCGCAACAGAAATAGCTTATATGTTCCTGTTTCAGCCTAAGGTTGCTCCACTGACACAAAACTTTGCATAATGCCTACGATTACTTCCGTAAATACCTTTTTCAGGAAGGTATGACCCAAGGTTCTTTGAGAGTCCAGGTAAATAGTAATTTCTATTCTTTGTTCATTATACTGTTGACTTTCCACCAAGAACTGTAAGAGGTCAAAGAAGCAGGATTTACCTTATTAGTATTCTGCCCATATTTTCCTATTACTTCATGGTTATCTGTTTCATTTTAGATTTAGCTCATTCTGAAGGTGCCTGGCTTAATTATTCTGAAGACCGTTAATGCTTTTTTTTCTAAAGTTAGTCACAACATGAATTGCTTAGGCAACCTTCACTTTCTGTGTGAAGCCAAAGAGTTGAGACCAAGTTTTATCTCTGTGTGAATACTAACTGATCAAAACCCTATGATGCAATAGGCCAGAAAAACTTAAATTTACTTGTAACTTTTGTTCACTGTGACTACAGTTTTTCCTCACTATTAGCAAGCAGTACTGTCAAGCAAAACTATTTCAAATGTTCAAATTGAAACCAATCTTCTGTTAACCTGAGATTCCCCATTATAAAACAAACACTAAGCAGAATTTATTGATATCTTAGTATCAATAAACTTGTGAAAAACTAGATTTTGCAATATAAATATTTAGATATACTGTATCTTCAGATTCAGTTTAAGTGCATGTCTGTCATTTTGATCTGTGGCAACAATAGCTCTGTGATAACTCATTATGCCATGTTTTTATCATAATTATTTTGTTAGCATTACATAGTTCAGCAGTTCTGGATATAGAGTTCAAGAAGTGTTTGGACAATACTCTCAGGCACATGGTATAAGTTGGGGATGTTCCTGTGCAAGGTTGAGAGTTGGACTCAATGATCCTTGTGGGTCCCTTCCAACTCCACATATTCTGTGATTCTGTGATGTGATTAGTGCAAAATCTACTGGACAGGTTTTAGTGATAACCACATATTACTGCTGAAAATAGCTCAGAAATGTGTAAAAGATCCTAATGGATTTCTCTCCAAGAACTATTGTTTTTAGCTAAACAGTCACAAACTAGAAGAATAGAGAAACAGCAAAAAAGTCAGTGAGGCAGAGTTGCTGGGAATAAGGATCTGCCTATCTTGCTTGTCACCTACCAGTCTTGGTTTAGTTTTACCAATCTCTGAATATGAAAAGTGTACACTCTAGTACTCCAGCATGGGAATGCTTCAGTGGCAAATGAAAAAAGAATGTGCAATTTTCACACTTTTGATACCATGCCTCTTCATAGTTGTACTGAGCTTACATGAAGCAAAACATATTTTAATTCCCAGTATTGTTTCTCTTCCAGGACTTCTTTGATACTCTTGTAAGTTCAAGGACTATATGGTTCTTTCTGTAAAACTATATGGAAATCCTTTCATAGTAAAGCTTCTGCTCCACTGGAAAGCAATTTTGAGCTGGCACCTTCATTCTGCGTTGCAGTTGTGGGCTTTTACTTGCTGAGAAAAAAACTTCCTGGGATGAAATTTTGCATAGATGATAGCAGAAAGATGTATTTCTTTCTGTCTTATGATAGAACTTACATTTAAATGTCATTTTTAAAGAGAAGCAAAAATTGAAACTATATGTTTTACTTGATGTTAGGATGTCAGATATCTGCTGGAGGTATATTCTTAGTGAAAATGTTTTGGTTTTTTTTACAGTGCAGGAAACATAAGACATAAAAGCCACGTGATGTTTATATTAACAACTGGTAATTCTCTGTGCCAACTGGAGTCCCATGGGTTGTTGGTAAAGACTTAAGTAAATACTTGTGCAGGAAATCAGTATATTTTGTGTCTGAGCATAGTCTGCCCCATCCTGACGACACCATATCGTGGTGCTTTGTGTTGGCAGAGAGAAGTGGATCGTCACTGTAAACATGCCAGTGCATCTCCTCTGATGGTCTGGGGACATCCTGATGCTTCAAAATGTGTCATAGCTTCAGCATGGACATGAGATTAACAAGACTGCCCTTCACCAATTGCATGTTGGGCTATAAGATTCCTAAGGTGCTTTGCTTTATTGCATGCTCCAGTGCATGTTTCATTTTTCGTTTTCGCATCACAGATGACTGTGTCTGACCCCACTGTTTGAGTATCTTGTTTCCACTTTGCTATTTATCTTTTGCTTATTCCCACCGACTTCCACCCAATTATCAGGGGCCTGACCTGGATTTGCTATATCCCAGATACTGCCTTAGCTGAGAGGGAGGTTGGGCTCTTCATTTTGTGCTGGGAGTCTCTTAAAATGAGTACTTCAGTAGCAACAACAATAGTCTGTATGTAATAATTTTCACTAGTACATTTCTTTTCCCCTTAAGAACTTCTTGAAATGCTCCCTGGTTTTGTGGGTGGCTGACCTGCGGTTAAATATAGTTTTTACTTTCAAAGTTAGTTTTTCTCTGCTTAGCTTTCTAATTAAGTGTTAAAGTTGAATATAGGCCAGCTACCTACATGTGCTTTTGCATTCATCTCTGTTTTCCATTATTTTGTGTTTCCTGGAGCATGCTTATTTTCTGTGGAGCTATATATAGAAAAAGGGTCCTTAATAAAATCTTATCCATTGACCTAGTGTTTGCTAAGTGTGTATTCTCAATCCACTCATGCATTTGAGGAAGAGAATGGAATGGCTTTGGGAATTCCAGCCAGCTTGTTGAGCCTTGTAGCATGGCATCCATTTCAAAATTGTAAACAAGTCCTGTGATAATGTAGTGAAAATTGTTTGTTCAAGTTATATGATTTTGTAGACCTGCTTTTCTAAATTCTTACTTTATTTTATAGGTGTATTGGTTCTACTATCTTGCCAGAATTTTATTGGTGAAATTTTTATTTATTAACTCTTTCAAAAAATATTTCTAGTTTAATTAATTTTTATGAAGGTAATAAAAAAGCCTAGCACTAGAATGGAAGGTTGCTTGTTTGTTTACTTCAAATGAGAAAGCTTAATTTCAAAACACTGGGATTAGAGATGTACATGTATATGAAAATAAATGATATAACAGAGAGCTAAGTGTCAAAAAACTACAAACCTTAATAGAACCTTTAAGAAGTAAAAATATCTGAATTCAGTATAAAATATCTAGATGTCTAAATGAATAAAATTTGAACTTCAAAGAACTGAGAAGCCAAAGAAAGAAGGTATAGCTTATGTTCCAGCTCAAAAAAACTATTTTATATCGGAGAAATGCTATATATTTTAGTGATTTAAACAAAAAGGATACATTGATTAGTGCTGAAGGCAGAAGAACCAGCGTTGGTAAATGAAAAGGGAGAAATTTTCAGAAAACAGGAAGAATAGTGCATTGGGGAAAAAAGGCTGAAAAAACAGGCAGACAGGGCAAGTACTTATGCACAAGACAGATTTTGTGTCAGTGAATTACATCAGGGCCGTGAAAGGCTTTGATTCCAGGTCTCGTTGGTTCAAAAACACAGTTACCCTTGAGGAGGCGTTTAATACAGGTCATAGAATCATAGAATCCCAGAATGCTCTGGGTTGGAAGGCACCTTAAGGATCACCTAATTCCAGCCTCCCCAGCGTAGGCGGGGAACCTTCCTCTAGACCCGATTACTCAGCGCCTCATCCACGCTGGCCTTCAGCACGGGTGCAGGACCTTGCACTTGGCCTTGTTGAGCATGAGGTTTACACAGGCCCACCTCGAGCCTGTCAGCGTCCCTCTGGATGGCGTCCCTTCCCTCCAGTGTGTTGACAGAACTACACACCTTGGTGATGTTGGAAACTTGCTGAGGTTGCCCTCAACCCCAGTGTCCATGTCGGGACTGTGTGTTGCAATTGCGTTGTCATCAGTGGTGTAAGGTATCTTAGGAAAGCTAAGGCTTGTCTCTGTTATTCCCCAGCTGTCGAAGGGACAAATAACTGAAAGCTGTTATGAGGGCAAGGTTTATGGCTTAGCCATGGAGCTGCTCTTCAGTACAGCAGCTGAAAAGGTTTTGGAACAGGGCCTTTTGTACGGGACTGCGTGAACGGGTGTTGCACAGCTGTGCCAGACCGCATTGCACAACTGCACGGGCATCTCTGTGCCGTGCTGTGCTGCACACTCTTGTCTCGGTTTCAGCACCAGGGTTCACTATAGCCTGGTAGAAAGCAGTACAGGTGGTGGCAAAGCCAGAGGAGAGCTGTCAGAGGTAGAAATCAAACCTGGATGGCACAGGATGAGACTCAGCTGTCTGAGCTGCTGCACCACAGCCACCACAGAGTTAGAAATCTTTGTGTTCACCCAGTCACTAAAGGGAGCCAGGGAGTAATGCTGCGCCATCAAGCATTGTGTTTGTTTTCTGCTGTACAGTCAAGATTTCAGTTTTATAACTTTATATTTTGTCAGTATCCTTGCCAATGTCATCTTCCTTTGAGGTTCTTTGGAAAGACTTGCAAGAGGGTGGATACTTATATTGTGCTTAAGGTTGTTTTTAAATAGAAGAGAGAAACTGATGCTGTTTCTAGTTTTACACTTTAATTAGCAAACACAACAAATACTACATCTTTAATTTTTTAAAAATGGTTTGTGAGGAATGGCATATTATAACTGTGATGTGCATATGGTGTGTGTGAATCTTAGCTCACTGACAGCTGTGTGAGTTGTGGTTTTATCTGCATGTACTGCATTGCTTTCATCTCACAAAGAAGCAAACCCCAATTTTCTCTATGGGAAATAATCAGTAAACCATTATGGTCTGGCATTGTAATATATTAGGTTCGGGCTTAATTTGAAACTATTGGAAGACACTCTTAAGAATCCCACTAATTTTAGTTCAGAGTGCCATGCTGATATTCCCCCAGTCTTCTTGTACCTCTCCAGATTTATTATCTATTCAGCAAAACTTTTCTGTTTATTTCCCAACTACAAACATAAAAACTAGAAGGACTACATAATCCTTCAACTTTTTTTTTCCTACTCAATTTCTCCAAGTTATTTCTTGACAGCAACCAGAGCAACAAGAATAATAATTACGCCACCATTATTAATGTCTAATGAGAACCCCATTTAAAAAAAGCATTATTTCAGCTACTTGAGTCATACTTTTGTTTCCATGCATTCAGTTCTAGGGCCTATTGTTGTGTTTGTTTTCTGGAAATTTTGGTGAAGAATTATCAAAGTAATATTCAAATGCTTATTCACATAATTATTAGCTTTTAGGTTAACATAATTTTTACTTATGTAAGGGACTAGTTATTTAAGCTGTTACCAGTAACTGCAGCATTAGGCCAGTAGGCCAGTAATTATTTATAACTTAAATCCTTTTATCCTGAAAAGCCCTGAATAGGCCATCTGTCATGGTTTTCTGCTAGCAGAGATCAGATCATAAGTCATGATCTTCACAATTTCTACTAGAAGGGGGCGGTATGAAAAAAAAACATACTTGCAGTAGTATATTTCAGTTAGTTTAGTGATGAACAGCTATTTAATGGGATTACTTAATCTTTATTAAAAAGGAATCCGGATTTTCTCCTTTGGTAAATCTATTACAAGTTTTCGTTACACATGTGGCTCTTGTGTCAACTTATTAGGTGGTATACCCTTGATGACAGCCAAAGTCTTCCTCAAAATATTTAGCAGAATTTTCTTTATTATAATGCATACAACTTAATTTCCATAAGTGTTCTAAATACTTCCAACAGAATATCAAATTTCACCTTCAAACTAATTAGAGTTCAGGTCTGTAGTTTTTAGAAGAAAATAGCTGCATGTCAGTTTCCAGAGGTGACCCTGAATTTTCTACCAACAAGCATTCAAATTAACTATTTCATTATATTGATCGGTCGCAGAATACCTACAGATTTGTGTTGGTGGATATGGCTGTAATTCTCACTAATCACAGAATGGTTTGGGTTGGAAGAGACCTTAAAGATCACCTAGATCCAGCCCAACTGCCATGGGCAGGGACACCTTCCGCTAGACCAGGTTGTTCAGAGCCCCATCCAACCTGGCCTTGAACACTTCCAGGGATGGGACAGCTGCAGCTTATCTGGGAAACCTGCTCCAGTGCCTCACCACCCTCACAGTAAAGAATTCCTCTTAATATCTAATTTAAACCCGCTCTCGTTCAGTTTGAAGCTATTCCTCCTTATCCTATATCTACATGTACTCGTAAAAAAACCCTCTCCACTGTTCTTGTAGGCTCCCTTCAGGTACTGGAAAGCTGCAATTAAGTCACCCTAACCTGGAGTAAATTTCTTGCAAACACTGATTATTAAAAAGAAGCATTAGCTACTTGCAGCCAGAAGCCAATTCAACAGTTATGTTTCATAAAATTATATAGTAGAATATGAGGGAAAATGACTAATGTTAATGATGGCTGAAGTTACTCACCCGAAAAGAGATTCTGAAAATTATCTGAAATGTGGTAAGAAGAATTTAAGAGACCAGCAAAGATAAACTAGCCGTGGCCTGTCCTGCCCTGGAGTTGTTACAGATTGTGTTACAAAGAGCAATGAAATCTTGGCAAGAAGAAAAGCTCTTCTTTCCGGCAGTGATTACCACTGTCTAGTGTGGGTTCTATATGACTGACCTATAACAGGAGCAGTATCTGAACTGCTCACAAGCAAGAGCTTTCTACATTTAGGGTTGTCAGCAGAGGATGATTTATGACTGCCCAGAACGTTGTATTTGACAGAGCTTCAGTTAAAAATGCAGCTCTGACAAAGGGGAGATACTTCTTCTGTTGGACCAAGCATGGTCTTAAGCAAATTTTGGAATATATGCTTCTGGTATTTCAGTGAAATCTGATTTTCTCTTTGTTCTTAAAAGCTAATTTAAATTCAGTATAAATTATCTGTCGTTTGATACAGTGGTGTTTAATGGTTAAATTAAGTATTTCGGGTATTTAACCTTTATTGGGCTTTAAAAAAAAAAGTT
Organism: Melanocharis versteri; assembly: GCA_013397845.1. Taxonomy (NCBI): domain Eukaryota; kingdom Metazoa; phylum Chordata; class Aves; order Passeriformes; family Melanocharitidae; genus Melanocharis; species Melanocharis versteri. The sequence continues at coordinate 903,927 of VZTG01009683.1, read as the reverse complement.
ACTTCTGTCTTTGTCTTCTTATTTTATTTCAATAGTGAGCTCTGCCTGATTCAAAGTGGATTGGGTTTTACAACATAAATATACCCTTCTCCTGTAAATAAACCACACAAAAATGGAAAGAAGCATTAAGAAATAACTTTTAATTTTATATAAGCAGAACAAAGTCCATTGAAGACGTACTGTAACTTCTTATGCCCTGTTAATTTGGCTAATTGCATGCATAACTTCATGAGGTAGTTAATGCTTTAGCTTCATGTGGATTTTTTGCAGGTTAACATTTTCTGCTACTTCTATAGCTTCCCTGAAGAGTTTTCATCTGCCAAGTGCTGGATGTGGTTTATCATGTGCATTTACCAGTCGTGTCTTTATTGTTGACTGAAGCTTTGATTTAAGCTGCTTGGCAGTCATGTATGGCTAAATAGATGCAAACTCACAAAGCAGAAACATGTACTTTGTTCTTGTTCTCAGCTCAACTGTTTTCATATCAAGGCTGTTCTCCTTTCTGCTTGAGAGTCTGATGCATCTGGAATTTACGTGGAGAGGTCCTGAGGGAGGGGTTAGGCACCCTTTCATTGCTCACCTGTAGCAGGAGCACATACAGTTGCATTGCCTTTTGAAGGGCTGAGGAAAATTCAGTAGAGATGTTTTACCTTGGATGAGCAAAGCATCATGGCTGCTCGGAAGAGTAGCTGTGATATTAACAGCAAGAACCTTTTAGAAAGCAAAGTCGTATTTCAGGATGGAATAGAGGTTGCTTACGAAAGTAGTTTGAAAACTGTGCATCAGCAGATACAGATTTTTTTACAGTATCTACATGTATAAAAGTTGGGGGTTTTTAAACATAAAATCATTTGCCATATATATATACATTTCTCAACATTTTCTTCTCAAAATCTTCACAAATGCAAAATGGCATAATTACAATGCTAAAAATTTACCATGGAGAAAAAACCCAATTTTGGTTTTTCTAAAGAGCCTTGAGTGATTTAAAATTACTTTCTGCTTTACAAAAGAGATACTCTTCCTTGTTGGGGAAAAAACCAAGTGTGATTATACAGGTAAACATACCCACAAATTTTAATCTTTAGTAACCCAAAAGACTATTCTTTAAAAAACTTGTAGAGATTCCTTGTCATACTTTGGGCATAGTAGTTATGGAATGGTTAAACAAAGCAGTATTAGATGCAGTAATTTTTGTCATCTTAAATTTATTTATGTTAAGTGATTGAATTGTTTGAAGTAATAAGTGAAATTTGCATCCTTAGTTCCGACAAAAAAGAATCAAAATTTTGAAGGACTAAGGACGACTTAAAGTACATATTAGCAGTACAAGAGAAAAGAACAAATCAACAAAGGCTGAATTTAGTTAGAAATAATTATATGGTTAATTATGGTATAGGGCCATCAAAGTAATTTCTGAAAATTGCTTAGAAAATATAGGTATTAATTTAAGAATATGCTATAGTTGACAGTTTGCAAACTTATACTATATGTTCTAGAAAACTTGGTTACAATATGATGTCTAATACTCTAGAGAGGGGCACTGATTCTGCAATGATGTTTTGAAAGAGCTGCATAGCGAAGTTGGATGACAGCTCTGTTTTGTCTTTACAGGTAGGGAAAGACATTATATGTGCGTAATTGGGTTTACTCTTCCAGTAGTGCCCTACAAGCACTTCTGAAAACAGTCATTAATAAACATGACATGTTTGAATTCAGAATCTTATATACACTTAATGTGGAGGTGTTAGACTGTGTATATCTAGTAGCTATACAAGAAAGCTGGTACCATTATAGTCTTGATTGGTGCCATCATTCTAGGTGTCGACTTAATAATTTTTGGGCATGTGTGCTTGTTTTCTGTCGGTCTCTGCATTGTTTTTAATTGCTAGAACATTAGGTATTTTATTAAGTATTATATAGGTATTTTAGTTGATTGCTGCAGGTATCAGTCAGGAAGATAAGACTTCTCTAGCTTGATGGCCTTTCATACTATTTTCATTCAATGCCAGACTCACAAAATCATTCCTCTGTTTGGAGGGGCAGAAGGTACTCAGCACTTCTGATGATATAAAATTTTACAGGTAGTTATCGCATTTGTATGTGGAAAGTAATTTTTTTCCCCCGACTTGAAAGAACTACTAGTGAACCACCAAAGCACTGAGGTATTACTGGACTTTTATAGCTGTTGACACAATCACATATATTCTAATATGAATTTATTTATTTTTTTAATATAGAAGTAATTTTAAAACCTGAGGTTGAGCTTCTTATTTGTGGAAAGTTTTAGTGTCATTATGTTGTTATGCTATGGCTACACTGAACTGTCCTTGTGAAACACAGCAGTCACAGGATAATGACTGGCTGGTTAAGAAAAGCCAGTGGCTCACTTGTGACTCAGAAACAGCAGAAGCTGTCAGAGATTTCTACTGCATCCAGCCCATCAATTTGTGGTTTTATTCAAATTAGAATAATTGATTAGAAGTCACAGCTTGATAAGGCTCAGGCAAGAGATACACAGTGAATAACAGTGGCTGTATTTCTCTTAGCAGACCTCAGCGTTGAAGACTGTCTGTATTTCGGTATTACTGCAGCTCTACTCCTGGAATATTTTGATGGTTTGCTAAATCATGCAGTGTATTTAGTTGGCAGGACAGATACCATCACTTTGATTGGTGTTGGCAATCTTTGAACACGGACAACAAAACTAAGCTTAGGTAAAGAACAGTGTGTTTTGTATTCAATTTCCTGCTGTTCTGTGATAGCAATTAGATTCTGGTAAGACCTGAAAAAGCATAATCTTTGTTACCTGAATCTGATTATGCTCCGGAATTAAGCTTATAGATTCTTTTCTCTTGCTAGATTAGTGAACTTTTTTTAGAGATATTGTGCTTTTATCTCATACAACTGGCTAATTTTTAATACATCATCCTTAACTAAACCTCTCTTTTTTTTTAGCTTTGATATTGTACAATAAGAACAATAGTTGTGTGTCCCTTTACTTGGCCAAATTACACGTAAAAATTTTCTCCCCTGAAAAAATATGAATGAAGTAATTTTCCTATTTTTTTAACAAATCTAGGGAGGATGAATTAAAATTGTTTTCAGGACATTTATTTGTGGTGGTTCTTCAGGTGTATGAGCAAGAGCAAAGTCCTTCTTTCAGTAATAGTATGGACAGTGGCAGTCATTTTGATTGCTCAGGGCAAAAAAAGAAGAATTGCAAATCTTCCAAAGGGTTCTGCACACCAAGAAGACCAGAATAGGACTGTAACTATATTCAGATGATTTCTTGTCTTCACAGGTACTGGCAGTATAGAAAGGATTGATTTATCACTCACTGAGCATGTTTTTGTATCTCATGTTAAGATTTCAAGAGACCGAAAAATTGTAACACTTGGTTAATCTGTAGTCTCAGCTAATCATCTCCAGTGCAATAAAGTTAGGTGAATATCCACTTATTCCTATCAGCTCCATGAGGTGTGGGGAATACAGCTTTGTGCATTCCATACTTTGAAAACTGTATATTGATAGTTAAGTGTGGAAATGGTAGAGCTGTAGTTATTCAGGAAGGGGTTGTAGTTTGTCAGAATCAAAACCTGGGAAGATGAAATCTGCTGGAAATATATGCATAATTTGTGTCCCACATGGAGATATATTGCAGAAAAAATAAACTTGAGTTACAAGTGCATAATATTCAATGATGCTGCATAGTGCAATGGAAGGTCTTTAGCATTATTGTATTTGTGTTCCAGTTTTATTCAGTCTGGTGCTACCCTTATTTGGAGTGCTAGGCACTCAATCTGGTAGGTTAATCTTTCTGTTTATTATGTTTCATGACGTTATGGAATAACACGTTTTAACTTATGATATGTTATAAACAACCAGATTAGAAATTGCTTCAGGTGTTGAGGAGAATAAAGTTGCTCAAAGTTGTTTTTTGTAATTAATTGGCAAAGTTTTGTGCTGAATACCTCCATTACCAATTTCACTTGGGAAAAAACAGATCGTGAAATTTTAAACATACTTAGGAAGGTTTCTTACACTTAAGAGCACACTTTACTAGCGCTGCATTTCAAAAATGTGGTAGTGTTACTTGAAAGGTATTTTGTTATTGTTGCAAACTAAAAGTAAATTCAGAGACAGTTTGCAGTTGGCACATAGCATTTATTTCTGGTGTATGTACATTAGTTTTTGCTGTTTACAACACTTCCTCATATAGCACTTCAGGGTGAGCCCAGTATTCTGGAGTGTCTGGACATGGGTACATTCAGGTTTGTGTGTTTTCACACTGTTTATTTGTATCTAGTATCTGATACTGCTTTAGGACTATTTCTGCTTGTTTCAGTGAATGTGGGGGTTTGTGTCCAAATGTTATATGGTTTTTGGGATGGTGCTAGTCTCATTGGTTTTCTGTAATAAAATCCCTTAAAAATAACACTTATTAAGTTAAAGTTACAACTTGAGAAAGATTTAACATGAAGCGAAGGCACTGTATTTGCTGACACTAAAATAGTACTAATGCATGAAAGGTGTGCTGAAAATGCATGACTCTTTTCCAACCTTTATGGTTTAACACTTTGGGATACTTTAAAGATATGTTTATTAGCTTGTTCAGATATAACTTAAAAAGCTGTTTTTAAAGGCATGCATCCAGAGACATGCAGACAATGAATCAAAGTGTCAATGTTTCAGGGAATCTAAATTATTTTCAGAATTTCAGAAATTGAGAAGGGATAAGTGGAAGGAGAAAATGTTGGGCTGGTGCCAAGCGATAGCTCGTAACCCTCACAGACTTCCAAACAGCACAAGAACACCCGAGGTCTCAGGTGATGCTTCACATAACTCTACTTTGGTGAGTGAAAACTTGCATTTCGTGACAGTGGCATGCTCAGATGAACTTGAGAGTTGTTAAATTTATTTTTGAAACTGTGCTGTTTTCCATTGCTTGCATTTCCTCTGTGTGTGAAACCCTTTGATATTACAGCTGTTTACTCTTTCCATTTGCTTTTTTTCATCTTTTATGTTATGCATGGTTCATTCTGACTTGCATGCTGTGTCTATAAATCAGTATTGATGTTTCGTGAACGGTAAAGTCTTTAAGCAGGAGATGACCGAATATGGATCGCTTACATTCTTTGTGATCTTAATCAGTCCAATGGCATTTGGTCCCTGATGAAATAAAGCTGGACACTATCTGAAGGCACCTTATTTGCTCTTTGTTCCTGCCAGTAACAGGAACAAAGTATCATGTGTCTAAACTTGTGTTAGACAGCTGGATTTTAAAATTATTTTCATGTATTAATCATGCTTTTGCAAGAGATGGTTGAGTTTCTGCATGCAAAACTGTTGGCAGTAGACATTCAGGCAATGTAAAGTTGACAGTTTACATTATGGAGTTAAAATGTATCATATGAAATTGAATTAAGTTACTCATTGATAAGAATTTTAATCCTGCAGTTTTTGTTCATTGAAATAAAGCCACTTACATCAGTAGACCTGGCCAGGTGAGTGAGAACTGGTACTTGTATGTAAAGGCTTCCAACTGCCCCGTCTCTAGGAGCAAAAATTGTCTGCTTGTCTGCTTGTTTTAATTCAACTGACATTTTCGGGCTACAGCAAGACTGAGTATTTGAAACATACCCAGTTCAATATGCTGGCTCCAATTTCATTAATGAGTTTTAAATAGACACTATATTTCCTTACTCTAAGAAACATGAGTGATCAGGAAATGCTGCCCTGCAGTTGTTGAAACATGGACAGGATGACATCCAAGCTAAAAGGTGAATAATTGTTCCTAACCACTGAGGAAATGTGGTAGTCCAAATGAAGAGACAGTGGTCTGCTTGAAAGCTGTTGAAGTTTTGGTGAAATAAAGCCTCTATTTAATGTGGCAAAATTATCGTGTTCAGTGGTAAACTATATAGAATGTAAGTTTCTGTTAGAGAACACAAAAAGGCAGCATTAAAAACAGCAAATTTTATAGTTTATTATATATATCCTAGATTATTGTTATGGCTCACTTTCATGTAGAATACTTTACTTTCAGAGAAATAAAAGGAAATTAAAAATCAATGATTCTATGAAAAAAAAGTCAAGTATATTATCTCCACATTTAATTACTATTGCTATTTTATTTTAAAATTTTATTTAATTGCTCTTACTATTTAGTTATTAATAGTAATAGGAGGTAGCTATTAAGGAATTAAGATATGTGGAAATTTGCATATTTTGATTCTGCTTGACTGCTAGTCATCATTTAATTTGGTTTGATATTCATGAGATAAGCATTCCAATCTACCGGATGGGATTTAGAAATGATGAACTGGAAATACAGTTCAGAACTGGTGAATCCATAGACCTAGCATCTTTTAACCTTATTAATATTAAAATTTGTTCAAAAATAAGTTTGCATGTAGACTGCTGCTTAGTTGATGAAGTAAGAAAGCCAGAGAAATAAACTACTGGGGAAGATACTGTGTGTCATTTAATGTCATGATTGGCTGTAGAACAATAATTTTCACAGCAGGAAATAAACCAATAATGTCTCTTGAGGCCTGCCAAGCTTTCCTTTTCATTTTCTTTGCTTCTCGCTCTCTCAGCCATGACTTTTTCTATCCCTCACTTCTGAAGAAAATGATATTCAGTATAAGCTTTTGCTGACAGTGTCTTTCCAACTTGCAGGCTGTCGACTGAAAATCCTTATTTCACTTGTGAACACTTTTAATCTGAAATTTTGTTTCAAATGAATTTTGATATTGCTTAGTAGTCTTTGCCTTTCAATATTGAAAAATTTTCTGGTTGATCCTGAGTGAAGATACAGACTTCAGAACTGGAAAGTGAAAAATAATGAAACAGCAGAAAACAAAGAATATAGCCAATTATTTGTTCTAAGTGTACAAAGCTTCTTCCAATGAGCTATTCAAGCCTCTTCTTTCTGAATTAAACTTCATTTTTCAGTGCATTGCAGCTCCTCTGTGAACCTGATTCCCTTAGTGTGGGTTTATTTGGTGAGTCTTGTGCCCACAGTTATGGCATGAAGACACAGCTCTTTGCTTCCTTATTGTGTAGGTGACAAGTCTGGGTTTGGAAGGAAGCAAAGTGGAATGTAGACTGCATCTTTTTTTGACCTCTGCCGTATGCCTTCTGTGTACACTTCTGATTCAGCAGAATGTCTTCTTTATTTCAGAACTTCAGCTAAGCCATTAGAAATAATTTCCGTTTAAAACTAAACCCCAAAGTGGGCATTTCACAATGCCACTCTTCCAAAGGAAAATGATCTGAAAATTGCAAGCAAGTCTCATTAATTTTTCACAGAATCATAGAATACCAGGATGGAAGGAATCTCAAGGATCATCTGGTGCAACCTTTCTTGGCATAAGACCAATATAGACAAGATGGCACAGCACCCTGTCATGCTCAGTCTTAAAAATATCTGGTGTTGGGGAATCCAGCACCTTTCCTTCAGAGATTATCTCAATGGCTCATTGTTCTCATTGCAAAACATTTCCCTCTTGTGTCTAATCAGAGTGTGCCCAGAGTGTGCTCAAGTTGTACCCATTACTTCTTGTGTTTTCCTTGTAACTCCTTGTAAAAAGGGAGTCTTCATTTTCTTTGTAGCCACCTTTGAAATACTGGAACATGATGATAATATCTCCCCTAAGCTTTTCTTTCTCAAGGCTGAACAAACACAATTCTCTCAGCCTTTCCTCACATGGCAGGCTTCCCAGTCCATTTCTATGGAAAGAAGTGTTTTTCTCTCTTTGTGAAAAAAAGAAGGAAGCTTACAGAGCAGAAGCAGGCTATGATCATTAAGAAATTGCTTTTTTCATTAAGCAAGTAAATGAAAAAATACTGAACAGCAGTGGAGGAAAAATTACAAAAGAAGAAAGCTCATGAAAACATGGGAATGTATTCAAAGAGTTTAATAAAATCAGTTGCACCATTTCATTTTATTGGATGTTAAGATGTTCTAGCTTCATCAAAATCAAATAAATTCTGAAATATTTTAGCAAAACTCAGCTGAGGATTCTTGGAAACATTTTTCTGTTATTGTTGTCGACTTAATTATAATAACATCCTCAAGCTTTATCATCTTCGTCTACTTTATTTGAAGATTAAAATCTTTATGTTCAGTTTTAGGTGGCACTCTAGCTTCTTGGCTCTAAGCATATCTTACAATTTTTGAATCATTCTCTCATCAAAGGAGGCATAAGTTCTCAAAAATATTGTTTAATATTGAAGTTTATTGGATTTGGGGGTTTGTATTGATAGTTTTAGATTCATAGTGAGTAAACATTTTTTTTTAATACTCAAAACAATTGTATATAGTCAATTAACTTGATATAGTGGTACATAAAGCTGGAATTGACTTTGCTTCTCTGATAGCTAGAAATCATCTCTTTTTCAAGCTAAATTTATTATCAGTTTGTTTCTGTATACGTTGTTTCTAAACTTTGGAGGTTTGTCCTTTGTAATGTTCATCATATTTTGAGAGACCTGTAGTACAACTTTCCCTTTTTGTCATAGTTTCAATGTTCCCATGAGTATCTTAAAAGATCTCATCTGTTCCTGCTCCAGGTTGAACAGGAGTGACCAGTTGTGTGCAGTATTCCAGAGAGAGTTTTCTGTTCCTAACAACTGTAACACTATTGTCTGTCCAGTGGCACATGTATCATACTGTGTAGATTTAGAATCACTTTATTGATACTTTTTTGTAGCTGCTATTTTAGTTTTGAGACCAAACCTCTAGACTATGTTGGTTTTTGATACATGAAGACTATATCAGTTCAAATTATTAATGCTCTTTTATCCTTTTCCATTCACCAGGCAATATGCAAATCCACATCTTTTTGATTTTTCCCTTTCTCTGTTATTTTCTAGAGTTGAGGAAGGAATAATAATGTTTTTTCCTTTACTTGAAAAGAATCTAGATCTTGAAAGCTCATAATTTTATGCAGTAGTATTTGCAGGTTTTTTATCTTCTGAAAAGATAATGGATATAATTAAAAACAAGAAATCTAAAATTATTTATTCATTAATCAGTCTGTGCTGACAGTATCTATTTATACTGTGATTCTATAAACATATGTATATGTGGTGAGTTCAAATGATTTTGATGGGAATACATAAATATGTATTAACATTGATTAAGCAGTTTGCCTAGAAGCAGTTCTGTGTCTGACTATCTTTGCACAGTGTCTAGTGTTTCTCTGGGTCCTAATTCAAAACTTGAGTATTATTATAACCTATGTTCCTAATTGTTATGTGCAGCCTCTTTGCATAGGGCATGGACTGGTTCTTGATTCAGCACATCATGTTAAACACACGAAGCTAATGGCACAAGAGCACATAGTCCCGAACTGGAGTCACTGGTATAAACCACTTTCCCCCATTATATTCCCAACCAGAATTATAGGTGTATGTGGAAGTATAGTCAGGTGAGTAACTAGATAATTTGTGTTTCTATATGCAAATGAAATGTAGAAGTCATGGCAAATGATCAAGCATCTTATTTAACTGTAAGGAAGGAATTTTTTTTTTTTAATGCGAGCAAATGATACCATCTTCTTCTCCCAGAGAAAGTAAAATATGATTATGAATGATCTGTTTGACATAGGTAGATCTCAGGCTGCCATGTCTGATTTACAGATGTTAACTGAGCAGCTAATGGTCATTCTGAAATATAATTAAACAAACAAGGAAAAGTGGTTTTGGGGATTTTTTTGCTATTCACCCCTGACAGGCAGCTCAGCCCTCCACAGCCAGTGGGACGGGGAAGAGAAGCAGAGGGGAAAAGTGAGAAAAATCATGGGTTGAGATAAAGGCAGTTTAATAGGCAAGGCAAAAGCCACACATGAAAGCAAAGTAAAGAATTTATCCACTGCTTCCCATGGGCAGTCGGGCGTTCAGCCATCTCCAGGAAAGTCGGGCTCCGTTGTGTGTAACGGTTACTTGGGAAGAAAAATGCCCCTCTGGATATTTCTGCTTCATGCTCCTCCCCCTTTCAGATATATGCTGAGCATGACACCACAGGGTAGGATTTATCCCTTTAGTCAGTTGGGATCAGCCCTCCTGGCTGTGTCTCCTCCCAACCCCTTGTGCACCTCCAGCCGCCTCGCTGGTGGGGTCGGGTGAGGAGCAGAAAAGGTCTTGATGTAAGCCTTGCTTAGTGAAAACTGAAACAACCCTGTGTTATTAACACTGTTTCCAGCAAAAATCTAAAACGTAGCCCCATGCTATCTACAATGATGAAATTTAACTCTATTCCAGCCAAAACCATTACATTACCATTGATGATACTGGGATTTAACTGTAAGTTATGCTAACTATGCGAAAGTTCTAGTAGCGTAAGAATGATTTATCACTAGATGGTCTTTAAAGGTCCCAGCTAACCCTAACCTTTCTTTAAATCTGGGATCTTTATCTAAACACCCAAACTTAATTTCGGAACAAGAAAGATTTCTTCATCTGAGTTTGAAGTGTTTGGCTGCCTGATTTTCATCAAGGTAATGTAATTCCTTGATGAAAATCTTGTGAAATAGGGTACATCTAGGTTTCCTTTTGAACAGCCTTGAACAGGGAGTGATGGGATGTTTTAAGATCTGTGTTTTAATTTGTTATAAGAAAACCATGTAATTTAAAACTCAAAAACTAGATATGAGAGAAGAGTAATTATCTAAGAATATGGAGTTGGTTTCTTCTGAATTATCTTCTTATTTGTGTAACTATTAAGTAGATTTTATGAGTGAGGCTGCAGAACTAGCTAGGAAATCCACAATACCATACCTACAAAATTCTCTATAGGCACTGGTTTTAAAAATATAGTAGCAACGTTAATATAATAGCCAAACAATGTGTATCTGTGAGCAAAACTACGGAAGGGAGAGATTTTACAGGGAAATATAATTTTAAAAGATGCAGAATTGTTCACCAGTATAATAAATTATATGATTTCCCTGAGTATCTGTTTGTGTTTAAGTTATGGAAACTGCTCCTTGTACTGTAGGTGTTCCACATCCTTCCACACGATGCAGCACGCTGCCCAGCAGGGCAATTGTTTTAACGATGTATTGCTTTACAATTCACAGGATCAGCCTAAGCTGTCAGTGGCTTCAGGAGCCATGCCACCCCAGGCCAATCTTGTTGATTGTCCTTATATTTAAAGCCAATTAGCAGTTGTAACCTTGGTTACCATCACCTTCTACGTTCTCACCACGAATGTGTTAATAAGGATGTAAAGTTGTTAAGAGTTCATTTGTGTTCCTTTTCTGTGCGTGCATAAACAATTAGAGCAGGGTAGATGTAGGCCAAAGCTTTTGGGTAAGTCTCACCCAGTGTCATGTAATTATTTAAGAGCAAGAAAGATATGATCAAGTTTTTACATATTTGACCAGTGATATCAGTTAGACTTCCCCTGTGGCAGGCTTAAAATGACTGTCCTCACTTAAAGAATTTTCATTTTCCTTTTTCTGACAAAAAATGGAGGCTACACAGATAATTAATATTACTTTGCATTTATATACACAATAATAACTTAAATATAGGAGAAAAAATGCTTATCTGAATGATGGAATCAATAAGACAATAAGGTTTTATTATTGTCATTATTATTATTAATATTCTTATTGTTATTATTATACTGGCATGTTTTATTTAGCTTTATAACTCAAATTATTTTGAAATTTTTTAGCTGTTAGATTACTGCATTTATTAGCAGTGAAATTTGCAAGAAAATATTTTTATGTAGATAAAATTACTATAAGAAGACATTGACATAAAATATGTGTTAAATGTCTGTGCAACTGTTTGAATAGGTTGTATTCAACCCTTTATTTTCCCCAGAATATTTCATGCATCTTATGTCTCACAGCAACATGTGCTCACGAGATTCGTTCAAATCTATTTCATATAAATTATTCATAATTTGTTTCCTTTTTGTATAATTGAAGCTCTCATTAATCTTTCACTTAGGGAAAAGGAGTGTCTTTTCAATGTAGAATTTTACACCTATTAATTTTTTTTAGTTTTGAAGAGGAGAGAGAGTCTGACTAAATTAGACTTGTTCACATAACTTTTGACTGAAAGTTCAATAAATTATTTTTCTAGCAATTTTTGGTATGTTCATAAAAATCTTATTTTTCGTTTAAAGTATGTAAAACTCCAGGTTATGTGACGTAGCATTATAAAAAAAACTGAAACAAAGAGGGAATTGCCAGATCACCATTTAGTTTCTATCTGGCAAATGAGTTCTTGAAAATGAGAAAATCAGACAGGGCCAAGTAATTAACCTAAGTTTTTTATAAGGCGAAATGGGTTATTCTCATTCTAGCTCAGTGAAGCCTTCAGTTCCATCATTAACTGAACACGTACACTGCAATGGTGAAGTCAGGATGATAGGAAGCATCAAAGAAATGTCTTTTCTCATTATTTTATTGCCAGAGTAATACCAGCAAGGAAAGCTATGAAAGCATATCACATTTAAAAAAANNNNAACATATCACAATTAAAAAAAAAAAAAAAAAAAAAAGGTAGTGGTAGAAGATGATAATGCAACTTCATCTTGTTAAAAATCTCAAGGTAATACTAAATGTTTAAGTTAAATTGCAAGTTTACTCATATTCTCATTCCTGAGGCTCCCTAATTTTTGTATGGTATTTTGCTGTACAATACTACTTGAATTACAAGATCCAGAAACAGTTTAGGGATAAGCTCTCTACTGTGCTGACTACTGCAGTTTGTGTAACTCAGTCCTGTAAACAGAAATATGTATGAATAATTTGTTTAAATAGTCTATATTGATACCATTTGCATGCTTGCAAATATTTGAATATATGCGTGTAAGTTTGTGTAGTGTGGATATATCTATATATATTTCAACCCTGCTAGTTTAAATTGTACCTAATCACGTAACTTTGTGCAGTTTCTGCAACAGGATTCATTCTCACTCTGAAGTGCTTTGCGAAGTAGTGATTACTGCAAGATATATTCCAAAATATATTCTTAAGGGGAAAATAGGGTTGTACATGCACACCTAGAAGCCATTTCATGCATTCATATTAGTACCTAAGTTTTGTTACAGACAGAGGTGGAAGAAGAAGAAAAGTAAAGAGCTTCAGGGAGCTGTGTATCTCCCCAGATGCGTCCTTAATGTATTCTTCTGCTTTCCTATCCTCAGTAAAAGTCTTCCCAACACTACAAACACTTTGGTGTTGGTTTTGTGTCCTAGGCAGCTACGCAGTGCAGCACATCTCTGCAGCTGCTCTTCCACTGCAGTGCTGTGCCACAGTGCCGTGGAGCCATTTCAGCGCGCATTCAGCACCGTGTCCCACCCAGGCTGGGGGCTGGCTTTCCTGCAGATAATGAGCCTGCACATATCTGGGCTGTCATGTGAGCACCTAGCCTGGGTAGAGACAGCTTGAGTCCTCATTGCAGCTCTGTCGTTCATCCTTTTATCTAATAGAGGCGTCTGTAGCATAGAAGATTAAGTAGGGCCTCTGGAAATCCGCAGCATGTATGATTTCCCTTTTTATACCATTTTGGTGGAGAGCTGAGGTGGAATAGGGTCTGGGGAGATATCAGACCTTCAAATAAAACATAACCTTTATAAGCAGATTCTTCCAAAAATACCCTCTGGGAAGTCTCTGAAATCTAATGTCTCTGTTTTGTAGTTGTCAGTGTCACTGAATACTTGCCATTGCAGCTGGAATTGTAGTATCCCCTTTAAACAAAAAACAGCAAGAGAAAGTGCTGGAGCAGAAAAGGAGTCACATTTATTGTGTAGGTTAAAGTACTGCCTTGTGTTGCGGGTAACTTCCATGTAACTTTGTGAAAGTAATTTCTACTATATTATTTCAGCCTCATTAATGTGAGCTAATGAACACTTGAGATGAAATTTCACTTAAAATTGTAAGGTGCTTCAATCCTCTAGAGACAAAGGTGTTAGATTTATCCTGGTTGATAGTGGAAGGATTTAATAACTTTGGATAATTAATACAAGGAAGGAGGAGAAAATATAGCGAAAGACCTAGTTTTTTTCTCAAGATGAATCAAAACACAGGCTGCAGTTTAGTGTTTGTTCCACAGGAGATGGAGATAACTGCCTGAACCAGGTACCCTGCTGCAATTTCAGAGGTGTTAGTTCAAATCTTTGTCTTAGAAATGCCAGTCCTATCAATTTCATTAAAATGGGTACATGGTCAAAGATAGCCGTATGTGGACGCTGACCATAATCACTTGTGTTGACTCTGCTGACTGAGAAAAAAAACTGCTTGTGACCTTGTTATGCTAATTACATCTGGGGTTAATCTGTTATTCTCTCCCCCTGGTCCTTTCGTAAAGTATGAGATGGGAGTAATAGGATAAGGTTAAGAAGGGGAAATTTAAACTGAAGGTGAAGAGCATAATCTTGCCAATAACATGTCCTAGGCTGCTGTGTAGTTTTGTGTTGGGGGTTACAGGAATCCCGTGTCTGTGATCCTTGAAATTTGGAATGGGGATGGAAATATTTGCTCATGATATTTTTGTTAGCTTTTTTCCTGTCTCTGATCTTCTTTGCGTGGAGGTGTTTTTCCTCTTTCTAAAGGAAATACACCCTAGCTTTTCTTGCCCTACTAATTCTTCAGAAAAAATCAATGGTATGAAAGGTACAACTTCTGTACTAGATAAGTTGACTATGACTTGTCTAATTACTAAGCATTGTTTAAATAGAAGTGTTTGGATTTCATCCTTTGTGAAGTTTTTTTTTTCTGATAAATTGTCTATTTTCTATTTCTGTGCCAGATATTTAATTTTTTTTCTCTTTTACAGTCTGCATTGACGCTGACAATATTTACTTCTTAACTCTGTAGGTTGCAGTTTATGTAACTGAGGTGTTGGTTTTTGTAAGGTATTTTAAGTAGCCCACATTACAGTAAGAAGAGATGCATGAAATCTAGCTATGCTTTCAGCATTTTAATGCCCAAATCTTAAACACTAGTTCTATTTCATGATGGATGGGGAGAAAAAAAGTGATTGTTTTTTTTTCTTGTGACAGTTTTATCTTTTCTGTTGTTTTGGAGAACCAAAATTTTATGACATCCAGCATAACCATGATCTGACAGAAAAAGATGAAAAGCGTGACAAAAATTGAGTTCATAAATGTATTGATATTACAAAGAGGAGGTCTTGTTTTCCATTTATTTTCTACTTATGAATAAATGATAAGTTTTGAGAAGTGTTATTCTTAGCTGTATTTATTTCATGTAAAAGAATTGTGTTTCAAATTGCAGTGGGATATGCTCACATGTGTGTTCTGCACTTTTATTACTCAGGCTGAAAATGCTTAATTCTAGCAGTATGTAAATGTGATAATAAATGTATTTTGAGTTTTATTACAAAATTGGAATACTGCACCTTTTTTCTCTGCTGTGAGAGAGAAGAAAAATTTTCATGCTACACATATGTTGGTTTTTTTTCATTTAGAGTTATAGAATCGTTTGGGTTGGAAAAGACCTATAAGGTCATTGACTCCAACTGTAAACCTAACACTGCCAAAATGGAAAGTTTCCCAAAACAACTAACTTATCTGTCAGTTTGAGCTATTCTTCTTTGATATTTGCTAGGATACTAAACAGTAGTCCTGGAAAGACTTTGGTTTGTTTTAAGATTAGGATTCTAAAATGTATATGGAAAAACCACATTAAAATTTCTTTTTTGAAAATGTAGTTGGCTATAAAATATTTTAATTGAAAATGACAGATTATGTCTGTTTTCTATGAATTTGTATTCCTTCCACAGAAATTAATTTGGTAGCTTATAGAAATTTTGCTTCCCTTTATTTCCCATGTTAAAGAAAGGAAAAAAAAAGGTCAAAAATGTTAAGGAACAAATACTGGGGGAAAAAAATAAAATTGAAAGGTGTAGAAGATTGTATTAATTCCATGCAATCCCCTTGTACTCTCCCTGGATATGATTTGGCTCCTCACATTGTCTTGAGTCCCAGAGAAGAATCTGTTGTAGAGCTATCTTTACTGTCAGTCTGTCCATAATTGGCGTTTTCAATATAACCGTTGGAAGAAATATGTAAGGGAAATATGTAAATAAGGGAAAAAGGTGTATTGTGGAAGAAAAAGTGATCGTAGATAAATCTCACTGCTGTATAGGCCATTAATTTGAATTTGTGTTCTCCCTAGACAAAGAAGCCCCCAAACAAGCAAACAAAAGAAAAATCCCCAAACCTGAAATATCTGCAGAATTGTTACTCCTTGTGTTTCATAGAGTCCAGGCTCGTGTAAGTTTGAAGGGAGGCATAGTAAACTTTCGTGTAGTGAAATTTATGGTAATGAGATCGTTGAGCAGAGGTGCTTTGTTGCTGCTCCATCTAATGACAATCTCATGGTAGATGAAGACAGCAGCAGCAGTGTAGGTGCTTCTGAGGGCTCCCAAGGTGCTCTGTTGGTAGCAGGGTGCATCAAAACTGTATATGTATTATGTATATAATATTTTACCTATTTGATGCTGAAATAATTGAATTAATTTTTCCGTTATGGAAACTTGTGTTTATTTAATCGTGTTTGATGGTTTTTTTCCCTGGGTAATAATATTTCAGAATGTGTTAATTGCTTCATGTAATCTTTGTAGTCTATAAATATTAATGCTTATGAAATGTTAATAGCAGCTGATAAAAACAAAATGCAGAAAAATGAGCTATTCAATTAATCAATTTAAGCTATAATTGCATGAATAATTACTAAATTGTCAAAACATCAATAATTATGTGCATTGAACTACAGTAGTATGGGATACATTGAGTATTTTGTACAGACTGAGTATGATTTCACTTCAGTTTTGTGCTGTTGTGGGTTAAGGCCATTTTATTTAGAACTGAGATTATAAAATGCTGAAGGTCTCATCTTGTGAGTAGCCAATTCAAGACATTCATGACATTTTTAAAGAAGTGCTAATGTCCTAGTACTTTATATGTCCAATGGTGCTCCCTATCTGAAAATCCTGGTCTGTAATCAAAAAAGGTGTTTTCAAAAGTGTGAAGATAAATTTTGCTTTTAAGTCATTGTTTTTGGATTTCTATAAAATTGAGCTGATTTTAAGGGAACCCATAGAAGTTGTATGTTTAGAATATCTGAAGTGGTGCATCTCAGAGTTGATGTTACTGATGTCAAGGTCCTACACTGGAATTTTTTGAAATAATGAGAGGGTGATTTGGACAGGAATTTAGTAGTAGTAGTAGTATGTAAAGGAGAGAGAAAATGGAATGAGGAAGATAATGGAGGAAAAAAAGGGAAAAATGTGAATACCTTATAAATACACGTCAACTCCACTTTGATAAGTATCTTGTACAACTCTGACTTCACTTGTTCTCAAAAGAAAGTTTATTTTCTTCCAAATGCTTTATCACACCATATTCACGGTTCAACTTGGCTTCTGTATTAAGCAGTATCAATTAGCTGAATATTCACTGTGTTGACACTTCCAGCTAAGTGCAGTTTTAATGTTCTATGGGTGCCTACCCTTTTGACATGCAAGTATGTTTAAAATACAGTGTAAAAAATTTTTGAGATACCTATCACTAATCTGTTGTTTTTGAAGATCTGTTCTAAGGAAACTGAGTTTTTATGTGCACCATCATTGACAGGAATCACTAGTAGTCATCTTGCTGTACTTTAGTCATTGGAACATTCATTTTTCCTGCTTTATCTTGAATGTTAGTCATGTTTTCTCAAGATAGACATAGAGAATGTACAGTATGACATAATTAATATAAATGTGCTTTTTGGAAACCTTTTTCCCATGGATCCAAAAAGTGATTAAAGTACAAAGAATTCTGCAATGTGCAACATTAAAACTTTGCTTTAATGCTGTAAGTGACCTAAAAGCTTTTTGTTTAACATGTACAAAAAGTTTTCATGTAATACATCTCCATTTATAGGGTTGAAACGAGAAATGCTAACTACAGTACCATCTCGAAAGTATAGTCTCTTCTTCTTGAAAAGAAAAAAAATCATCTTTTTACAGGAGTTTTCCTAGTGAGTTCAGATATGAAAGGTTGTTCAACTCAGTGTTTAGAGTTTGAAGAACCATTTGCAAAGAGAGAGGTTTTTAGCAATGTGGATTACAGTAACATGAGTTAATGCTTTGGTCATTCAGTGCCAGACATGGAAAATGTGCTGGTTATCAGCTTCTCAGATGCATAAGATGTGCAATTGCCGTAGCAATTTTGTATATTTATTCTCAGTTCAAAGTGGTTGGTAGAGCAATTGGTTTCTTGCAGGTGAAAAAAATAATTGAAAGCAATTTAGTTTTGTACATGAGAAAATTCAATATGGTTTGGCTATCTGTGTATTTATTTTTAGGAGGCAATTAACCACATAAAGGCCAGTCAGAATGGGATCTGTGCATACCTATGTAATCATGCATTCCAGAGTGACGAGCAAATTGTCTGCATTAAGAATTTGGTTTGGAGTCTAGCGTGTACTTTAATTAAACAACAACAAAAAAACCCCAAACCAAACCAAACAAAAAAATCATTACACTCAAAGAGCCTCTTTTGTCTTTTGAATATTTTATATTTTGTCATCTATAGATCGTATTATTAGGAGTTTTGTTTCTATGGGCTGTTGTCTGGAGGTTTTGTGTTCTATTTTTCATTGTTTTTATTGCATGGTACAGATAAACTCTTTATTTACCAAAATATGTATAAAGGTGGAAGAATACCTGAGAATTTTGTTTTCTGTTAGCTCATAGAGGATGAGACCAAGTTCACTAGTGATTTTTTTCACATTTGAAACAATGAAGTGGGATGGATGTGACCTTACCTGTATGCTTTCTGCTCTAAATTGGGAGGTTACTAACCTGAATTTTAGTACACAAATTTTTCTGATTACAGGTTTTTATTTTGCTTTAATACAGATTGCCTCCTTCAGAGATATAAGTTAAAAAGCATTCTGACAAGCTTGCAGACTCACAGCATAGCTCTCTGGTAGAGTAAATACAATTTTTAACTTAATCTGTTAGAACTTCTCTTAAAAGCCTAATGTATTTATTTGAATTAAATAAAGTAAAACTGCACCTTTGAGTGTTTTTCTGCATTATTTTATTAGATACAGTTTAAAACCAGAGATAAGTGGAGTAGACTCCATGGGATAAACTCCTCATGTGGCTTTATGTAAAATAATAAGCAAAATGTGTTTCTTTCAATTCAGTATTGCTAAAAACATGGCAAGACAGTTCTCCAATGCAGCTTAGTAGCTTCGGTTTTCCCTGCCGGTAGTAGAGTGTCTACTTTGATTCACAGCATTAAATTTTTTTTCCAAGTAACTCAAACAGCTTACCTACCAAATAACATCTGTGTTACCACAAAATTGTCAGTGCTGGAGTAGACATTCCTGTCCAAACAAGCCGAGCACTTCTTTTAGGGCTTTCTGCTCATTACCACGGTCTCAGGTTTAGTGCTTAGACCCTTTGAATCTAAAAAATGATAAAAACAAAAACATGGCATAAGAAAACTGAGAATCAGTAACTTGTGGCACACAGGAATGATGTACAGTTTTGCAGTTTTTGTTTTACTTATTTCATAAACCTTTCATTTGCCTTGGACTGGTTGCGGCCACCAAGAAAGGTAACTGCTTCAAGATTTATTGGCTCAGTGTTTACATTATTCCATTAACCATCTCAAGCTGCTTCAAGAACACTACTACTGCTAGTATTACTGTTGCTATTATTATTATATTTACATAAAGCAAGAAATCAGAATATTTGCATTATTTTTTCAATAATATTAAATTTATAGATACTTTGGAAAAGGACAAATATTTCCATATCAGACATGAGAATTAAATTAGTGCTAAGTTTTATGTGCCATCAGAAAGAATGAGGAGAGGAAGTACATTTTACTGTTTTTTTTCTAAATGGGATGTGTGAGGAGAATTAGATATGTGATACTGAAAACCAGGGGGTTTACACATTCACTCCTTTCCCCTTCAGCCCCAATACTAAATGAAGCCCAAGACCCAAGACTAAGAAATGACAGCTTTTTAAATACATTATTTAGAAAGCTGAGAGTGAAAACTTAATGTATTCCCATGCATTTGACCTGTAGGTTATCTTTAAAACAATATAAAAAAATTAGATTCAGCAGGATGCCTGTGAATAACATGTCTGCTCAAGAAAGCTTATTAGTTTTCTCTAATAGCCTTCCAGTCACCGCCTCTGGATTTGGATGTCATGAGATTGTTATATTAATGGAAACAGTGTAGTTGGAACTGCTTTATAATCCTCAGTAAAACCCATGCTGTCAAGAGATATCTGTGATGAAACTTTCCACAATAATGAAGCTGTTTTTGACATTCATACAACTGCTTTTTTCTTGGAAACGTAAATTTTTGTATTGTGTTCCGTAAAGCTCACCTTTTGAACAAAGCCATGAATTTTGCTTTGTCTTGTAAGCAGCAAATTTATTTTTAATAGGAGTCGAGTAGTTGTTGAAATCCTTTGCTTAAAAAATTAATTGAAGTCCAGGTTTATTTTAAGTTTTCAGAATTGTTCTAAGTTCTTGTTTGAAATAGTAAAAACTAAAACCTTTCAAACATTTTGAACTTGAAAATCAGATTCAGAATATGCTACATTGCCCTTCCTGGTTTCCCGTCATTCCCCATCCCATCATTTCCCATCTCAGTCTCAGGTGTGCACATCTGTCTTCCCCAGATCTAAAGGTCTTTTCAGTTAGGAGGGAATTATTGTAGGATTTGATTTTCAAATTTCAAAGCCTCAGTAATGAACAGCACAGATGTCTTTATGGGGGAGACAGAGGAGGGGAAGATTTTGAACACAAATTTCTACTATTTTACCTTTCATCTTATCAACTGTGTGTAATTTTTCAATATATTTCAAGTCCCAGATATGATGTTTTAAAGATGAATACATTCTTAAATGAGCCTTACTTTCAATCAAAGCCTAAATACTGAACATTAGAAATATTTTTGTTCTGATTTGAAGAATCTTGTCTAACTTTCAGATTAGAATAGATTTGGGCAAAACCAGTATGCATGAAAATCCGCTGTAGAAAGTTCAGTAATTAAAGATACATGGCTGATTTTCATAGAGCACCCAACTGTTTCTTACCTGAGTAATCCTCTTGGTTGCAAGATGGTAATCATATTAATATTTGGTGAGCTAAGATGAGAAATCTAACCAAATGTTCATTTTAGTGCTGTAGGAGGGCATCTTTTTCAACGAATAATGTAAGTAAACATGTTCATTACAATATTCCTTAGCCACATTTTGTTGAAAGTGTGTCTCTGAAATATATATGCAGATGTGAGCTGAGGTATGAGAAAAGCTAAATATATTTGGACTTGCCAGAAGTACTTTTGTTTTTCTTTTTTTTTTTTTAATTCCTTTTCTCTATTTAATTTATCTCACTCCATGCAGTAGCAATGAGCACATTAACAAAGGAAATTAACCTTTTATACTGCCATGAGCTGTTATCTTGTCAGATCTTGTGAAATAAGCCAACCTGGGCCTAATCAGTACTTTAGAGATCTGCAAGGAGCAAAAATGTAGGTCTGTAAAACAGATTGCTCTTCTGTTGTTAAGATTTCTTTTTTTCTAGAAGATGCTATTTTTCTGTAGTTTTTAATTTATCTTTTTCAGGTGCTTTGTTTTGAAAATGCAAATCGTGGAACTTCACCATCACTCAATTCTTGGACACACAGCAGTGATGTTACTTTACTTGTTGTTATACTGAGTAATGGATAGATTTTTGAAAAACCACTTCAGGGTATAAAATATTAAGTACCATACAAATATGTTTGTAATTCATATTAAGTTTCTTGCTGTAGCTAGAAATGTAATATCTTTATATGAGGCTGAGAATGGTACAAAGTAAGGCGTACATTGTATTTTTGGTATTAAAAGATAGTTCCATATGGCAGAGGTTGGTATTATTCACTGTGCTCCTGAAAGTGAAATATTGTGCTGCTATTGGATTTGTTGTTCTGTTTTGTCCAAGTGTTGAACAATGAGAAAGCAATAATAAAATTTCAATGTGAGAGCTTTACATCTCTATCCACCTTAAAAAGATGGACATAAAAATGGTCATGTTTCCTTCAAAAGCAACTGATGTCTTTAGAAGAATACAAATCTCAATATATCTGGGACATGCTTCCCAAAACTGAAGAGGGGATAACACGGGGTATTTAACAGCCCATGATAAAGGTGTTGTTTACTTTCATTAACTTTGTCAGTTGTATTCCTTTTAATATCTATAGAACACTTAGTTTTAAATTTTACCAATTTCTCTGGCAGAATTCCAGATTTAATTACTGGGTTGTGTGGAGAACTACTGCTTGTTATTATTAATCAAATCCCTGGGCTCTTACTGAGATGCGTATTGAAATAAATTGTCAAATCTTACATGGATTTAGAAAGAGTGCCCTTTATGCCTCTTTCATAGGCCATATTAAAAAATTGCAAGAGTCCCAGAGGCCTAGCATGTATTTGCTGTTTCTGTACAATTTTGAGGCTACTGTGTGAATTTTTCAACGGAAAAAAATCATTGTCACTTACTGATAGTGTCTCCAAAATTATGCCTTCTACCTCTTTCACAGTCAAAATTAAAGAAATTAAACTCAGAGTCTTTAAAAGGCCTGGGTTTTTTGGAAGGCTAAAGAATGGGAAATACCTTAAAAGAATTTCAAGCAGAGTGCTACTGCTAATTTCAGGTTTCCCTGCAGTGGATTCCCAAATAACCAGAGCAGGATGAAACCTGTCAGCACATTCACGGGTGCTGAAAATCCAATTGAATGGAAGAGTAGAGGTTGGCATTAACTGCTCCATTGCAGCCGATCCCACTGTTCACTGCAGCCTTGGTGCTGGTATTGGTCACTTCGGGAATGTGCAAGGGAAAAGGCAAGGGCATCATGATGAGCAGTCGGAATGATCATCTGGGATTCCCACCCTAGCTTGTGTGTGTTTGACCTACAGCTTCATAGAGGTTGCTCTTGTGTCAATTCCACCATTCTTTGCAAGGGAGAAAAGAATAGCAGCTTTTCCTGGGCTGCTGATTTGATGGTTGAGGGATTTCAGGAAGGAGATGGAAGTTCAGTGTAAATAGAACATGCTGATTTCTTTTTTTTTTTTAATTTTTTTTTTTTAATATGAAAGTACTGATGTGTTTGGGGGATGTTTTTGGATAAAAATTTAACCAAGACTTTTTGGTTTTTGCAAATGATTGGGCAGAAAGGTTCTTGGAACTGGGGCAGAATCTCTGGAGGAGTAGATTGTCCTTGATTATCACTTCTTGTAAACCTTTCTCTCAATACATGCAGGAAGAAGTTAAATTAATAATTTTGTTCCCAGGTTAGTTCTTTATGTACTTGGTAGTAGAGTTTCTCGCATCAGGTATAATCAAAGGTGAAACTAAAAGGCTCATGATTCTATTTGAAGACAGATCTTCTATGATATGTTTGTACAAAAAGCATCACTAAAAGACTGATCTTGTCTTCTTGTTTCTGTAAATTCACCAGGGTGGAATAGTCATATGTGTTTCGTAAGTAATTGATGTGCCTCACGTAACCTGATTTGGAGATGCCTCAGCATTGTATATTGCTTACAGAGTGCTACATTCTTTGGCATTGCGTGGTGCACTTAGCTAAAAGGTCTGATTTTTATTTTGGTGCGGGACAGAATACTTCATGCAGTGATTATGTGCACTGTAACGCTTGCTGGGAATTTAACCTCCCAAAGCCTGATCTAAATCTTAGTTTCATTTCAAAGTAGTTATTTTTATACCTTACGTATTTATTTGGGAAGTAGTCTTTCATTCGTCTTCGTGATTTAGGCAAACAGGTGATTTATCATGCAAACATGGAAAAGGCTTTATATTCAAAGGCTTCACTGGAGTCACATGCTGTCATTGAAAGCTCTCTCACTGGAAAATGATAATTAACATTTTTGATGTGATTTTAATGTGATGAAAAGCTAAAAGGGAGGAGATCATGATGTGCAGCTGTGCAGGGACAAAGGACTGGATGCAGGCTGTATGTGAAAGCAGCAGAGTATTGTCAGACTACTTCTGAATCCAGGGCTGCAGGAGACCTGTTTAGTTTACACACTTTTTAACTTAATTATTCCTTGCTTGGAGGCATGATTTTTTTTTCTTGTTTGCTACACTTGCATAGGCAATTAATATAATATCGCAAGGAAGAGTTTTTCTATGATTCCATGTGTTACGTTGTTTTTTTCTGCCTCCTCTTACTTGTGGAGTCCTTTAATTAGTGTACTTGCACTTAAAAGCATATTTTTTATTTATGCCTGCCATTAGTTGTGTGAATATTATTTTGGTGTCTTTTAACAGCAGCCTCAGAATATTTTAAAACTAGGGGTTTTAAGTGGGATAATAGCAATGAGATGCTTGGGTTTTGTCACTGAGTGTTCAAGCACTTTTGAAACATTCAACCTGTTTTAGAAAAAGCTTGGGACTTGATAGATTAGGAGGAATGGTAAATGTGCTTTTTGCTGTTCTCTGTTACATAGGCACCAGGATGTATAAATGCAAGTACTTCATAAAAAAAGAGAGATGTTTTTCAATAATTTTATACTTATGTAATGATTTATTGTTCTGTTGTATGTTTACTATGCTGAAGTGTGCTAGGTTTCCTAACTTCCAAGTTAAGATGTCAAGGTTCTTGTTAACCATAACACTAGTTCTTTCAGGTATGCAGTAAGATACTAGATTATAAAAGCCTATTAATTTCACTAATTTAGTGAGCTAAAAAAAAGACATTAAGTTCCTGATAGATTGCCAAATATGAACATATGCTGTGTTGTTTGTGTATGTTAAAATGTCAACACTGAACATTACTGATCAGTAATACTACATCCGGCTATATGATGAAATACTTGAAGTGAATGTAATACTTTAATGGTTTAAAAATAACACCATAAATAAACTATTTGGGTATACATTGCTTCTCTTTATGACTTCTCTTTTCCACTACTCAAGTAGTTGAAAGTAAGCTAAGATACATATTTTACATTGGTTACATCTAGTGGGAAATTTGCAATTCTCCCATGGCACCAGCAAGATCACCTATCCCAATTTCTCAAATCTATCCATGAAAATAAGAATTAATTTTGCTATATTATATCCTGCTTTTAAAAGCTCAGTGAGCACAGGAATTTGCAGAGTGGTTTAAGTACATTTTTGAAAAAAAAGACATTTTTGAAAAAGAAAAATTACGGTTTTGCATGAAGGTAAACAAAACCTTTTAGAAAAAAAGAGAGCCAGGAAAAGATAAAGATTCAATTTACTAGGAAAATAAAAATTAACTTTCTTACTTTAGTAGCTCTAAGCATGCTTAGGCTGTTCGAGTAGGGGTTAGGGTATGTTCAGGGTCACTAATTATTTCTTTTTCGTAAACAGAAATTGACTTAAAAATATATCTCAGAGTTTTCAGGTTGTGTTCCAGCCTTCTGACAGTGGGCTGGCACAGGACTCACTAGGAACAGTGGTAGCAGCATTCACCAGGAACATGAGTGTATCACCAGGCACTTTCTATTATTTCGTGTATTTCCAGTATTCCAATGACTTCATTACAATTTCGTGGCTGTCTAGCCATGCCCACATAGCAGGGTTCAGTTTACTAGTGAAATAAAAGATAAGCAATTCACATCATTCAAGCTGAGGCTTTACGCTGAATGTGTAGATTTGCATTAAAGCTTTTGATGTTGTTACCAAATTGAATGGGAATTTTAGATGTTATTTTCTCTATTGTAAATCAAGCCTGAATGAATCACCGGTGGCAGCATTGCATTTGGTTGATAAGATAAGCAGAATGCTGGGCACAGAGAGGAGATAACACACTAATGGACAAATCTTCACGTGTCCTGCATTGCAATCTGCACCATAACAAGGCCGTATGTATCAGCAGAGCCAGTTCCAGTGCTGCAGATGTGTTACCAAGATTCTCTTAAAAAGGAAAAAAAAAATCAGTCTTTCTGTATCACCTTCATTTAGGGAAGAATAAAATGGGTTTTTTTTCCAATTTCTTACCTCATCATATGCTGCAGAGTCATCGCAATCTCACATCAGCTGTGGATATTCAAACACATGACATTACCTGAAGTTGTTTATTTGTCAGAGACTGTAATTTTGGAATCCTGCTAGGATAAAGGAGAGCTGTGATGCATTGACTGCTGGACATGGTTTGATTTCGAAGGTAGGATTGACTTTGATGCTTATAACATTGCCTGGTGTCACAAGTGTGTTTCTCATTTCATTTCTGGTTTAGGTCGGGGGTAATCAGAGTTCTAACAGCATGGCAGATTTCAATTTTTTTAATTGAGTACTCATCATTGCACCCAAATCAAGTGACGAAATCCAATGTTATATCCTATTACCAGAGCTGAATAGAATAAAAACAGATTAGAGTTTAGATATTCGCCAGTATACTAAGGTACAGGGTTTATAGTATAGCTTGCAACTTACTATGTTTTATATTAATATGCTAGTGAAATACATGGTGTTGCAAAATCAAAGCAGATGTATTTTGGTGTTTGCATAATTTATGAAATTTGAATACAAAGTGGTACAGACTTTGGAACAGTTTGTGTTTATATTCTCATGTCAACTGAGCTGACAGTTGTGGAATCATCTTTGAAGTATAGAAATGCTTCCAGGGAAGAAGAAACTTTTCCCCATAAATAAAATATATAGTTTTTATTAATGAATGAATGTGCTGTAGTGAAGTCTCCTTTAAGGGTTTTTGCTGCCTAGTTTTTTCTATAGGTTGAATTGAAAATTGTGCTCCTTCGAAGTATTGAAGTAATAGCAAGATGCAAAATGCACTACAAAAAATTGAGAGTCAGTCTAGTTTGTCATGTTTACTCAAATGGTGGTATTTAAAAAAGAGAAGGCCGGAATTTAGTTTATTTTTATACCTTTTAATAATAGCTTCTTAGAGTAAGATTTAAATAACAGAATTAACTGTCACTTCCAAAAGAAGGTGGAATCAAGGATTCATAAAGTTATAAAATTTTAATGGAAATACCTTTCAAGGTGCAAATGTTGCATCATAGCTGGGGATAATAGTTTGTTGACATTGAGAATATTTTGAATAAAAATGTTTATCTGTATAAGAATAGTTTTATTGACAACTGTTCTAAGGAAAACTTGAAAAAATGCTTATTTGTTACAAGTACTAGTAATTTGTTTTAAAATTTAACATTAAATCGCTGTACAAGGCCATAAATATTTAGCTAGCTAAAGTAGCTAAACTCTCAATGTTCATTTGAGTGAATATTCACAAACACAGTTTTGTTGGAGTGTTTAGTGTATGAAAAGCAGAATGAAAAGTCACAAATGTGTTTGAGAAAGAAAAGGTAGCAATGAATGGAAATAGCCTTTGGATGAACAAAGGGAGATGCCAGATTAGAGAAGCCCAAATCCTTTCTGTGACTAATAAGGTGCTTGAGTGGTTTTGAAAACACTGAGGAGATACAGAGTCAAGGATTATGTGTTTGTTAATTATTTTGAAACTGGCTAACTAAAAAAAGGGATAAGTTCTGTTGATACTAAAGGATTATTCAGTGTTCAGGAAATAATAAATTATAAAGGAATGAACTACTAATCTCAGGTTTTATTTAGTCTAGATTTCCATCTTGGATACAGTATGTAGTTTTGCATCATGTTCCTGTGGAATGCTCTTAGCAAAATACCTAGTGTTAATATACATGGGTTTCTTGCTGAAAATGGAGCTCTTCTACCCAGTTTAACAAAAATGTGTATCTAAGCTTTTAGTTGAAAACTGAGCTTCTGTATTTGAAATAAGGGGACATGGAGCCAGGTTTTTGATATTCATGTCAGTTGCCACAAGTGCCTTACTTATACCGTATTTTGCATATTACATCTACAAAATCTTTAATAAGTTGTCTTGATACGTGGAGTCTGAGGTCTGAGAGGTCGTGCTTTTACAGTTGCTTAAGAGCAGAAGGCAGTAAACTGCTTGTGCCATTTTGTGCTTCATACGAATTTCAAAACCAGAACTTCAGTAATTTTTGCATTGGAAGCGTTGCTCAGGCCATTCGTTATTCTAGGTATTGGCCAAGTTTGAAACAAAAATTTTTGTTTTGTTGACATTAATAATTTGAAGTTTTAAAATTTCCTATTTCCAGTAGAAGGCAGACTGTTTGAAGGAAAAAAAAATTCTTCTAAGCAGCAATTTTGGTGTAAATGAATCACTCTCTCTAATGAAAGCTACAAAACATTCTTTCCAAAATAAAATACATGTTTAGAGATGACTTACTCCATCATGGAATCCGTTCATGTGCTGTTATAATTTCCATGTTATTCTTTAATTTATTGTCAACAGTTACATTTTTTTCACTTTTTCTTGGGAAATTGTTCTTCTAGCAATTAAGAATATTCTGTGTCCTGCCTAAATTTACTCTGTGGCTATTTTAAACCCATTTGTTTTGTGCAAACTGTGGCTTACCTTGAATTTTCCCACCCCTAGTTACCCAATTCAGAAGTGTTTATACATAGCAGCTTTCCCATTTTGGCTGCGATTTTGGTAATCTAAACCTGTCAAAATCTTTAAGCCTTTCTAGGAGTGTTTGCTTTCTCTAGTGATTCTACTGCCTTTCTGCACCCCGTTCAGTTTCGACGAATCTTTCCTACGTTTCTGTCCTTGCACATGCTATTAGAGACATGATTTCATCAGTGCCTAGCACAATGATAACATTTCCCTGATAATTTTCAGAAAGGATTCATGTTTCTTTTAGTGTCAATTAATAAAAGGGTTATAAAGAAACCTGTTACTCAAAAAGAATTTGGATTAAAAAATGGTATATACGAAATATTGTGCTAAACCAAATGTGTCATGTAATAAGAATAGCAATTACCATTTTAATCTTGAAAAGAAGGAATTGTTCAGGCAAGTAAAGAAGTAAAATTTTCAGCTAGAAATTAGTTGCTTTCGAAGATACTGAAGCTGAAAGCTCAGGAAGGAGCTTCCATGAACTTTACATGATATAAAAAGTAAAAACAACTAGTACAAAGCTAGTTAGGTTTTTGTTTGTTTCTTTGTTTTGTTTTACCACCGCGATTACTGAAAGTTAGATATGGCAATTTAAAATAGGTTTTACAGCATCCAAGATTAACACTTCCAGAAAAATGATCAGTGTGCTTTTCTGCATTCCTCAGGAGAATCTTCCACAGGATTAAAATCTATATTCTTTGAAACTGTAAGCATGAGAACTGATAAATATGAGAGTAAATCACTGGAATGAGACCGTGTAAATCAGTATTAAGGCCTAGACAAAAATTCTAGAACACTTTTTACATTTTTTCCACATTTCAGAAATTGTGAGTCAGAAAGATTTAGATTGGGTCTTAAGGCTTGAGCCTAATCTTCAAGGCCTGGGGGGGAAAAAAAAAAGGAAATAGTAGCAAAATTGGAAATAGCAGTTCATCTTAAGGAAAGATAAGGATAGATTGCTTCAGCAGCAGAAGACCATGAACATACTGGATGTCATAGCAAACTGGTTTAGGAGTATTATAACTTTCTCATAATGCAGGATTTTCTATTATGATCTGATTAACCATGTCAAGATGCTACTCAGCTGGGGTAAGGATGGAAAAACTTAGAGTTCCAGAAAGGGCAAGTTGACTAATGAGCTATAATTCAGTTCCCAGAAGAACAAGTTGTGAGGTACTGTATGGAGTGAATGATTTAATTTCGTGGTTGGACTGAATTATCATTTTGTCAGTACCAAAATGTGAAGGTCTTCCCTTGCTTTGTGTGGAGTTAATCTTCTCATTCTTTCCCACAAACAAAGTCAAACTTGGGGGCAAGAGGCTGAAAAGACAATTAATATTCTTCCATATTGTTGATAGTTCCCTTTCTTTTCCCAAAGCTACTGACTCTGTATATCCTTCCTTAAATGTTTCCTCTGAAGTCTATTTTCATCTTAGGGGCTTGTGGGCTATGAATTAAGTCTCTAGGACCAATAGAGGTCTTAAGGACTAATAAAGATCAGCTTTTTCTTTTATTTGTATTTTATCTTGTTCTTATTTCTTGCTTGTTCATTCAGTTCCTTCAAGTTTGCTGTACAGTACTGAATGTAGTATTTAATGAAATTTTAGAGTACTAATCTAGTCATCAGGGTTTTCAAAATAATTATTCTCAGGAGTCACAACATGAAGCATGCATAGCATAACTCTTCTCCCACTCCCCTCCACCCTCTTTGCTGGCATCATATAAGATTATATTCCCACATCGCTGTTTAGCATCTGGTTTCATTTATCAAAGTGTATCTGGAAATCTTTGCTAAGTTCACCAAAGGTCTTTTTTTAAAAAAAGTTGAAGTACTTAAATAAACTTTTCTGAAACTTTTGTTAGATGAGTTAAGGACATTAAAAAAGGAAGAGTTGCTAGGATGCTATACACTAGTTTTGTCTATGACCTGTAAATTAGAATGAGAAAGAGAACTACTATTCTTGATTATCCTGCTCATTAGCAAGGAACTTATTAAGTGGATAAAATTTCTGATGATGATTCTCCTTTATCTCATGCAGAAGTGATGTCTAAATTCAGGTTAGTTCGGAACTGTATTGGCGTGTTCAGTGAAGATTTTCAAAGCACACAATGGTGAAGAAACCTTGCTTACTTCCAACAACAACAAAAGTAAATCTGTTCAGAATAGGATGAAATTAGGATTCTTCTCCTCCTGCCTTCCCCTTAATTTCTTTCTTCCCCAGCAATAGGGTGGTATTATCCTGGGAGAGCTACTAGTTTTGTGGTTTGAATCAGACAACATGGGGATAAACAGCATATCCAACACAGCTGGATAAACAGATTCCACCAACTCTCTTGTTGGGTGAGTGGGAATCCTTTCCAAATGAAATTTTCTGCAAACCCTGTGAAATGGTTTTGTTTTAAGAAACATCCAATAAACAGAAAATTGAAAAAGAATCTCAACCATCCTTACTAATAACTCAATGTATTTATGTTTTTGTGATCGTACCCTTATCCATTTATGTGAGGTTTTGTTGACTAACTTCTGCACTGTAATCATAGGAGGGATGGAAAAGCTGAGTTATTCTTTATATAGGCCCTATTACATAAATGTTATAACATATGCTCAAAGACTTATATATTCCTTGCTGTTCTTTGAGTGGCCTGCAGAATAAGGCCTGCCTGCTGTTGTAAAATTCTTTAGCTACATGTGCACGCTGGGAATTTAGGATTCCATCTGGGTATTTAGTTTCTGGTTTTGGTACCTGAGAGGAAAAAAGGCTGTTGTCTGCCGTGTTACGTACCTGATAAGTTTAAGTTTGCAGTGTTAAGTGCAAGAATGTGCCATGTAAAGTGGTACCTTAAGTAAAATGTGCAGAGATATTAGCACTGCTACACTATTGTGTCACAAGTAGGCTGAGATGCTGTCTGGGTTTTTTTCTGCTACAGGCCTAATACAGGTGTGCTGACATGCTGATACTTTTTTTAAAAATTAAGACGATTTTTTGATTAAAAATTTATTATTTAACAAACTTTTATTATTTAAGATTAAAATACCATATATCTGCATTCTTGAAAATGTGCATGACAATGATTTATTTTCTAAAAGAAATGTGTATAGGACTTTCTGCAGATTTCTCCTAGCAGTTTAAGGAAGTAGTGATGTGGATAATCAGATATCCATCTCAGTCAGAATCTGTAGAATAAGTTTGTTTACAAGAGCCTTCGACTTATTTATAGTTTGTCAAATTTTTTATGGTTTCCTGTGCATTGTTTTTAAATTGGCAATTGAAATAGATCTTGTTAACAAGCACTAAGTAGTGGGACCATACTGTCAGAGGTGAAGCATCTTGTGTAAGAATATACTCGCTGGTTTGAAAGGAAGAAAATAAACTTCTGAAAACCGTGCTTTGAAGAAATGGAAAGCTAATCTAAATGACAGAAAATTAATTAGTCTGTTACTAAAGCGGATCTCTAGCTCTATTTTTTCCACTAAGGACAAATTGGCCAACTAACTTCAAAGTAAAAATATAATCAAAATTAATCCTAGTTACATTATGCAGTAATTTTAACCCCTTTATATATTCTGGGGGTTTTGCACAGCTATTGTAAAACATTGCATTTAGTTTCCTATAAATGGTAAAAAAATTTCAAAATGTCATAAGTTAAGGACAGTGTTTAATTTACTCTGAACTTCATGAGGAGAAAGTGTAGACATAGCTGCAGATGAAGAATTCACCAGGAATTTCATCACATACAGATGGATTAACAATAAAGGAGTCACATCACATGATTTCATCTTACCTTTGGACAGTCTGAATTCATGAAAGTTTTGTTGTATTGCAGGTTTTCACATTTGCATTAAAAAAATCTCCTTTCAGTTTTCAGGGCTGTTGAATTTCCAGTTAATAGAAACTAAAGTCGCTTCCAGTAACTTTAAGTTAACGGGAGCTAAATAATTTGTTTTACATTTGCAAAGATATCTTCTAGGACTGAATTAGTGAAGTACTGTCATACATAATAATGCACAACAGTTCTATTGTGTGAAAAGTTCTCATTTATCCCCATCTTGGTAATTGAAATGACAAATTTCAGTCTGATAATTATCTAGTTTATGTCTATTAACGTAAGAAGGTCCAAATGAAGACAAACTGAAAGCACATGTAGCTGGTGTGCTGTCTCAGTGGCTCATTGTGAATGCTGTGAGAAGGGTAAGAGGGGAGCTGTTAGCGTGACTCCTCAGAGTATTCTCCTGGCATCCAGTACATTGTAGTTCAGTGAAATCCTAGCCAAGAAATAATTTTTTGTGTGTTCCCTTGGAATGAACTTTCCTTCTGCTAGTATATTCAGTCACTTTTTAATCCGCTGTAAGCTGTGAAAAATTTCTGATGTGCTTGTTAAACATTACCCATTTACGGTATTTACTTTGTTCTGAATCTATTGTTATCTTGTATAATTTGGTGTTCTCTAGTTCCTGTACTAGTAGAATAAAAAATAATTTCCTATTTTCTATGTCTCTTATGATTTTGTAGGCCTACAACATATTTCAGATTATTGTCCATCTTCTACTTTGAACAGTTATTTGATTGTTTCTTGCACAAAGGCCATTCCATCTATTAACCACATAAATTTTCCAGCAGATTTCTCATTCTTGGGGGAAGAAAGAGGGTTACTGTTGCTCTGTTGCTTATTGTCTTTTTTTTTCTTGCTTCATATATTTTTACATATAATCACCCAGAGGGTATATTCACGTTTTCATCACATGGACACAACTTCAACTCTTTGTAGGTATCCTTCACGGCTGTACATTGAGCTTTTTCAAAACTAAAGGGTACTGAATTCAGTGTGAAAGTTTACCTGAGTCTCAAATTTTGACATCAGGAACAATATGTATTTGCTAAGGCAAGAATAGAAAACATCTTGTCTAACTGCTTCATAGGCAAAAGCGCAGAAGATTTTGAGCTCCGAAGAGGTATAAATGAATCTCAGTAATTTTCATATGGATTAATATTATTTTTAGTTTCTCTGCAGTTTTGGATAGATATAACTTTCTTGTTATGTCTGAGTTTAACTTGACAGTGCTAAACAGAACATGAAGTGCTGCAGAGACACAGTCAGACCCAAGTAGGTCACCCATTGCTCAGTGATTATTCTATCAGTTAAAGAACAGAATAAGGCTCTTGGTTAGCTTAACTGATAAACTGTTTCACAGGAAGCTTAGAGCATAATAGAGGAAAAGGCAACAGATGGTGAATGGTAGCAAGAAAATAGTTTTTCATAGTGGCCAAGATGAATTTTTGAAGGTAAGACTACGGGAAAGGCAAAGAACCTTTGAGAGGAAAGTGCCTTTTTTGTTTGTGGTTTGTGGGTTTGGTTTTTTTTTTGGGTCTATCTTTTTTTTGTCTAAAAATATATTGTACAGCCAAATTTCTGCACAGCAGTTCTTACAGCAGAGCTGACAGCTTACAGTATATTTTAATCGCATATTTAATAAATATGAGTTTTATCATAATTAATTCATTGAAATAATTGAAAAGCATTTAATTTTAATGGTGGCTCTGTTTTGTGTTATTTTCATCGTTAAAAATATCATGAGTCGTTTATTGTATTTGTCATTATTTACTCTTTATGCTTTTAAAAGTACCTGAGAGTAAAAGAGGAGAGGAAATTGACTGTAATTTACCAGAGGTTTTTTATTTGCCAAATATACAAGCTTGTTGTCATGGAGATCAGTGCGTAACTCAGGCACCTGATTTGGTGCTGGTAAAAGGGGTGCTTTAGTGGATTATCAGGTAAATGTTTGACTCTGTTAAATAGGTAAATAAACTACAGATGTTAGGACACATTTATTTTAGGATGCAAGGGAAGTTACTAATATCCCGATATCTACTCTCAGATTCCAGTAAGTACTTGTAAAAACACAGCTTTGCATTCACTGCTCCAGTTGCATGTCACAGATTCTTAGCACCACAAAAGAACTTGTACCAATTATAGCCCTTGGAGAAATGCACTGTAAAACTGAACTGAGAAGCTGATGTAAATATGAACTCAAAGCTGCATCCACAGGGGCACTCAAAGAGCAGGAGTCATTGCAGAAGTGATTTGGAGTGATGTGAAAGGTGTCTTTCCTTTTTATGTTTAAAGTGAAACAATAGATTCTTGGTACTGACTGAGCATCTCAGAGGCGGGATGAAGATTTCTTCCTTGAATCTTTCACATCCTGTAGCTGATTTGGGCTCCTGGTACTAATTTTTGCTATGACACGACTGAGAGACTGACAGCAAGGCCATGTTGAGCGTTTTCTTTAACTGGAGGTATTCCCTAACATTTTTGCAATTAGGAGCTAATCTCACTTGCTCTCTTCTTACATGGTGGAGATTCTTACTGAGCAGCTCAAATACAGACTTCAGAAGGAAAGAAGATCCATCTGAGCTATTTCTTCTTTCCAGTTACTTGCAGAGGCCAGTTGCACCATGAGAACATACCATAGTCAGAGAGTGACTCCAGGGAGATGGTGTTATCTGTTGTATGAGGGAGAGCTGGGACATTTACATGACTTCTTTCCCACATGGATCTCCTTATACAAAGAGCTGTTATTCTTTGCCTTATAGATACTTTGCTTCACAGAGGCTTAATGTATTTTGCCTGTGCAGCACTTAATCTTCTGCTTTTATCTGAGCCTTCTGAGAATATTTTAATCCAATTTCCCTGAAGCGTAATGCAGGGAACGAAATGATCTCACTTCATGCTCACTGTGAGTAGCGCAGGCTGAGAGAATTTAATGGCTGAGATGTTCACATTCACAGGGACTGTAGTTGGGACTGTCTTTTTGCAAATAATGGGAAGGGGAAGAGGCTTCCACTGTCTGTCCAACTAGACCATGTGTGCATTGATTTTAAAAGAGAAATCATATTGGAGCTGTTATTGTGGATTATATTTTCATCTTTTATCTCTAGTAAAGTTTCTCCATGTAATCACGGTATGAGGTTATGTTCATCATCCTGCTAATTGGCACCACTTTCAGAAGTTCTGTCAGTTTGTCCTTATCTTTCCTCCTTAGTTTGTCTCTAATATGGATGAGTAAGCTGAGTTATGTGCTGTAGTGCTTGGATGTATCACAGTTCAGTGGTTTTAGCACATCTATTTTCTTTGAATGTAAAAGGTTAATTTCATTTCAGTGTAGGTTCAATCTGGATACTGACCTTTACAACTGGAAAAACAGATAGAATCATAGTTTAATTAACCTTCCAACCAGGACACATATTTGAAGCATACTCAAGAAGCCATATGTTTTAAATACTACTGGGAGTCACATTGGAGTAGTGGATCATTGGTATCCAGGAACATTATCATTGTCCAGAATTAGACAAAAGGAGAAGTTTATTACTGAGGTAGTGAAGCACACAGCTGAGCTTGGAAAGAACTAAGGTAAAGTGAAAACAGAATATTGAAATGATGACTTCATACTTTGTCTTTATTGTGAAATAGGAACAGCAAAGGAAATACTGAAACTGTCTGATTCTCTATTGATGTTTTCTCTAACCTGTCCTCTCTTTCAGCTTGTTGTAATTTTCCGTGGCCCTTCTAAGTTAAAACACAAACATGTTTTGTGGAATTAGATTTTATGTGCTATTTTTAAAGAAGCTCAACTCTAGAAGCATGTAAAAAAACCCCAATATACATTTAATCCCTTTACTTTGTTTTCTGCTTGATCACTCATAATTTCTAATCAGTTAAATGCTTAATAAAAATACCAGGACCTAAAATTGAATCCTTAATCCTTCCTCTGAGACTCTTCTCTATAATAATTTCTTCTCTAGAATCTCACATTGTGAAAGCCTTGTTTTGCTTGTTTATAGTAATAATTAGCAAGATTACTGTTTCTGTACAAGGGAAGAAAGTTCATTTGAATCTAAAGATGGTTTTTTAGACCTAAAAGAGAATCACCTGAATATCATCTGAATTATTATATTTATATA
Organism: Melanocharis versteri; assembly: GCA_013397845.1. Classification (NCBI taxonomy): domain Eukaryota; kingdom Metazoa; phylum Chordata; class Aves; order Passeriformes; family Melanocharitidae; genus Melanocharis; species Melanocharis versteri. The sequence goes on along the minus strand of VZTG01009683.1, from coordinate 867,434 downwards.
AGCCAGTGTTTGCCAGCACTGGGAGATGAAGTTTCCAAAAATCTGAAAGGTAACATGTTGCTGAGGATGTTCTATGGGCATCAGATTGCAAATTGTGGTCCGCTACCTGAGATGAATGAACCAAGTCTTCAGTGGACAAGTCTCCATTTGACTGTGTGTAAGTCACCATCTAAATACCCGCTTCAGATACAAATGGCAGAATATTGTATATTTTCTTAAAATAGTATAACTGTGCTTGAACAGGGACTGCTGGAAATCTGGAAATGTACTGAAGGCTGAAAATCTAGAGCATTTATTACAGTGAGATCTATTTAAATGTGAGGAAGTATGGTATATATTATTATTATATTTAGAAAATGTCACTAGAGGTTTGGATGTAACGTTATTTCACATTGTGTAGTGACTAAGAAAGGCAGGATTCCTTGGTGAGAAAGAACAGAAAAGAATAGAATGAAGTCACACATGCTTCATTATTGCCTGCAGTAATGGAAAAAATGAAGAGCATAAGGTATTAACTGATATTGAAGACAGTAATTAAAATGTTTCATGAATAAAAGACTGGATAATTTCAGTGGTGTTTTTAGCAGCTACAACCCTGAAGACAAACACACATAAACACATAGAATATTGTGGGCAAATACTGAAGTCAATTACAGTGTCAGGATGTTACTCCCAACACATTAGTCTAAATTCTGTGCAGTAATTAACAGATATTAATAAAATAAATGTAGTCTATTCCATATTCTGGTAAGTAGTTATTTATAGCCACCCTGGGAAAGTTTGAATTATTGTCTGTCCTAATTGTGCCAGGGACTTTTTTATTAGGCATGAAGGTCTGACTGGGAGGAATTAATAACTGCCTGCAAAGTCTTTGCATTGCAGTTAATCAGATATCTTGGCAGAGCCGCTTCTTATATTTTGGTCTTATTTTTCTCTTCGTTCATTTGTCACATCTAGAATCAGAAATTGTGCTCTCAACAGTAAAATCTTCTCTTGCTAGTGTTATATTTTGTCTCCACCAGGACAGTGTAATTATTATCTGTTTTCCCCAACCCTCCTCCTCCTTAGCCCCTTGTTCCTCTTTACATCTAAGAGATTTCTGTTTATAACACAAAATCTGCTAAGAAGGAGTAATCAGTAAATGCTGTGCTGTACGTGCCCATCTCTCAATGCATCTTTGAATCTAAATGTAGGTCATGTCTGTCTGTAGAAACCTTCTGTCATGAATATGTATGACTTGCTTGGCAAGTTTGCTAACAACAGGTGTATATTCTGTGTTCCTCACTTCTTTTTACTTGCATTATTTTATGTGGAAAATAGAACCAACTTTCAGCCTTTTAATTAAACATTAAGGTAGCTATAAAGGGAAAGAACCAAAAAAATCTTTTGTGTAGTAGTTTCCTTCCATCCCCTGGGTGAATAAATGAATATATAGCTATAGTTAGCGCTTGTGAGGTCTAAGAATAAACCCAACTTAATTGTAATTTCCACAGCATCCTTTCATTAATGAATATAATAAATATTCCAGAAAGCAGAGGGAAAAAAGAAAAAAAGCTGTCCTAAAATATTCCAGAGGTAACTGAAACAAGGATCAAGCATTGGGACAGACTGTCCAGGGAAGTGTTTGAGTCACCATCCGTGGAGTTATTTAAAAGGTGTGTGGATGTGGTGCTTGTGGACATGGTTTAATGGTAGATCTGGGTTAACAGCCGACTCAGTGATTTTAGAGGTCTTTTCCAGCCTAAACAATTCTACGATTCTATGTTTTATGAAAGGTGGATTGAAGGACATAGAAAGATTTGAGTTAACTTCAGTGTTAGTTCTAAAGCAGAGAAGTGGCTGTAGAGACACATCTTAACTTGAAGCTGTCTTTTTTCAAGTTTTCTATGCCTTTTACTGTGAATATATATATCACTCCAGGAGCTTTCATATAAAACTTTGTTGAAAATAATTTTATAGAGATTTTGTCATTCAGGCCCTAAAGTTTATATTTTGCTTTGATGGTTAAAGAGACATGAGTTGCAATGTTCACATTTATGTTGAAAATTACAAACTACATAATAACTAAACAAATTATATTAAATGATAACCCAAAATCTGCTTAATTATTTATTAACCTGATCTCACATTAAGATGACTTTAGGGATTTCCGGAAGAAATAGGAAAGTTGCTAATGATTATATCTATGGAATCTATGTACATCTTGGATTCAACTGGCCTAAAATTTCCTCATTTACTTACATTTGTTATTTTCAGCTTGTGATTGTAAGGTTTCAAACATGCTAAGCCCATAGCACCAAGATTTACAGGGCTTGCTGGTACAAAATAAATTACTCAGCTGGTAACATTTATGATTTTTTTGTCCACATTCAGAAGTGGAAATCCTTGCCACCGATGTACAACATAAAGACATAAAACTTTAATTAGATAGCAGATATAAAAGGGGTAATATTGAACATACAGAACATAATCAAGTAATGTTTTATAGCTTTATTGTAATTGAGGCACTTTGACTTCGTGTATTTAATTAAACTTTTGTCCTTTGATAAACACTTGGCTGTTAGAAAACTATTTGACCACCCAGAGGCTTTCATCTCTGGTACTAATCGGTTGGAATCCAGGAGGTCACAAAAACACAGACAGCAAAGTGATCGCTGAATTCCAGCTTCTGAAATGCGTTAGTTGGTATTTTCAATTAAAAAAATCTGCATATTTTCATGCTTAACAAAGATAAATCGTAATACATACCATACTATGAAATAAAACCAGACTACATGGTCCACACACCACGTCTGCTTCCTCATAAAGAACTTAAAGCTATTGGCTGAAATTTATACTGAGCACCAAGAGTGTTCTTAGAATAGAGAGGTTTGCTGCAGAGACCAGATGTTTGGGGTAGTATCCTGAAGGATGAGAAAGGATGTTAATGATGAGAGAAAAATGAGAAGCATTCAGACTGATAGTGGAACAAACACTGGTTGGAGTTCAGCATAGCGATGAAAAGCCTTCTTTTCAGATTCACTGAATCTTATAGAAAAGCAAAGTTGCATCTTGTACTGGGAGGTTTGGAAAATAAATACAGTGCCTAGTGTATGTAGGAAACTGGAGGAACAGTTGATTGGCTCAAAACAACCAGGTGGGAAGTGCCTTATTCCATCAGAATGTTCTAAAGTTTGCAAGTAAAAGTTGTTTTGAACCTCCTGAGAATTTTGTTGTTTCTCCTGCTTCAACGCCCACAGTAAATCCAACTCCCTCCCCCTGAATCTGCCGAGCAGACTGGGGATTACAGTGTACTAAAGTACTGTCATGTTGTACAAGACAGAATGAAAAGACAGATCTTTATTGATTAAAGATGGAAATGCTTAAATACATCATCTGTAAATGATAGTAATGTGTAAATAATAGACCCATTCAATTTAAGAGTGCTAGAGTGAAATTTATTGTGTTGCCTTTCTGTTCATCCCAGAGAGAGACAAAATGATAGCTTGATGTCAAAGTGAGGAGGATTCTATTTCACTTTCTTGTTCTATATGTCAAACCCATTTAAGAAGGTTAATATGGTGTGAAAATAAATGATAATTAAAGAGTTGCTTTATTTCATAGCTTGAAACCAAGAGATGTACAGTGACATATATGTGTGTCACACCTGTCCAGAAGTAATAAAACTAAGCTGAACTGCTAGTCTTACATTAGAAAAACAGATTGACAAATTAAAGCCTTCAGGCTGTTAATTGCATTTGAATTTTAGAGAAAAAGAAAGGAGAAGTGGTGGTTGTCTTAATTTTCTATAGCTGAGAAATGTCAAGAAAAAAAGTATAAAACATTTTCAGTTTTTCAAGGTAAGGTATCTTTATCAACCACACCCAAACACAATATCCCCGTAACATGTTTCCAGTATTAAATAAATGTAAATCAAGTTTTAGTGCAATCATGCAGGTTGTTTATAATTGCCAGGTAATTTAAAAATGAGCAAATGAGTAGCAGAAGGTGGTTTTGACATGTGGAAACTTATCACAAATTTTATGGCTTACCTGTTTTAGCTAGACTGCTCTAATTAACATAGTGAGATGGTGGAAATTAGACAGGGTGCATTTAGACATTGATACAATAATAATTAACAGCTCTGTGTTTTTGCTGAAGAGAAGTAACTTGGCAAATAGCTGTGGAAAAGAAAAACATTAGTGAGATGTTTGTAGGCCAAGATGTGTTTCTAAATGTGTCAAGTAAATCTGCAGATACTATGTGTCAGAGAAGTTGGAGCCTTTTATTGAGTTCAGTTATAAGTGCAGTTCTCTGCTAGAAAACTTAACAGTGATGAATTCATGCAATTGCTCACCATCCCTGTAGGCTTCTCTTTTGTCTCTAAAGAGCAAGCTTTTTTAAATACCTATATGCATAGAGAAAATGTTTATAAGAGGAGTGGAAAAAACTCTTTAGACGGTTCCATATTTTGACAAAACCGGGGAAACATTTTCCCGTGTTTATTTTTCATTCTATCTCTTTTTTTTAAAGTTCATTTATTTTCATAATATTTTTTCAGTTGTAATTAATATTATTCCCCTGCATTTTTTTTGTTTAGTACCCTTTGTGAATAGTATTCTATTCGTCTTGATAATGCCAGAGTATGTCATTGGAGTACTGACTAGCAGTTTATTGATTTTTAAATTATAGTCTTCCTGTGCTTTTTCTCTGTGACTTTTTAATAAAAAAGTAACGACAAGTTTCACTTGCCCAGTATCTGTCTTTGCAGGTTTTAATTTTTGGCTATGTGGTCAGCTCTGGATAAAGCCGGCACATCCAACATACAATGTGGAGAGCACAGGCAGCTGATTTTCCTAGATTTTTCATGCAGTGCTATGCTTAATGCACGGTGTTCACCACACAGTTTCTGAGTCAACAAGGGCAGATACTATTTTAGATGTGTATTTTTGCATACCAAGTATTTTAGAATGCCTAATCATAGAGAACAACCTTGAGTTAGATGCTTGTGATTTTTCTTAAGGTTAAAGTGTTGCCGGTCAGCTGATGGATTCAGTGAGTGAAACTAGCGGCATGTGAAAATTCGACATCTATTTAAAGAATGAAAACAATCATGTGAAACTATGGGAGGGTTAAGAGTGTGTTAACCTAGAATCTGGTTAGGATATTGTTGTCCTTAGTCTCTGATAGATTGTGTCATTTGGAAGTGAGCTGGGTGATGTAAGACTGGGGTTCTTTTGAAAAGAAGAGTGCCATGAACTTCTCTGCCAGTAAGTTCAGTCTGCTCTGTTGGCCTAGACCAAGGAAGCGGAAAGATCCACCGTGACCAGACTGTTGCCACTCGGCAGTGTAATGCTTATTGCCCAAGTCTAGCCTTAGCAACACAGAGTTTCACCTCCTAGTAGAGCTAAGTGGAGATATTTGTCAAAAAATGGGATGCATTGTATCAAATAATGCAAATACTGTACTTCCTTTTGACACTTGTTTCTATGAACAATCAAAATGTACCTGAATTACAACACTGTTTCCAGCACAGTCCAAAACACAGTCCCATGCCAGCTACTGTGAAGAAAATTATCCCAGCCAAAACCAGCACAAACCTCATTCTCATTTGCAATAGGCAGTGCCAAAAATAGTTTTCCACTAAAAGGCTCTGACTAGATTCTTACCTCACGAGCAGTCAAGGGCAACTACGTGACACACATTGTCTGTTAACTGATTTGTGTTGAACAAATTCCCAGCTTCATGGGTGTTTAATTTGTGATTTTGGCAAGGGTTTCTAGGAACTTTTCATTTTTGCTACATATGGTAGAACAAATTAAAATCTGGCCCTTTTTGTGATGATCCCCCTGAGAAAGGGATTTCACTTACATCAGGTGAGTGTTTAGTGTACAGTTTTCTTACTGTATTCTGTGCATGCCTGTGCTTTGTTTCAAGGTTGATTCAATGTTGCATTTTTTCTTTTTTTTTTTTTTTTTGTAATGGTGCATTTGTTCCCATTCGAAAACAGCTTTGACCTTGGACATCTGTGCAACATAGAGAGAGTAACTGAGTGTTGTAATATGTAAGATATGCATGTAATTGCAGGTAAAAGCATCACTGTGAAAGCCTTAACTGGGAGCATGCTATTGACTCATCTTGGCCTGTGATGGAAAGTGCTCTGAGCCTCATTAAGGTGTAATTAGCATTTTCAGCTCAAAAGGATGGTGAATCAGGTTCTGATGTATTTATCATGCTTATTAGCAGCTTACACTGAAAAAAACTCTTGACACACTGAGACTAATATGGAAATAGGGATCTAGCACACTAGAGATACCAGGGCAAGAAGCCATAAGTAACACAGCAATGTTTCTGTGCCATGCAGCTGGTGGCATTGTAAATTTTTGTTTAGAGGATAAAATGCTGAAAAAGAAGGTAACTTCCTAAAATGTTTAACCCCGAACCTTGTTACAGTGGAAGTTCCAATGTAAAATTTTTACGGTCTTATGTGCTGCAAATCTGGCAGCAAGGATTTCTTAGTTGCGTAATAAGTGACAGGGCCTGTGACAAGCAAAGCACCTGTACATTATTCTTAAATAAAGTTACCCAACAGACCATGAACACGTAGGTTCCTAGGATCATTGCTATGTACTCTCCTGCCCATATATAAATGTGGCAAATATACAACTTCTAAGGTAATTAGACTAATTTTTTTATGTCACACTGGAATAAGTAGTCTATTTCCACAGATGACAGTTAGAATGGCATTTTGAAATGCTTCAGCATCCTCAGAACCTTTTTTGTGATAATTAGCTGGTTTTGCACAGTTGTGCTTTGCAACAGAGACCATCAGTCTGTTTAGATTCACCTTCTTTTGCCTTTCCCCTAGTGACCTTGTAGGTGATTTGACATTAATATTGAACTTCTTAGTGAAGTTGAAATGTCTTAGAATGACGAGTTATTTGTTTACAAAGAAGGGAGATAGATTTTCAAATATAGACTTGACTACCAATCGTTTATTATTTGGTGATTTAGTGGTATGATCCATTTATAAGAGGAATTACATGTCTGACTATTGAATATTTTAAAGTATGAAAAAAATAGATAAAATATGTAGCAGTACAGAGAATAATTGCATAAAAAATAAAAGATAACTGTCAGCTGATGATAGGATTTTTTCTCAGTATTATTTTAGAGCTAAATTATGGTTTTACTTCCTTTCAGAATGCAAATTCCCCACATCAAACCTGTCTAGGAATTGCCAGTTATTCTGAATTTGTTAGGATGTTATCACCAGAAACTGATTTCCCCCCTCTCCTTTCCCATGGTGAAACGGCTGTCCAAGTCCAAACTGGCCAAGAGGCAGGGGGTATGCTCTGTCAGTAGTAACGTTGTCATTCTCTTCTTGGCATAAATAATTTTACATAAACAGTAAAATGCTTGTATTTGCTTTAAAAATGTAGGCCCCAACACGAGAAACTGAAATAGTTTTTGAATAATATATCAATAGCCGCACCACGGGAGACAGTGTTATCCTGGCTCTGGCTATTTGCAGTAGCAGAGAGCTAGTAGAGAGTAAATACATTTACATACCTATTCATACAAATAGACCGAGAGATAGTTAGGTATTTTTAGATGTTTTATTTTTATATATGTGATACAGTATATATGGATAATACAAATGGTAATATTCGATGTATTTTGTTGATATTTTATTAATAGATACTGTTGTCTGTACTTCGTTCTTTTAATTAAAAGTTGCATCTGTATCACAGTCTTTAATATTTGCAGTGAGCTTTTTTTCCTGTCACTTGGCACTTTGATTCTAGAAATTCTGTCATACTGAAAAAATTCGGGGTTCCAGTAAAATTATGCATGATGCCCAGTAATTACAGTGTGTTTATGTCATAGTTAATTATGGGCATTGGAGTTTTTGTTTAACAGCTAAAGCAAATGTTGCCTGCTTTGTGATTTTGTCTCTCCATTTTCATGTTGAGGTGTTGAAATAAGTGTATCAAGTCCGTACACCAATTTTAATAATGTCAGTTCCTGCTCTTTCAGCAACTGATGCTCCTACTTGAGATCATCTGCATATGTGATAGCTCAGGCCATAAAGGGAAAGCAGTTTCTGCTCCTATTCAGAAGTCTAGAAGTGAAAAGGTGCTGAGAGGAGGCTCCTGTGCAGACCCAGGGAGGGGGTACTATGTGGAAAGGCACTTCAGGCAGGCAAAACTGTGTTTGTTTGGCCTATGTTGTGGTTACATTTAGGAGGCATTTATTTTTGTGACATGTTGTGACATGACTTCCAGATGAAAATCTGTCATGTGTGGAACTCTAAGGCTGAGGGCTGTGTGCAGATGAGTGAAGCAGCGCGTGGCACCACTGGGATGCAAAGAGTAGAGTCCACAAAAAAAGAGAACTGAAGACAAAATATTTTGTAAAAGGGTTTTTTGAGGGGATGGGTTGGGTGTATTCATATGACAGAAGCTGTTGCTTAAGATTCTCCTGTGAACTGAGATATTCTGATTAATTCTTCATGTTTTTGTGCTCACTTCAGAGAGATGAAGTGCAATCCATTAGCAAGGTGCTTGGGTCAGCCCGAGTGATGCTCAAAGCCAGAGCAAAACAAGGGGCAGCTAAGGGAAGAAACCAGACAGATGGATTAGTTTAAAATGTGCTGTGCTGCCCAGCAAGACTTAAAATCGTTAACCATGCGTATGAATATTTATATATGAGCCAGAAAGCAACTAGCTAATCTCCTACTTTCCCCTTTATAATGAAAGCTGGAGCTGTTCTAAGCAGTATTTTAGAAATTTGTTATTACTAATGTCTTCCTCTACCCAGTCAGGGTTTTATTCTCTTGCTTTAAAAACAAAAATCTGTTTTTAAGCAGTGCAAGTCACATTTCCAAATTGAAAAAAAAAAAAAAAAAGCAGCTGTATCTAAGTATTAGCAAGTTTCGTGGGCTTCGATTTAAGATGGTCTCTGAAAATAATATCACTTCAAAAACCCAGTCTAGCACTGAAATGAAGTTTTAGGAGGTAGTTTACTATTGAAAAAAAAAGAGATTTTGCACTTATTTTTAATTATTTTAATTACTAATTGCATACAGATTTTTGGGGTTTTTTTAGTTATATGGTGGGACAGGTACATGTAACATTCCTCCCAAAGCACTTTCATGAACATGTCATAATCTGAGATTTTGTGGTATTTCTCCTTTGTCTTCTTCCCTGAATTTATATTGAAGGCTGAATTACATTTTCAATTATATTCTTGTAAGTGATCTTGGTAAAACAGAATTCTTAGGATATTTACAAACACGGACTGATTTTTCTTGATATTTGAGTAGAATAGTTAGAGGAACTAATTTTTCTGCCATCACATTTTTGAAAAGATACCTGATGAGTGTTTGCAGGATGTAGTGTAGGATAGAAGAGATGAGATATTGGTGGTATCAATCTGTTAATCTGACGGACAGATTGTGGTAATTGGTGGACATCTGGTAATAAGGAGAGGCATTTCAGTGTGGTCTTCATAAGACAACCCAAAAAGCTCATGCCTGTCCGGGAGGAGTCTTGGGAGGAGCTGTTCTGCTATTTTGTTGACTGGATGAAAACACAGTTTAAGAATTTTATTGAGAGATCTCTCTGAATATCTTGTTTTCACTTTGCTCATGGGCCAGAACTGTGTGTGTGTAAATTTAGAAAACTCAGTCACGGAGTTTAAAAATCCTCTTTACAGATATTAAATAATTCCTGCTGAGAAGTGTAATTCTAAAAGGTGGATGCTATTTTCTTTGAAATAATCTGATTCAAAGATTAGGGAAATTGAATCTGATTTCCTTGATGCACAAAAATATGTATAGATATTTGAATATATATGTCTTTGGTTAAAACCTTTGGTTATGTCTTTCCTCTACTCAGCTGTGCTGCTGGCCTCACCTCGAGTCCTGTGTACAGTTTTGGGGACCACAATATAAAGAAGATATTAAGGCATTAGACAGCGTCCAAAGGAGAGCCACAAGGATGGTGAAGGGCCTTGAGGGGAAGCGTGGTGAGGAGTGGCTGAGGTCACTTGGTCTGTTCAGCCTAGAGAAAAGGAGACTGAGTGACTTCCTCATGAGGGCAAGAGGAGGGGCAGGCACTGATCTCTCCTCTGTGGTGACCAGTGACAGGATCTGAGGGAATGGCCTGAAGCTGTGTCAGGGGAGGTTTACATTCGATATCAGAAAAATGTTCTTCACCCAGGGGGTGGTTGGGCACTGGAGCAGCTGCCCAGGGAAGTGGTCACAGCACCAGCCTGACAGAGTTCAAGAAGCATTTGGACAACACCCTCAGTCACATGGTGTGACTCTTGGGGTGTCCTGTGCAGGGCCAGGAGGTGGACTTGATGATCCTTGTGGGTCCCTTCCAGCTCTGCATATTCTATGTTTCGTTGTTAACTTTTAAAATGTAAATTAGTATTGAATCTGTGCAAAAAGAAAAAAAAAATCTTACTGTTTAGCAAGCTTGTAGGGAAGGCATTCTTCGATAAAGATAGTTCCTCTTCACTTAGTTATAACAAAAATCAATTACTCTTGACAATGTAAGTACTTTGTAAATATAAGTCATTAAAACAGAAGCGTGCAGACAGTCTTTAATGACATATTTCAAAAGTGATTTTGTCATAACTTTTCTATTCTGTTCTTCTGTTGTATGAATGGTCTTGCGAGTTGAATAGGAACTTCAGTGAAGAATTCTGTATTTGATTTATGTCCTGTTATTTAGTGCAACATTTTTTTTTCTATTTATACTGTGCTTTTCAGGGTAAATCACAAAGAAATACCTGAACCTAGTAATGATGATTAAATTTATTCGTTTTTCCAAAAAACTGTTGAGACAGCCCTCTTTCTCTCAGTTTAGACCATTCAGTGGATGAGCAGCACTTTGCAGGCCGTGGATGCCGTGAATTTTCAGTTGGAGAGTCAGAATCTTGTTGTAACTCAAGTGAAGGAGACAATGTGCCAGAGAGAAGCATGAATCATGTAAAAAGCCTGGAGAGCTGTAGTCAAGAAACAGATTTTGAAAATGAATCTTGAATGATGGATTGTTGAAAGAAAAGAAGTTAGAGTTCCAGGGTTCACTACACTGTCAGAAAATACAATGTATTTTTTAATGCAAGTGATGGACAATAAAGGCTGCATGCTTTTAGCAGAGAGTTTCTCAGCTGTGATCCCCTTTCATAATTTCTAACCACAAAATGGGAATTAATTTCATGGGTCTGTAACTTCTATTATTTTGAGGTCAAAGTAGAGCTCCTCCAAATGATGTACTCAGAATATCCAAAGTTTATTTTCTATGGATATAAATTCAGACATTCAAAACTGTATGTATTTAATGTTGTTAGGAAAGGATAAGCAATTTACGAATTTATTACCAAAGCTACAGTGGCTAATATACCACAGAAGTAATATTTGAATCATAGGATACTTCAGGTTAGAGAGGATCATCTACTCCACATCCCTGTTCAAAGTGGGCCCAACCTCAAGGACAAAATGTAATAAATGAATGCATAACTTGAATTTATTTTTTATAAATTGTTCTTAAAAAGAAGATGAGACTGACAAACAAACCTGAAGGTGGTTAAGTCCTGAGAATTAGTTTCTATGATAGAATAAAATGGATAATGCTGTGTGGTCAGGGAGCTCAGTGATGCTCGATTTTGATGACAAGTTTCCATTGTGCTACTTAGTGCTGGTGAGGACGAAGTAGAAAGAGAGATAGGTTAGGATATTAATATTTGCAACACAAAAAGAATGATGGCACTGATGGATGGAATAAAAACATAAGCCACTTACAGTCTGGAGGAAGAGAGATATGTAGGTATATGGAGCAAGATGTATTTTAATTTTCTTTTTCTTATGGGTGTGCTTACTGGGGTTGAGATCAAAGTGTCTTTTTAAATACAAAAATTGACAAATAAGTGAAGGTTTGTTTTTTTTTTCCTGAATGTTTGCTGACAAATTGCCTAAGGTTTCTTTTTGGTCATTTTTGCCACCACAAAACTGTTCTGTGCTACAGAGTATTGGGGAAATACTAATTTCTAGACTATACATGCATTAAGAGAGGAGGAAATTTAGCCTTTGGTAGCAGGCAGCTTCTGTATTTTTGTGTAGTTTTATTGAATATGGGTTGAGGAGAGGTGGGTCATAGTCAAGTTGAAAGCCTCTTGTGGACATGTGTGCATGCATGTGTTTGCATGATGCATGAATTGCAAATAGAGCTGCAGAAGTGAAAGCTCTGCTTTGAGTTTTGACCCCCTGTTCCTCCAAGTAGGTTATCTAACACACACACATGATATCTAGTTCAGCTCCTTCTAGGTAAAAATCAGCCTTGTTAACGTGAATGTTTCATTTGAGTGTTTGAACCTACATTCTCAAGTACTGAGAAAAGTATTTTCATGATTCCCTTCAGACACAGACTGAGGGGCTGAGCCCTGTTTCTGAAATGTCTTACCTTTCAGTGTAAATGAAGCTGAATCAATTGCCAGGGAAGTGTAAATACTGAACAAATTTTTGAACCCCTTCTCCACTCCCTCCTCTGGATTGCTAGAAAAAACCCCACAACCACCATGTGCAGTAGAAATGCAGCTCTTTGATATACACTTTATTAATGCATTTCAGCCTGCGGTGTTGGTTTGTGTACATGTGTTGCTTGCAAGAGTGAGAGGGGATGGAGGACCAGATGTTAAACTGAACTGCATCTCTGCATGGTTACAATTTGTTTTTCTCAGAACATATCTGTCCCGGAAGTCATCTAGTACGGCTAATTTTCCTGCAAGGATGAATTCTACTTTTTTTAAAAGCAGGAATATATTCAGTGTGACTGGGAAGTTTTTTATTTTTGTCATGAAACATTCCTTTTCATACCTAAGTACCAGTTTTCATGAGAAGTTCTTAAGATTGATTTCACTCAACATGGTTTTTCTAAAAAACTGCAAAATAAACCAACAGTAAAATGCTAGGATTAATTTCTTACAGAACTTTTAAAAAATTTTACTAATGTAATTTGCAATACTATTGTGATGGTTTATTTATTGAACTCTCTTCCAGTGTACAGTCAATAGCCAAACTGAAGAAAATAGAGGAAGAGAATCTCCGTGCAGTCACAATGACAGAAATGATTAGGTAGAATCCAAATGACATAACTTTTTTTCATCTTTTATTTTTGTTTTTCAGAATGAGAAATCCCCAGGGCGTTCCACAAGTCGATCAAGTAATATTTCAAAGGTATGTGAAATCTATTTCCTTTTTCTAGAATGTAAAGAAAACTGAGTTATTAAATATAATACAGTATTTTAATCCATTTTATTCCTTATATAATATTTTATTTATAAAAATCAGATTTTAAAGTTTTACTGCCGAACATTATGGTTACCCTGTAAACTCCATCATAAATATAAAATTAGTCATTACTGCAAAGTGTGTAATAAAAATAAGCAAATAACACATGCACTTTTTTTCACCTGCTTTCCCCAAGTGTTTAATGTTACCTTAACGCTTTGGCTTAACATAGAATTACTACTTGATTTTTCTCCTCCTGCTCTACCCAAATAATAACAGCTGTAATGTGTAAAGCTATGACTCTGTCTTCGTTTCAGAGTGAATTCTGAATTCCTTTTGCAGGGATATATGGTTCACTGAAGCCAGGATTTTACATCTAGATGCTTTTTGGTTTCTACGAAACAGAGAAGGGAAACATTAGGAAAGGCAGGCTGGAGATCTCTTGTTTTTACCCCCTTTTTTCTGTATTTTTGGTTCAGATGTGGCTGAAATCTATGCCAAAAAGCCAGGATATATAGGAGGTAAAAGATAAAAGCTCAATAATTTTTTGCATCCAAGGCTAAACATCTGCCATGTATTATGTTTGGTTCTAAATATTTTGCATTCCAGGCAGGCACAGTATCCTTACACCTCTTCCCCACAATATTTTTGTCTGCAGGGTACTCACTGTAAGACTTCTTTCTTCTCAGAGCTGTAAAACGAAAAAAGAAAACAAACACCAACTGTTTAAAGTAATTTAAAATACTAGTTCTATTTTAGGTTCTGCTCTCTTACATTAAGACGGGAAAAAGAAAGGCAGGGAAAAAGATGTGGAATATATCCAGCCTGCTGTAGGATATGGCCGAAACTCTTCCAGACTTACTGCCTATCTTTAAAAATTTTATAGTTATAGACTTACAAACTTGATCACTGGGAATTATATTAATTATTTCAATTAGGAGTTTTAAATGCATGTCTCTAGCATTAGTAACTGTAAATCTATTATGACTTAGTATTACTTTTTCTGCTTTTTTTAAAGACAGGTGCCTGGGTTGCACTATGACAAAGCATAAATATATTCACTGACATGAGAAACATGCCAGTGACAAACATTTATTTTGAAGTGATTTCTGCAGAAATCAGTCTAGTTGCTTATTAGAAAGTGATATTTGCACTAGTTTTGGTTGCAAGCTAAAAAGTCAGGTTTTCAGTCAGGCACTTAATCTTTTTCTGATATATAGCATCATTCATTGTTTTGGATCAATTTTTCTGCGTGAAGCTACATGCCATTGAAGCTTTTCAAATGCTTAAAGATATTTGATTGGAATTCCAGTTTCGTTTGTTTTTTGACTTAAAATGCTTTTTTCGTAAAACAGGTTTTTATGTGTGTGTGTATATATATAGAAAAGCAAACCCCTGACTTTGCAGGTTAATATTGCATGGCAGAAAGTGATAGTAAAAAATACTCCACCTCAAAACAAAATTGAAAGCTTCTAGGTCGGGTAAACTACATGCCAAAGACAAGAGCTATGTTCTGTGCAGCGTCAGATCTTGCTCACAATAAACATTTCAGTGGGCAGAAAAATTCAGTAGTCTTCATGTAAAACTGTAAATTAGTGTCATCAAAAGACTGTCTTTCACTGTTTTCATTTGCCTGTTTGTATAAGTTGAAAAGGGTCACATAGAATTATATTTTAATGGTGGCCATGTGTTGTGTGTTCCACCCTTGGTTGGATGCCTGAGCTCCTGCCCCAGAGCAGAGTAGATACCACTGGATTTTGTACCAACCTATTTGTGAAATGAAATACAGCATAGATTCTGTAAATTCAGATTCATATTTCATAATGCTCTTAAATTGTTTATTCGAAGAGGACACCTGAGGTTTGCAGTGTATGCTGGGGCAATTTTGCGTGCTAGCTACATGAATTTTAACTCTGAGTTTTGTGGTATTACAGATTAAACTGAATTGTTGAACATTGAATATGTCTTATCCAGTTATAATGAGAAGGAATGGGTTTGATTTGTTATTTTACAAATACTAGTTAGCATATACCTATCGAATCTAGAGATTTTAAAATCAAACGTTCCCAAGAGGGGTGGATGTGTGTGTGTGTGTGTGTATGGAAATCCACACTTCAATTTTACGATTCGCTTTGCTGTCTGTTGAGAGTGCAAGAGTTTAGCATGCTGCAAGGACTTTTATTACATGTGATTTTCTGGGAAGAATTTCAGTAATAGACTATTTAAGGCAAATGAAAGAACAAAACTTAAAATATTTGACTGACAGCTGTGGCTGTCTTCAGTGGACAGCCACCTGGGAATTCGTTTATTCACCTCAGCCTTTTATTTATTTACATCAAGAAAACTGCTCTGGAGCTCCAAAAGCAGCTGCTTCTGTTAGTTTTCCGATCAGAGACAATTAGAAAAATGTATCAGTGTCTGATTTTTGCTCTACTTCTGGTAATAACCTAGATTTTTCCTGTGCAATCAATAAATCAATAAATAATCTTTTTGCATTCTGTCCTGCTAGCATTAGATTATTAAATCATATTTTGGACTGATAAGTATTTCACATTGCCTTGTGTTGACATAGTGTAGCCCTGGTTAGTAGTTACGGCTTTCAAAACCTATCTACGTAAAGAAACCTATACACGTAAAGAAAAATATAATATATTTGGAAATGTGAGTTATGAACCAGCCTTGAAGATTTTAAATTATTACTATTTTTTTAAGCATTAGACTTTTTTCCCCACCTATTTCGTATGTTGCTGGTAGCAGAAGGAACTTTATTATTCTTTGTAAGAGATAGTATTGTGCAGTATTCTGGATTTCAGAATTGAAATTACCCTATCTGCGTGTGTTTACAGTCTAAGTAAATTGAAAACTTGACCTCGTTCATTACCTATTTGCCATTGCATAGTTTCCTGTGCACTGTAACTTTCTTCATTAAAATTCTTACGTCTTCCTAAATATATGTATAATTTAAGAAGAAAGCTACTCAGAGAAGGATCTGGTGGATTCATTGTTTTCTGTTGTGGTTAACCAGTGGAGCAAATCTTGTGTCTGAATTACAGTCTGTAGACATTATGCTCTATATGTGTTTCTGAGGCTGCCTGGTTATGTTATAATGCTTTCTGGAAGAAATGTTTCTAAAACATTGTAATTATCTTTCTATATGTTAATTATGATTCAAGAGCTCATTAGAGAAGGATGCTCTCTCAGCAGTAAGATCTGAAATTCTCTGATGGGAACCTTGGGCTTATTTTTCAGTGCAGAGAAAATCAGGCTTGGAGCAAATTGCCTGAATTTTATTTTGCCTCAATTACTTCTCAAAAGCCTGGAGCAGGTGTTAGAACACTTTTTACTTACAAGTCCCTGAAGTATCCATCTGATAAAACTCTGTTGAGTTATATCAGGAAGTGAGGTGCTTGTTTTGGAATATTCTGTGGGATAATATTCACATGTCTAATTTAGATTATGAATAACAGTAGAAGAAAGAAAGCAGGAAAGAATTGTTTTTACTGTGTGTTAGCAATTTCTGATTTCTTGTGTTGGGTGGGGCTCCTCTCAGTAAGATACAAATGAAAATCAAAAAGCACCAGTATGCCAAAGTAGTGCTCACTAAAGTTCTAGATGAAAAATTTATCGTTGCCAATGTATTGATTGTTGATTCGAGCCACTCAGTTTGTGACTCTGAAATAAATTTCAGAAATGGGGTATCAAATTCTGTAATAAGTAATATAATATTTGTCCTTTTGAATGATAAATTGCCATTTGATATTGTCCATTAAAACTGAATAATCTTTCACATGGGTTTTGATATTCTCAAATATTTCATCCTCTCTCAGTACAAGATGAATGTATGAAGAGTCCTGTATGGCAGTTTGCATGGTTTGCACAGCTTGAAGGAGAGCTCACTTTTACACACCATGGGTGTTTTTAATGGCCAAACATGCCACCATGGCTTAGGCAGTGACACCAATAGAGAGCACATAATATATCCTGATAGGTTTTATAGTGAAAAAAACATAAAGGGACTTAAATGTTCTTTTTAGACAAGTCCTTACCATGGACTTTGAGTGCCAGAACAGGGATTGCAGCATTTCCAAGGTAACCTGTTCCGTGACTGAATCCTAAAGACCAGTTGTGTGACCCCTTGTTTTGCTACAGGGAGCTATGATGCTACAAGCTGATCCATAGTTCTTACTGTTCTTTTCCAATTTCACGCTAATCATAAGTGAAAATTCTCTTCCAGATTGGTGGTTGCTTTTTTTTCAAGGGACCACGTAGCTCCATCCCTTCCAAATGTAGGTTCTAGATTACTGGAGAGAGCAACTGAGAGAAAACCTAGGGCTTTCAAAAAAGAAAACAAATGAAGAAAAAAAAAAGTCCTTGCTCTTGTAAAGCGTAAAATGTCAGCCTTCAAAAGTGCTTTTGCAATAGATAATACCATGTATACAAAACTGGTATTAAAATATGAGTATGAATGTTACATTAGTCATCGAATCATTCTTCTTGCTCATAAACAGAATCATTATTATGAAAGGTGAAGACTAACCTAGCACTTAGCTCTCATTTACTGAAAACAACAGTGCAAAGTAAACAAGTTAGAGAAAAGATTTTGTTCATCAAAACAGAATTTGTTTTGAAGGCAAAAAAAAAGGCAGAAAACCTGAAAAACTAAAACTAGATCCATTGCACATTAACTGTTTCTGCACTTATTTTAACTCCTAGGTATGAATGTTTGATTTCTATTTGTAGAGAATGCTTTGTGATTTCTCAATACAATTTATTCTTACAATAAGCTTAACAAAACGTTACAATAAGCGTAACAAAAGGCATGACAGCAGAATTTACTCAAGTCTGCCCGAAAATTGAACTTCTGAATAAAATTGCGTGAATATATGACAGTATTAGATGCATGGGGACAACCATTAGAAAATAATTCCATTTCAGTTTACTCTTGGATACACTTTTTTTTGGACCTCTTATAAACTCGTGTTCTAATGAGAGGGAATACATAAAAATATGTGATTGTATGTATACAAGAATGCGAACAGTTATGCAGATTCTGCTGTATTAAATCACAGTTCTTACCAACTGTAGATTATCAGTGTATTCTGAGTATGCCTAAATGTGTCACATTGACACATCCAGATAAAGCTGCATATATGCGTGGAATGTGTTGTGCCACAATTTTTATGTTTTATACAAGCTCACTCAGTGTGTAGTGCCTGTATATAATTTTAATTTCTGTTATCACAGAATTCAGTCCTAACCTGTGGTAGCCAATATCATACAGAAGCAGCTTTGATTTGTTTTCAGTAAATGGAGTATGCAAGTTATTACGTATGCTTATTGTTTGCAATTATTATAATTATTTCCATAAATATAAATAATAATTATGATCTGTTACATATATACCCTTGGAAATGTTTTCCTGGCATTTAATTTTTCACCATGGCACTCGGAAGCACATTTCATGTATTTGTCCTAAAAACAAATTAAATTAAGCAAACTTTATTTCTACACAGATACAAAATTGAGGGGATTGTGCAGTTTTAGGTTTATTGCACTTCATAAAAAATATGGTATCTCCTGTTTCTCGCAATGATGCGTTCTCAGGGTTTCACTTCTTTCGGTTTAGTCATTTCAATATTCTTACTACAACCCTTTTGCTTTGGCACATTTAGGCTTCTCTCTTCCCTTAGGGCTGGAATAAATAGACATCAAATACACATCAGAATGGAGCTGTTCAAATATAAGAATGATATCCTCACAGATGGGAGTTTATCCAATCTGTCTCCAGCACAGTCCACCAGACCAAAGGGAGAATGTGGTGGGTGTGTGCACTCACATCCATATGCACTTGTGAGAGCATGGCAGGAGTGTCATCTGAGTGAAAGCTGCTTGGGATATAGGAATGTTTTGAGGGTTTCAGTCTTGCAGGGAGAGGGATACGTGAAAACAGATGCCCTCTTTGGAATAGAAATTCTAAATGGTTCTCTGAGTACTGACTACCTTTAGAAATAAAGTGCTGCGAAATCCAGTAACAAAGAAAATACAGGTTTTGTGCTTCACCTCTCCTATAGGCTAAATTTCCATTTAGCTCCCTCCAGACTCCAGAAGCTGCTGGTCTCATGGCTCTGCACCTTTTGTATAAAACCTGGCACATCCTTTGTTCCAATTGCCTGCATTTTTTTTAAGAATTATGAAACATTTTTATTAAGAAAGTGATAATGACTAGAAAGATGCATCCTTGAAGAGAATCATGAATGAAAAATATTGTGTTGCTACAATACAAAGACTTTTGCATACTATAGTCCATCTTATAATTCAAAGCTTATCTAGCAGTGCTTCTAGTGCTTTCTATGCCTATAGAAAAAGTGGATTTTTTAGTTGTACCTGTACCTTGAAAATAAAGATTGACATAGATTAGTAAGACAGGAGAAAAGAACTTAAGCAAGCTGATTGAATCTATAAGTTAAAGCTGTAATTACTCGTTTGCTTCATTTTTTAAATGATCGTATAGATTTGGCATTTGCAATTTTGATTTTAGATTTCAAACCACTTTATAACATGATCATACTGACTTTCAAAGGTGCTGAATGGTATTGTTTGGTGGAATCCTAAGGATATTTCTGCTCCTTCCTTGTGTGTTACTTTTCCCTTTATTCCTTCTCTTCAGAGGCAGGTGAAAGGAGGGGAAGGAGGAAAGGAGAGGAAGAAAAGGTTTGGGAGAAGAAATGTGCAAGGAATAATTTACAAAAAAAAGAAAATCTATGAAAGATAATTTAACAGGAATTGTTACCAATTAATGTAACAGTTGCTGTAAAGGCATCAATCAGATTAAAACAACTTTGAAATCTGAGCACAAAGCAGGAACGCCATCATAAAGAAACAAATAAAAGAAAAAAACCCAGCCAAACAAACCAAAACTCAGAAACCCTCTCCCCCAAACCCATGTACATAAATTTCAGTTGTTATCAAGACCAAGCTTGTAAAATAACACCCAGCTTGGGTCACCTTCACCATGTTTTTGAACTTTTTAGACCTGAGGAAATGTCCACATAAAAGTTCATAAAGGTGGATGTTTTCCATAAAATGTTGCGTTGTTTACAAAGCAGAAATTTTCAGATTAAAATACACAAACTGGGTCTCCTGCTGAGCTTATTGCCATATAAACTGCTCTAATCTTCTAAGGTATCCAATCCTTTGCGTGCAGTTTTTCAAATAGGATAGAGTTTCAGCTTTTTAGCTATAATGGCTGGTGGGATCTGGAGGATTCTGTGATGCATCACAGCTATTAGAGCAAACTCAGTAGGAGAATAAAAGCATTAGACATATTCCCTGTCTGCCCTATCACCCGTCAATTGTCTGCAGCTTTCTGCTTCAGCAGTGCTGTAAGCTGACCAGCTTTTGGAAATGCTTCTATTCAGAACAGAGACAGGAGAGGATTCATCAGCCTTTCTGGTAATATCTGTGAGGCCATTTTATATAAGCTGTCCATTACATCATCTGGTTTGTTAATTTAAAGCTTCACTCCCTTCATATGTGAATGCTTTGCACTCATGGAATCTGCTTTTACTCCACTTTTCTGTTAGGTCAAAGTAGAGCCCTTCTCTGTTCTTAAGAAGAGCACAACTTGACTCATGTTCTTGCACTAGTTTCAACAAGCAGGTTAAGCAATACATGGCCTGTAAGTACTCCCTTTTTTTTTTTTTTTTTTTAATTATCTGGAAACTTTATCAGATCCTGAACACCTAAGTAAAGGCAGTCTTGATTTGAAATTCTTACTGTTTTCACCAGTTGAACTTAATTCTGTCCCCCATTTCTGTCTTTGCAGGTCTTTTAACACAGACACGTGTGTGACACTGAAATCCCCTTGTGTGGTGTAAATGACTATCATCTTGCTTATCCCAAAAACTCTGTATTTACCAGTATTCTATTTGAAAAGCACACTATCAACATACCAAAAATAATTATGGATGAGTGCCCTGTCATGTCTGTTAATTGAATTGCATATCCTTGACAAGAGAGTTCATCTAAACTGGCCAAGACAGCAGAAGGTAGTGACTGGGGAATCTCTCTCTACTAACAATCTTTTTGAAATGCCAAACCTAATCAGCTGGAGTTGGCATTATCCCTTAGACCTCTTCCTTGTGTTGATGGCATAGAGAAATGAGCTGCCTTGCTTATAAATGAATTGTGAGACAGCTTTATTTTGAATTACCACATTTAATTCCGCTACTGATGTAATTTGTTATGATAAAATTAGTACAGTGCTTGCTTAGTTTTCCCGTTCCAGTGAGCTGTACAATAGACTTGTCTGAAGAAGGCATTCATTCAAGGAATACTATTTCAAAAAATTTTGTTATTCTGCCTCTCAGGTGGAATTGGAGTCCTCAGCATCAATCTGATCCCTCTATTCACGAAATACAGTATCTCAAAATATTCAGTGTGCTGCATAGCAATATAGCAATGGGATAGCAATTATAGCAATAAGATCTGTCTGCTTGAGACTGTTTCCAACATCTGTTGCATATACATTCCCAAAAGAGCTGGACTGATAAGACGTGAGCAGAATATATTCAAATTATCATGTTCTGGTTTGTCAGATATGCCTTGAAAATACACAGTTCTCTCCGTAAATACACTACCCAAGTAAATGCCCCTTTAGGTATCTTCGCTCTCAGACTGGATTTAAGAGATATAATTATTTAAATTTTTTTAATTAGTTTGGGATGTGTAGCTTGTAGAAGAGATGGCAAAGAGGGAATATTGCCAAAAAGAATTGGGGTAAACCCAGAGGCAGTGCTGGTAGCAGACACTGCTGTCATAACAGGGTAGGATGAAAAAGCAAAGGGGTTTGGGGATAGAGGTCTGGACTAGGCATCCAGCTGAGTTGAAATTTACAGGTTCTTAAAAACAGCTCATCTAGCTGTGAATTATTATATTCGTATGACATGTGGTAGCAAGGACAGACCTGACATTAGCAGGTCCTGCCACTCCTATTTAATTTACAAAGACTGGACCTATTTACAAAATAAAGGCATCCATTTCCTGTGAGGTACACAAACCAACATCAGAAAATTAATACCGGAAACACTAATTTTCTTGATTTTGGAAATCACTGCATCAGTTCATTTTTGTTTCCACAACATCAAACACTTTCAAGATTCATCTGGACAGGGTGTTGGGACATGTTATCCACACTGTACTTTTGACAAGAAAGGTTGGACTAGGTGATCTTTGAGGTCCCATCCAACCTGTTATTCTATGATTCTATGATTTTACCATGAAAAGCTAATTTAATGTAGATAAAAATCAAAGTTTGTGTTACAAAGTTGTAGAAACCAAATGAATTACATTTGATCACAGGTAGAAATCTGAATTATCTTGTGTATAACTTGTCATGTTCGAGTTTTCATGCTTTGTTTTTGAAGACTTAAGTGATGCATTGGCTTTTTTCCTGCCAGTTGTCATGTTTGCTCCAGTAGAGTTTGGACAAACAAGCAAAAAGCATTCATTTTTAAAAAATATATTTATGTAAATTGTTTTTGAAGGAAATAAACTTTTCTCTGAGTTATGTGCAACTAAACATAACATCATTATGCCTGCACAGGAGAACTAGAAAGTAAATTTGACTGAGCAGGGCTGAAACAGTCCAGACCTCTTGACAATTGAAAGTGAAATGTAAGATTTAAGTAGTCAAACTGGTAATGTAATTTTATCTTAAAATAATTAGATTTCCACCTGTCTGCAGTTCCAAATCATAAGTGTAAAAGCCTTTCAAGGAGTTTGTTTAATTTTTGGCTTTATTTCAGCTCTCTTAAGAACTGTCTAGCTGGCTTCCTGTTTTAATAGCTGCTGAAAATTTCTTGAACTTGTGCAGACCTACTGTGTGGTCACTGGGCCAGCTTAGCCAATCTCCTCCTTCAAAGAGTACTGCTTGTGGCAAGGTGATACAAAAATTCCTTTTACTGCATAGAGATGACCTGACTACCACTTAAGACCAGGCCAAACCCCGGTTCATATCTCTCAGTAAAGAGATCCTGAAAGGAGCAATGGTAACGGTCCTGGAGCTGTGAGGGGGAAAAAAAAATGAGCTCATCATGAGGGATGAATTCAGGAGTCCGCACTCAACTCTGGGGCTGGATTTCTTCAGCAGTCCTTCACCTGGGGCTTAGTCTAGAGGGATGTTTTTTCACGCAGCAGCAGCATGTAGCCCAGTAACATTATTTATTGGTGCTGATGTCTGCATCTTTCCTCATTAAGTAGCTTAAGATATGCCTAATTACTTAATGCTAATCACAGAGGCTGAGGTGGAAGAAGATTATATACCCAACCATGCATATAACATATGTTTCTAATATGTATGTAGGAAAAACTCATACTCTGTCACGATACACATAATTGAAATACTGCTTTTGTAGAAAAGGAGATATGGAATACAGTTTCTCTCACTGATACTTGCCCTTTTCTTCCAGCATGACACTGCATGTAGACACGCCAATGTTCCTCCTTTGACTGGTGAATCCAGACATGGCAAAAACTTAGAGCACGAGGATTGTGTCAGTCAATTTATTGACTGCTTTATCAATTTAATTTCTCATTTTGGCTTAGTTGTTGTATCTCTGAGTTTCATTCATGGAACTAGAAGTAAAGAATTAGTAATGTTGTTGGTGGGTTTGGTGTATTTTTGCGATACTAATCAACAGGTAAAAAAATGGTAACTTGAATTCCAAGAGCTGGAAGATTGTTTTCATGCAAAAGCACTATTCTGAAGTCTCAGCTGGTATCCAAATAAAAGCAAAAATCCACATAGTGGTGACTGATGTTTCCGAAAGATGTATGCATTAAATATAATTGATACTGAAAACCTCAAATAAAAGTGAAGTGTTGGCAGGTACTTGCTCTATGTAATTATTTTTGCTTGAACTACTAATTTTCAAACACCTTTTTAACACCACAAAAATGTCTGTGAAAATTGAGCTAGAAATAATTTCAATTATCTGACTGAATTTGATTTGCTAGTACAAAAGATTGGGATAACAGGCTTTATATCTTTGTATGATTTGTACTTTGTACTCTTGCTCAATAGTCATCTTTCCCTTGCGACTTGGTGCACAATCTTGTGGAATTCTGAGGCTTGTAGTATTTTGTCTGCATTTGGTAGTGGTGCTCACAATGCAGGGCATGGGGTTGCGTACTAAAAGCTGATACCCCTGATCAGCTACAGGAAGGTCTTAGCCTTAAGAATGATTTGTGTTCAACCCACTTCCCACTATACAGTGTCTTGTAAGGGATCCTGAAGAATCACAATGCCTTGGATTTACATTTGGATTCCATACAGTTCTGCTGCCAATAGATAGCAAGGCAGATTGAAATGGTTTGCTCTTAACACCATCAAAATATGTTTTCAATGAAAGTATTGGGTAACTGAATCTGCGATTTGTAGCAACAACCTTATGAGCAAAATGTCACATACTAAACATGTTTTATATCTCTTCTGGTGTTTGAGAATGTGATCAGCTCTGTAGAGATGCAGCCTGCACTTTGGATTTTTCAGGCTCATCTCAGTTTAACATTTTCAGCTCTTCTAGAAGATCTGATTGCCTTGAAAACCTTTTAAAACACACTCGAATCTTCCTGCTGTTTTATCAGTCCACTCAACCTAGGTGAGCTTTGGGTTCTTCATCACTCAGTGTATCGCAAATGCACTTCACGTGATTTGGAAAAGAATCATAGTGGTTGTTTGACTGCACGAAATAAAACCAGATTTTTTTTCCCTTCAGACATTTACGGTAGAGCCACATGAAAATTCAAATGCTGAAAGCTGCTTCCTCAAACAGTGACAAAAAGTAGTCATGAGCAAATGAGAGCTCAAATACTTCAGTCGTACTTAGTTCCACAAATAGGTTTCACTTTTGTTCAAGCTTCCTGTATTTTGTGAGGTTCTGTGTGTTCAACAGTGCGCTATGAACAACAGAAACAGTTATTTTAATTTTGTGATCATGTGGCAAAGCAGTAAAATATCTGCAATGTATTTCATGGACAAAGATTCCAAACTATCTAACTTATTTCAACAGGCAAGCAGTCCTACAACAGGAACAGCTCCCAGGAGTCAATCTCGGTTGTCTGTCTGCCCCTCCACTCAGGACATTTGTAGGTATGTGCTGAGAAAAATATACTATCATCTGGCTGGTACTTGTTAGTTGTTTTTATCAAATATTATGTAGCTCTTGCTTCTGCTTAACTTTATTCATAACTGAGATAGACTTCAGTTTTCTTTTGATCTCTCTTTGTTTTGGTTTTGTTTTTGCTTTTTAGTCTCATGTTTTTCTATTAAAATTCATGTTCTCATTCTCATCCTTTTTTTTTTTTTTTTCTGTGATTTCTCTTTCCACCCACCCTTACCATTTCCATCCCTTTCCTTTGCTTACTGCTTTGTCTAGATCTACTACCTTGCATGATTTGTCAGAAGATGAGCTTGAACATGCAACCCCTGTCATGGTGCTGGCCCCTTCTAATAGGGAGCCTGGTGGTAAGAAACACATAAAACGAAGGTTTAGGCGGAAAAGAGAGACTGGAGACAATGGTGAGCACACAGAAAAACAAGGAAAGGGGAGAAACTGTAAATTGCATCCTGAGCCTCCGAGACCCAGCTGGAACGCATCTGATTCATCGTCGTCTTCGGATGAGAGTCAGTGGGCTCAGGCTAGGAGGAGAGCAAGAGAAAAGGCCAGGATGGCCAGGAGGGGGAGAAGAAACAATAGATCATGCAGTAACCAGGATGGGTCCTCAAACAATAATGCTGTTGAACTTGTCACCTTGGGGACAATGGGAAGAAAGAAACAAGAGGTATCTGACCCTGAGAATCCTACTTTAAATCACCGCCGAAGGATTCCAAGGCTTAAGGAATCGCAGTCTTCAGCATCATCTCAGGAAGCAAGGATTTCCTCAAGAAAATGTGGGAAAAGCAAAGGGAAAAGCTACCACAGAGACCGGCAGCCTGCACCTTTCCTTAGACACACGAAGGACTCGTTTGCAGAGGCAGGCTCTGGCAGCGATGCTCTGGCAGTCCCAGATCATGGAGCACCTGCTGGGGCAGGGCCCACTGTGCCTCATGCTGTTCAGAAGCCTCCAGTGTTGTATGATGACTGGTCTGATGATTTAGAAGTATGCAGGTTAGTCCTTAATAAGAAGGATTTAGCATTCTTAAGAGGAGTTTCTCCCTGCCACGGTCTGAGTGCCTTTCCCTTGACTGCTTTCTGTCAGTATTTCTCAGTAATAAACTGCTAGGCAGGCCACAGGAAATAACACAAAAACCTTTGCCACAGAGAAGTTAGCATGTCTTAGTCTGAAGACATACTTACCTTATTTAAAAAGAGTAATCCTACAAAGGAACCAAATATCTGTCTTTGCTCCATGAAGATGGACCCACTCTGTCCTCTGGCAGATTTTAAATCTCCAGCCAGAAGCAGAGAATGAAGCAGAGTGCCAGATAGCTCAATACAATGGGATATGGAGCTTTTCCTCCTTAAGTGATCAGTTCAAATCCATCTTTGGTCCCTCTATGTCATTTTTCAGTGACTTATATGAAATAAATTATGGTCTTGATTCAGTGTCCTCTAGAGTTGCCATTACCTCAGGAATCCAGTGGATGGTTCCTGCAGAACATCTTCTCCAGTGGGACATAATTTGTCTGTGATTTTGCACTGCCGAGCACCTCCACACTGTGAAAGTGTGTGGGCTGTTAGTTCAGTCACCTCTCACAAGGATTGGAATAATACAAAAAGGTGATTGGGCAGAATAAGCAGTAAAATAAGTTTTGGGAAAGAAAAAGCAACACCAAGAATTCTCTTTAGTTCAGAAGTTCAGGCTTCTGACAATTTGATGCCCTTGGTGTGAAGCATGCAACCAGAAGGTGAGCATTTTACCCTGGAAATGAGAGCAAGCTAGCCACTTCTGGGCTAACGTCCAAATTTGGAGTACACAGCTGAGAAACTTGAGTTACTTAGTTCAGTGGTAAATGAAAATGCACCATCCTGTAAGTCTAACAGAACTGAAACAAGTATTTCCTTTTTTCTCCCTCACCAAACTTGTGAGCCAGCACGGATTCTCATCTACCAAGTGTCAATCAGGCTTAGTTTCTTCATATGGTAACCTAAAACTTCTCACTTTTCTTTGCTGGGAAGAATTTGTGTGGAAATGTAAACAGAGGATGAGGAAGTTCATGATGCCACATCTTGCAATTTCGCAGTGTGCTTTAAACTAGTGAAACACTGCAAAGATCTTATTTCTAAAAAGAGAAAAGGTAGTATGCAGGCATTTTGTGTCTTTTTGCAGCAGAAGATATAAGCCATTACTAACACAGCTAGTGCTATGCACTCCTTGTACTTACCAAGCAAAAACACACATTTCCATTGTCTGACCATTGTCTGTCATCATAATATAATATTTATAAAATAAAGTTCTGTAATTGCCTTATGTAGATTAGTCCTAACCATTGCCCATGTCACCAAATTTAGAATTTGCTTTCAGATGGAAAGTGGGTCCCAGTGTTTTATTTGTCTTGTCAACCCACTGAATTTTATTATAATTTTTCAGACAGTTTTTACAAGACTTAGAGCTTTGTTCAAGGATGGACCTTTTGGATGTGCATGCAAACTTTTCAGCCAGGCTCTTGTTCAGTTGAGGAAGGTTGAAAAATTTTGATAGGTTGTGCCCCTAGGCTCAACCTAGTGGAGATGTTCTTTGAACAACCAGCATTAAACTTAATATGCTTGATAATGAGACCTGTTTTGCAAAATTTCTCAAGACAGTCATAATCGCATTTTTCTACATGTCAGGGATAATGCTATTTTTTTGTTGTCATCATTGTCAGATGTATCATAGTGACCATAATACATGTAGGAAAAACATTGCGAAACCAAAAGCACGTTAATTTTTCATAGTTGTTATGTTGTCTTACCTAGTCAGCTTGCAGAAAGCTGAAGAAAAAGGAAGACATGTTTTTACTACCAATTCAGAACAGGCTGTAGTTTCTGTTTCTCAGCACAGGTCCATGCACTTCATTGATTCGTGACCTGTGGTTTGTTTTCTTTTTAAAATTCACAACCTCCAATCTGAAACAAAAAGTAAATAAATAATTTCATGTCAGTGTAGTTGTGCACATACAAACCATTTTTCTGCGTGAGAAATAGAAAAAGGAGGGTGGTTTTGTGATGTTTATTGTAAGACTGGGTTAGCATAGCTGGTTGTGATGTGGAAAATTTGTTTTCCTGGGGTGTTTCTTCAGGCTTTTCATCCTAACTATTCGTGTCTTTTAGTTGATATGACAGCACTGGCTGAGAGGAAGGGCCCTCACCTAAATGGGATTGTAGGGAAATAGCAGAGCAACAGGGATCATAAACGTCTCTTGGTGACAGTTATTTTGTCTTTAAGTTTCTGGGTAGGCAACTTTTTTCCTTCATTTCCTTATGGATTGCTGACAGTTTCTTCAATCTGCATTTGGCAGCCTGAGCAGGAATGTGACAGGACACACCCAATTCCAGCATAAGCACATTAGTCAGATAAAGTGCAGTACCATTGTGCAATATGTTCTTCAGCTAGTCTAAGGGGAACCTCTTGGTCACTTCAGGGAATTATTTGCCCTTCTAGTGTCACTGATTCTTTCCAAAATGCTGAAACAATGTCATGGCATCAATGCTGACCTTCACAGCCTCTTCCCTGAACAGCTGCTTTCTCCTGGAGTCCATTAGGAGGCAAGGTTTCTGCTTTTGAGATGCAACATGAGCTCTGGCTATGCTGAGTTGTTTTGGCACCTAATTTTATTTATTTTTTTTAAAGATTCACAGGATAGGCTTTCTAAATCATACAGTTGGATCCCTGTTTTCCTAAGTTGCCCTGTGCCTGAGATTTTCTTCATATGTAATTTATTCTGGAATTTGCCTTGTGGCTTGAGGCACAGCCTCAGAAATAGCTTTCTTTGGTCTGCATGTGGATAATCTCCCTGAAGGGAGCAGCTCTGTATTGGACATGACAAAGTGAATGGATTGTGAGAATTTAGTCCCATGGATTTTCACATGGAAATTACTAAGAAAAGAAAATTGGGTAGTTGATATTACCACCAGTGGATCATAAGTGTTTTCTGTATTGATTCTGAATATATCTTGTGGTATTTTTATTATTGATGATATAGTTGAAAGATATTTTCTGTTCGACTAGTTAGGCTTTTGTTGTAAAATCTTTCTGTAGTACTGATTCAGTAATTGCAGCAAAAACACATGCACTTTAAATAAAGTGGAGTTTCTCACTGAAAAAAGATGCTTATTGGAAGTTGAATTTTGATTTTGTTGAACTATGACTGACTCTTTCTGCAGTCAGGTAATGGCAGGCCCTCATTTGAGGAGTAGGGCATAATAGTAGGGCATGTGAGAAAACGGGCAGGGAAGGGGAGAAGTAAAGGGGTTGATGAAGTTGATTCATCAGATCTGCAGTCTATTTCAAGCATAATTTTTAAAAAGCAGTTTTAAAAAGCTAGTGTGTTAATTAAAAGGCCAGTATAAACTTAGGAAAAGACTAATATGGGCATTTCTGCGTGTTAGCACAACTATAGATGAGAGGTGTATATTGCACATGACGAGGCAGTATGATTATGTAGTTTCTCTCTGTGAAATCAAGTGCTACAAAAGGGTTTTTTTTCTTAATATTATTTAGTAAGATCTGCAAAAAAAAATCTTTCATGAAATTACTTACATTCTGAAATTGTCATGTAGAAGAGTGCTCATGAAATCAGCAGACAGAAAGGTGGTTGGTAGGAAACAAGTCCTTGTGGAAAAAAAAAGAGAAAGTTGAACAGAAGATAGATATATAGGTTCAGATTCTACCACTGAAATTTAACACTCATTCTAAATACTTACACTGAAACTTTGATGTTGGACCAAGTGAATCCTCTGTAGTGCAGAATATGAAGACTTGAAATAGCCTCCAGAGCCCTGTAAAATCACTGTAAATTGGAAGATGTTCTACTTCCAGCCTGTGGTGTTTGGTTGGAGGGTTTTTAACTTGTTTCTCCCTGGGATGTTAGTGTGTACCTTGTGGTGTCAGGATGACATGTTCCTTAGGAGCTAAGTCTCTGAATCTTGTCCTGCATGTTGACTCCTCACCCCCTTTTTGATAGGAATCTCCTGCTTTTTGAGGAATCTCCTCCTCTGCTTGATGGTTTGGTGGTTTATCAGTCTTTGAAGCAGTATGAAATTCTGGTTAATTCTATTCTCTGCCTGATTGTTGAAATCCCCATCTGTCACCTCTTCAGCCATCTGGTTATGCAGTCTCTTTTGGAAGCTCTCCATGATTTACAAGGATGCAAGGAGAGCCAAAGTAAGGCAAGCATGTCTTTGTTGTGATTAGGCTCATTTATATGGTGGAGAACTGAGACCTGGTTTCTGCCTGTTTCTCTCAAAACTTATTATTTTCAAGGCAAGTAAGTGAAATGGCACAGCTTCCTGTTAGAAAGTTGAGAGGACACCCTTGGTTTTAAGGGTCCCATTATTGAATACTTAAAGCTTGCATATTTTCTGTATGGAGTTTAGTTCCTTCAAGCTTTGACTTTCACTTGGTGGGTGGGAGGAAATCTATATCCTGTTTTAAAATGCAGTCCCTAGTTCTTTGAACTTGTTCAGTGCAGTAAATCTTGTCAGACACATGTCTTGCACTAACAGTGCATCTGGGGCAGCAATTACTTGTAACTCTTTAGATATCCTATTTATCACCTATAAAGGAAGATTAATAGAAAGACAAGAAATGTCGACAAAATAAAATATTTATGTGCTTTTGCTAATGTTGTTTGCTCTTGGGTCTCTCACAAATTCTGATCGCTTTTGCAGAAATGAAGAGAAAGCTTTAGCAAATAGGCCCTTATGAAATTCCACTAGTGTGCTGCAACATTTTAAAAATGGTTTTTCCTCTAGTCAGGTAAAGACAGCTGACTGTATAGCATAATGGAAGGGCAGGAGTGACAGGGAAGAGATATACAAATGGATTACATTTGGTATGGAGAATTAATGTGCTTCATTCACACTGTGTTTAAATGGAGAGGAAGACCAATTTGTCATTTAGATTAGTTTGTGATTTAAAAGTGGAAAGAATGGAAATGAGATTTAAAAAAAAGAAAAGTCTGTAAAATGAAAGCAAGAGAAACATGGCACTCTGTAGCCTATTGCATGGTGAACATATTCAGTGAATTTAACCTTTCTTTTTTCCAAGTGATAAACTATGCATGAGCAGAGTTTGATGTTTTTGTGGATTCTTTTTATGAATGACAATTACTTGCTGTGAGTTGCTCATAAAGTTGTTTAATTTTAGTTTCTAATTATATTAAAGTACTGTAAGCACTTTATAAATTGGCAAAAGAGAAAATGACCTTTTTTGGACAGAACAGTTTTCCTAAGAAAAAATGAAACAGTAGTGACAGCAATTTTGTGCATCCTTTTGCAATCCTGGGGAATTGGATCCTTTTGGTCCAATTAAGACAACCTGGGAGCTCATGGCATTTCATGCTGGCAGCTAATAATCCTCACAGCCAAAAATCAAATCCAGGGATTCACTTGCTCCAACATTTTTCAGCTCTGCTGTTTCTTCCTAGTGATTCTGTGATTCCTGAGCTCGCTTTACCAATAGTGAGATACAGTGATGGGATGAACAGAGTAAAAAATTTTCTTTGCATAACTGTTATTAATTCATATGTGCTTTCCAGTGAAGGGCCAGATTTAACTGCCTTTTCAATAATTTCTCACCAAAAATAATATTTCTGGAATAGGCATTGTCTTCCTTGAGCATATTTATATGGAGAAAATATTTCCCTCTTTTATTGAGGAAATCTGTTAAAAGTCCAAAAGTATTTCTCTTGTACTGGTGTTCTTCCATCTTAAAGAAAATGACAGTATGGTTATTAGGCACCTGTTAATTTAGTTCAGTTTGCCTAGAAATTACATCGCAGTTGGTGTAAACGTGCCACAGTCACCAGGCTGTAGCTCCTCCTAGCTTTGCGCGTGAAGGGGCCTCCATTAGCGCTTTAGTTCAGATAAGGAGCCTGCTTCTGACGCACATCTGATCAACGTTACTTTTGCCATGGTTTAGACCATGCTGAGAATTTGTCTCAGGGTCCTCCAGCTGTATTCCCTTTGAGTGTATTCCTGGTCCAACCCAAAATCAGTTTTAACTCAAAGAAATGCCCACCAAGATGTGTCTGGTGTAGATACCCCAGGTTTTAGCACTAGCTGGTTTTTTTCAACATATTTGCTACACTTTCACTGTAATGCTTGTTTTGCATGGTCTTAGCTGTACAGCAGCCAGAGTATTAAGGAACAATACAAGTTTTACCTAATGACATCATTTATAGCCTTTAAGCATTATTGTACATCGTTATCAGCATGCCCATGCCCCCATATACATTTCTATTTTTTAAAGCCTCAGAGGCATTCCCCTACATTGTACATTTGTTGATGAGGGTAAAATTTGACCTGGTGTATTTTCAAGGAAGTCTATAAAAGCTTCTGTAGCTAAACCCTTGGTCTATGTCTAATGGTCAAAAATCCTTAACAGTTTTACCAGGTACTGAGATACGGGGCCAATTGCAAATATGGGGTCCACAGAAAGAGTTCTGGTGGTGCTGAATCACTGCAAACACTTTCCACCAGGGCTGCTCCTAGCTCTTAATGTGGCTTGCAGCAGAAGCAGGGACGTGCTGATTGATTTTTGTTCTTAATCACTTTCCTCTGGCAGTAGTCATCCATGGGAATCAGCTGGACAGACGCTGTCACAGAGGAGCACTTGCTGACAGGGTAGGAGTGGAGCACTAAGTTCCACAGGACTCCTGCAGAATAACTGTGTTTTCCACTTCACTACAGAGGCACAGGGATCAGCCTATTTTCCTAATTTCCAAAGAGTCAGGTAGATTAGTGAAAGATAGGTTAGGGAAACTGCTGGGTTTCCGATGAGGTTGAAGATTAGTGGCTGTTCTCTTTAATGAGAGAAAACTGTTAACTGCATATGAAGAAAAAGCTAAAAACCTGTTGGAATCTGCCCGTGTCTCTTGCAATAAGCAGCTTAGATGCTAACCATCTAGATTGCAATTTTGATTGCCATGATTTTGCCAGAATAAATAACCATTGGGAAAACCTGAAAGTTTTCCAAGTGATCTCCTTGTTCCATATTGATTTTAGACCTTTCAAACTGAGATTATGCTTGTCTGTATGGAAAATGGAAATATTTGTGTGGAAAAAAACCCACCCTAACTTGATGAGAAGTGAAGGTCAGTCACCCAAGATAGCTCTTGCTGTTTTTCTGAGGATCACCCAAAATCCAATGAGCCTATATAGGAATGCCTACAAGTTGTAGACTGATTTTATACTTCCCTTTCTGCCTTTTATCTTTTGCAATGAACAGGACCATGGAAAATATGGGAAAGCAATTCATAGTCATGGAACTTAAGACAGTATGACAACACTAAATTCTGAAGATGCCTCACTTCTGAGTGTTTTCTGTTGCTGCATCTCATTATTTTGATCTGATAAGCAATTCCTTTTGTTTTTATATGTGTGGTGGCAATATGTTTTGTGAAGAGCATACAAGAGCTCTGCAACAGTTTTTATATGAATTATGAAAAATCTTTCACAAACACTGATGTTGTTGTCAGTTTTAAAATTTTGGGGTTTTTTCCTGAAAAATATTTGTCTTAAATTGTTGCGCTATATGTGAACCTGCTGTTTAAGAACATCCTTTAAAGAATTTTTGTGCTTTTTTTTTTTTGCATCTCGTATATGCACAGTGTTGGCATTAATTTCTGTGTTTGGTACATCTGTTTGCTGAAGGTTGTAGAAACAATTCAGTGCTAGAAAAATATGTGCTGGGTAATTAAAATGCTGGCATATGAAGCAAAAGGATGCATAAGGATGACAGCACTGTTAGAGTATTATTTCATAAAGATTCAGTGAGTTTTATTTAAAGAAATATAGATATTCTGTGATCTCAGTGTGTAGGGAGATGTTTGTAGGTTTATACACATACACACACAAAATTTTGTATATGTGAATCGGAAGATCATCTAATGGCTCATGTATCCTGTATTGTCTACTGTACACATGATTCATAGAGCAAAAGCTCCTTTGGAGTCCTGTGCTTATCTTTTCCCCTAGAAAAGAAAGGCCCTGTTCATAGACAGGAATCTTTAAAGCACCAAGCTATCAAAAAAAAAAAAAATAGTCAAAGGTATTTCTCTATAATGAAGGCCATTTATCTACTAAAGGACTAAAAAGTTGAGAAAACCTGAGTATGTAAACTCTGTAGGTATGTCTGAGCAGCTAAAACTGCAGCTATTAACAATGATCAGTGCTTTTCTACAATTGTAAATAAATCAGTATTGATTTAGCAAATTATGTATTTTTTTCTGTATTGTAGAGAGTGTTTTGGGGTTTTTTCCCCATTCAGTTAATTTCTAAAGTATGCCAACAAATTTAGCTCTGAGGACAAGTTCAGCCCACTAAATAATCAATCTGATGCATGAAACTTTCAAACAGTTGTGATCATTTGACGACAGGAAACTAGAATGAAAGTTCTCTGCCTCCAACTTGGTTTAGACATGGTTCAGGTATGTCTGTGCTTTGTATCCCTACCTCCATTCTGTTTACACAACAAACTTCTCAAAACCTTTTCTATAATTTGTGATAATGATGATGTACATTATAGATGAACTCATCAAAGAGCAAAGGCACAAAATTGTGATTCAGTGAACACAGAGCAAGTTATCTGCTCCAAGTCTTTAGAAGATGATTAAGAATTTAGCCAACAGTCTGTTACCACAGGTGTTGGGCACCAAAAATCTTTATAGACCGTTTCTGTTTTAGGTAGCACAAACGTCTTTTAAGCTAATTTCTTCTGGTTAAACAAATAGCAAAGAGTTAAATTGCACCAAAGAGCATTCAAGCTCATGAAAGCCATGCCTTGGGTCATTTTTTCTGGACTTTAGTTCCTACTGAAGTTTGTTTTAATTCTCACTATGTATTCCATGGTTATAAAGCTAGAAGAGGTCATCAGAATATTTAGTTTGAGCTTCTTCATACTGTAAGTTCTTAGTGTCACCCTGTTATTTATATAATTGGCTTGTGACTTACGTACAAGGAAAGCCCAAAGAGAATGTATGATGCATGTAGTGTTTTTCTGTAGAAGTATTTCTACTAAGGATTATTTCTATTCATTTCAAATTTGCAGTGTCACTTTATTTGAAGATCCCAGTGGAATTTTAGGGTTGTATTTTAGCTCTGAAAATAATTTTAAACAGTCTTGGCAGTAGTACAAAAAAAGGCTATTGGGTACATAGCTTAGTTGTCTAATTTCTAAATAGTTTAAATGCTAAGGCTGTAAAATAAATTATGTATGGCTTGAATTTAAATGAACAAAGAATGCTGGTCTTCCTTTGGGGAATAGCTTTAATTTAAAAAGAAAATTACGTTTTTTATGTAACTCTCAGTTGGGAATGCATTTGTTAGAAAAATATTCAGTGTTTTGAAAATATAGTTCTGTTTAAGCTAGAGGCTCAGTAAGAAATCACCAAGTAGGCAATTCCCATCTAAGAACTAGGCTACTGATGCACCTAGCTCAGCTGGATTAGTAAAGACAAGACTGTAAATTGAGTTCCTGTAAAATGTGTCTCAAAAAATGAATGTGTGCAAGAAGGAAGTTGTGGGTAATTTGTTCTCCTCTTTGCTGCTGTGGGGCATGAAATCTGTGCTGTATGAGCACTACTGCAGAAATCGAAACCTGGCTTTTGTGGACCAGGTGTTCAGAGCTTCATTTATCTGTTGGATTTTTTGCTCTCTTTATTTCTGTATGTCCAGCAAAGCAGCTTTGTTCTGCTTCCCACTATCATAGATTCATTTTCTCATGGCTCTGGGCTACACTGTGAAAGAATAGTGGAGCTGCCAGTTTTGATCTATAGATCTCTCATGTAGACATTGGAATTTCCTCCTGCTCTGCTTATAGACTTGGCAGCCTCAGAGCTGTGCAGTAGCCAGTCTTTCCTGGGATGTCTTTGCCAGGTTGCCTCCTGGCATTCATCAGGAGCTCCTGTGCTAGGAAGGTCACCCATCTTCCCTATCCTGACCAGTAGGAAGACTACCTCATCCTAGGGCTCTTCTACCCCTTTTTCTACCCCAGGGGTGGTGCACTCACAGTTTTCTGTGTTAAAGGGGGAGTTATTCCTCAGATATGTTCAGACACTTCTGCATCTGTGCTGTCTGAGGGTGCCATTCCTAAGTACTAAGTTTCTAAGGCCTAAGTTTTATTTGTATGACAAGAGGATCTGTGCTGATATTGCTACTTCTCTATTTTGAAATAGCATTTCTCAGGGATCAGCTTTTTTTTTTCTTTTTTTTTCTCTTGCGTGCCAGCTTGACACTTCAGACACTCATTAGGCCTTGGGTGCCTTGTGTTTTTCTAGGTTGGGGATGGGAGGGACTTACTCTTTATTGAGGTGAACCTTCTTAGCTTCAGGTGTTTGGTTAAGCCTTCTGCTCGCTGTAGAGCTTTCTCTGCCTTCAAAGAGATGCTTTCCAATAAATCTGATGTTGTTTTTGATGGGTGAATGTTTTCCTGATGTGATCAGGAGACTGTTTGGAAGAGGGGAAGATCAGCAGGACACTTGGACATGTGTCACAGAAGCAGCCCTTCGGATGATGGTGTTAGAACACTGATCACTTTATGTAAAACCACAACATGAAAAGCTCTGTATCCCATCATAAGGTAAAATGGTTCTGGGGCCAGCCTCTGTCTTAGGGTCTGCTTACAGAGTAGGTTCTGTTTTCCCAGATAATGCAGCTGTCTGCTTCATTGGGACAATGAGGGATAAAACAAATGACTACGACTTTTCAATACCTGCCTCCTAAAAATTGTGCGTGTGTGTACACATTGTGCCATATGCATGACTCCAGAGTGCTCAAAACTGCTGATACTTTTAACTGTGTAACTCCAAAGAGATATCCTAGGAACTTTTTGTGCTTCTCATGCTGGATATTTTCAGCTTGGGTTAGATTTCTCTACCTTTGAGGATTTTGTTGGCATTACTTACAGACCATGAACTATTCCGCTCTTAGAAAGGGCTCTGGTATTTGTCTTAAAGGTTTTGCCATGCATAAAAGGGAAAAACTGTTATTTCTATTGATTCACCTTCAGACCATGTAGCAAATTCAAAGAGAAATAACTAAGTGAAGAGAAATTACTAAATGGCAGAAAGGAACAAGGAATATGTTCCCGGGCCTCCATCTGAAAGGTCATTTACCTGGCACCTTTTGAATGTCAAGCCTGAAGATGAGAAAGCAGTGTAAATAAGCCAGTGCCTTTGCCTTGCTGGTTGGCAGGTTGCCTCACTCGCTCTTGCTGTCCTTCCTGTCAGGATCTGTCACTGCGAGGGAGATGATGAAAGCCCCCTCATCACGCCGTGTCGCTGCACGGGGACCCTGCGCTTCGTTCACCAGGCCTGCCTGCACCAGTGGATTAAGAGCTCGGACACGCGCTGCTGCGAGCTCTGCAAGTACGACTTCATCATGGAGACCAAGCTCAAGCCTCTCCGGAAGGTAGGGTGTTTTGGGGTTTAATTATCCTCAAGTGTCAGAGCTCCAGAATGGCTGTGAAAAGTGCAAGCACAGTTAAAGAAACATCTGGTCAAATGGCTTTGCATTTGCTGTTGGTAATCAGTCCCAGCAATTTCATCCTTACATTTAAGGTGGTTAATTTACAGCAGCAGAGAATTTGACTGAAGATTCTCTTTCATCGCACATACAATATAAATGCACAAATAATAGTCTTTTGGTTTGGACTTTTTGTCTTTAGCTTTTTGTTATGGGTTTGTCTACCTGTTTCATGTTTTGCTTCTGAGTGACACAGTCCAGTTCACCCATCAATTTTTACATGGAGCCCATAACTTTTGGTTGAGAATGATGCTTATACCCATGTGGAGACAGCAGTTATGAAGTAACAGAGTCAATTTAGCCGCATCTGTTGTGGCTGTTACACTCATGGGCAAATTAATCACTTCTACTTTAAAATTAGTTAATGGAATTTAAAATACAGGGTGACCTTGCATCCTGAATGTCGAATGTATGTTATCTGCACTCATCTAAGATAAATCAATATAATGCTACACAGACTGTCAGTATAGGGAAGGTGAAGAGTTTGTTAAACGTGTGTGGGTTCTGTTTTCTTTGAAGCTGATAATTTCTCTTCAAATTTTTATTTTAAAATGCTTTCATTCTTCTGGAGTTTTGTTGAATTTTTGAAGTATGAGTCAATCTGGAACTGGGCAAGTTTTGATTTAAAATAAATTTCAGAGTGAGAGCCCTTGAAAAACATGTAGAAACTATTGCTTATGACTAGCATATGCCTATATAGTAGTGCTTTAATGGCAAAAGACATTTTTTTTTTGTTGGCCTTACACAGGTAGCAGTAGTTCAGAGAACGGAGAATCAATGGAATTCGTTCACACTTTGCATTCAGAGGAATTTTCTAGTAATTCCCTGGTGATAAACCACTTCTGAAGAGAGAATTCGGGCTAATTTGGCAAGCAAAGCGTGTGATAGGAAAAGACACAGCTCTCAAATGCCAGGTAGATCTGGCCATGTAGGCTAGAAATTGAAACAGATGTAAACAGAAAAAAAAAGATGGCTAAAAACTTAATTATATTGACTTCAGTTTTAGTAATTGCAGATAAATTTTAACTAATGTGACAGGATGAGATAATTGTATTAAAAAAACTGCCTGTTGCATATCTTTGGGGGATTTTTTCAGTAAATATGTTCCTATTTTCAAACCAAATTGCTTTAACATCTAACATCTAACAAGTACTCTCACAACAGTTACTTTTCTCAAGAGAATACACAGATATTGTTATTTTTAACAGAAGCCTTTTCCTGGTTTTGTTAGATAATACAGCATCTTTTATGAAAGGGGAACAAAATTTATAGCAACCAAGGAGAAAAGGAATGAAAAATGTGCATAACTCAGTATCAGAAGTGGGCACTTTTAACTCTGCATGTGGTCAGTGCCACATCTCCCCCATTTAGAGTGGTAATGTAATTCCTGCAAGTCTGTAATTTCTTAACTGAATGATTGCCACCTTATTCAGCTTGTCTTTGGTTCTCAGGTATGGTTTAGATTTCTGACATAGGAAGGATTAACCTCTTCTTTCAGGCAGGGTATTTTTGTTTCTGCTCAAAGCAGTACTCAGAAGTAGTTTATCTGCCTGGCAGTCTATGCTGGCAGCATTTCTCCCTTCAAATGTAATGCTAAGAAATATATGTTAGCATCTAATTATAAATCCTTTCTTGTAAGTCACACCGATTCAAGGTTTCCAGAGATTTCAAAGTTAAAATTAGTTGTCCTTTGGCATTTATAGCATTCAACTGTGACACCCTTCACGTGTTACATTTAATTAAACATACGATCCTTACTAAGTGTGAGCGCTATCATCACCGTCGTTCACAAATTTATGAAACACTAAATAGTTTATGAGAAGCTGTTTTGTGAACCAAGTATTTTGACAGCTGTAGTAAAGGCAAGGTAAGGGAGGAAAGAATGATCATGAGACCTGCCATATGAGTAGAGCTGGCTGGTAAATTTTCACCCAAACATCCTTTAAAAAAAATCACTGAAACTGTTTTGTTTGGGTTTTTTTGTCAAAACCTATATATTTTGCAAAAGTGGAAAGTCTGAATGAAACACTTTGAAATTTCTTAGCAGCCTTTATGAAGCCCAAAA
Source organism: Melanocharis versteri (assembly GCA_013397845.1). Taxonomy (NCBI): domain Eukaryota; kingdom Metazoa; phylum Chordata; class Aves; order Passeriformes; family Melanocharitidae; genus Melanocharis; species Melanocharis versteri. The sequence continues at coordinate 827,362 of VZTG01009683.1, read as the reverse complement.
ATCTCAGTTTTGGGGCATTCCTTGGGAGTCTGTGTTTTCAAAAGACTGGCACAATGGGTGGTTACCAGACACCAAAGTACTGTGGGACAGGCAGCTCCTAACACCAAAGCTCTCCACAATCCTGTCTCCTTGATGCAGGATCTGAAATGCACTACTGACTGGGATTTCCAGGCCTTGAGAGCTTTGGGTTTTGCTAAGGCTTGGTTCTGTTCTAGACCCCAAGAGCCTTCAGTCCCCAGCACTAAGTCTGGCCTATCAGCAGTGAACCAAAATTTCTAAATTTCTGAAATTCTCTTGTCATGATGGCAGGGACATTATGAACAGTTATATCTGAAAACAATGCAATTCTCGTCAAGTTTGTTGGATGCTGACTGGAACAGCAAAATTGAACCAAAAAAAAGTAATCAATTTTGCTAATAAGCTTTGAGAAATTCTGAAAACAGGTTTCTTTTCCATGCTTCCTAAACAGAAGACCACATACTTTGTTTCAAGAAAGGAGTGCCTATTCAATTCCATAAGACACTAATTTATTAAAAAAACAAAGGAAATTATTTCCCCTAAAGTGAGTTTCTGGCCAGCTCCAGATGATGCAATTTCCATGGCCATTAGACCTGGATTTGAAGGGACATTCTTCAGCTGGAAGGGTCATGTCTCTTAACCAGTTCGGATTTTTTGATTTTTAACATCCCTTCTCACTCATTATACAAGATTCTAAAGTTTGGTTCCTGACTGTGCATTGTTTCATTATGATGAATTTTATCATACTGTCTTGTAAAATTCCTACTGCTGGTCTCCCGAAGGGAAAAAAATTACAGACTACCCAACTTAATCACAGGAATCTATACTTTTGCATTTTGCAGTATCATAAAAGCATGATTTAAGTATAAAACAAAGTATTAAATTCAATAGTGAATTGCCATCTTTATTTATGCCTCAGCCTTTCATGCACCCTCAACGTTTCATAACAGATTTTTTATCAAAGTGTAAGGTTTTATAGCACAGTCGTTTTGGAATATCATGCCGTATCTGTTAGCACCCATAAGTGACAATGTGGAGCATACTAAGTTAGCATAAATTAAGATAATTGCTATTAAATCAATAGGTTTGTGCCAATGTGCAACGGTTATTTAATTAGAGAATCCCTGAAAGCACCAGACATCAAATAAAACTCAGTTTAATCATTTTAGTGAGTCTTTGCATCGAGGTAATCCTTTTAAGCATTGATCAACAGACATTGCAAGTGTTTCATATATTCGGACAGGTCTAATTACTCAGCTCAAGATAAATACAGAGATTAAATATTAAGCATTGCTTAGTGTTTCTGGTTTATTTCTCATGATCTCTGTTACATCTGCCTGTCATTATAAATAATATAGTTGCATTTGTAGCTTTGCCTCTCAGCGTCTGCAATCCATGATGCAGAATTTATAAGGTGACTTTATCACAGAAGGAATTAGAAAGTGGCAAGAAGTTTGTGTGAGTTCCTTATTGAGCTCTCTCAGGTAATAGCTTAATCCTGTGAAAAACATTTCTTCTTCAAAAAAGATGTAATCCTAGAAATTAGCACCTGCATTTCATATCTCTTGAATTCGGTGTTTGAAGACTAGTAGAAATGGGAGTTGAATGAAAATACGGTGAGTATGAAATGGATTAAAGTGTCAAATTAAAAGGAGCTTTAAATGCAGAAATGTTTTAAAATGGAGATTTCTCAATAGTGTCTTGCTATACTTCAAAATACTTTTCATATTTAAACTTTGCTGTCCATTTAAGACGTCTGGTATCTGATAAGGTGTCTTACTTTGATGCATCATCCAAACAGATTATTGTGTGGTGTCAGGGATGTCTATTTTCTCTCCCAATTTTAGTTTTGAAATGATTTACAAATAATGTCTTATTTATGTGAGGCATAAGCAATATTGCACATTGTTACCATGCGGTTGCTCTTGGTCATTAAGGAAGAGCAAGTCAATTTTTTTGTTTACAGAAGCGTTATGTACCAGTTGAGGTTAATTTTCTTTCTGATAGAAAGGGTATCTGAATTTATCCCTTTTAAAGAATAGAGGACTGGGGATGTTCTTTTAGTACAGAGTGATATGTTTCTATTTAATTAAACAGAAGCAAAAGCAAATGCTGATAATGAAATAAACTTGATCTTATTTATTTTGAATGTGTACATATATCTTCTAAGTGTTTAGCCCTCTTGTGTTCTGTATTTGCTTATATGCTGATACAAAAAAAAATCTGGTAGCATGCCTGAAAAATTGAGTAATGGCAAAATATGTTAAGGGTGTTTTTTTTTTACTTTTGGTTCAATGGTAGCTTGGTAATTCATATTTACATTCCTTATTTAAGAGTATGGTGATCAGTGCCAAAAGTCATAGAACCTGCAGAGAAATGTGTTATACCGCTATGAAATCAAAAGTGCTCGCCATTAGAAATTACTTCTGCCAGAGTAAACTCTCAGATCCTGAAGTGACCAGAAGAGTCTCACAGGAAAAAATCCCAAACTTTTGAGCAGTCATTACCATACTGCTTGCTGTTCAATTCTTATTGCCCTGTCCTGTGAGGTATGAACCACCTGGCTTTGTCGTTGGCTTTCTAATAATGCTCGGGATAAGAAGTGATATCAAATATTGCATAGGACTTGCTGTGGGACTAGTTCCCTTTTAACCCAATTTGATGAATATTTTGCAGTCCTCAACATAGAAGGAGCTCCTGCATTTTTGTTTGATTTCTGGTGCAGCTACATAGTGTCGTCAAGGCAACCTGCTCCAGTGTTATCTTTCTTCTAGTAAAGTGTCTCAAAACATCAGTAGCCTCAAATAATTGCCTGCAATATGTGGGGTCAGATACTTCACCAGTATGCACAAAGGCACAAAGCTATTACTTTCTCGTTGGCTATCATGTCATTATAGCAAATAACTTCGGGCTCAAGGGACAATGTGTATATTAAAGCTTGTAAAGTAAAAATTATTCTATAGCATTTATATCCTATTGTGGTGCCTCAGGGATACAAGGGACTACTTTGTTCAGACAGTTGTATTCTTAATTTTTGAGGATAGTAGAGCATTACTGCTAGTTTATCTGTATATAGATAGCATGCTGTAGCTCACACAATAATGCTGTCTTGCATTTTCTGCCACAAGAACAATACTAGAACTTAGCTTTCTGATAGTGGTAGAATTTGTGCTAGCTTGCCATCTCCATATGTCTTTTCCATTCAGAACATAGCTTTATTCATACAGCTGTTCCAGTTCCCATGGACTTCTGACAAAAGATTCTTGTGCCTCTTACCTTGAAACCATCATAACATACCCTTAGTCTTGCTAAAAAACATCTTGCTGTGGTACTTCGCTGGGACACCTCCATGTGCAGCATCCTTCCTGGAGATGGAGCAAGATGTTTGTACTGTCATTGCTTTGAACTTGCGTTCTTTTAAGAAGCAAACGAAAAATATTACACCAGAAAATTAAATGAAAACTGTGTCCTCTTCTAATTAAATGCCAGTAACCAAATTGGCTACTTCTGCTGCTCAATGGCGTTTACAAAAGCAAAGGGAATTTGGGAGATTGTTCAGCTCTGGGTATTAGTAGTGTTATCCAGTATTGCACAGAGCCATGAATATGAGCTCTGGGAGGTACAAATCTTCTGTGCTTTCTGAGGCTGAAATAAACAGTTTGGTCTGAGCTGTTTTACAGAGGCAGCTTGCATCAAAAGATTCAATTTCCATTTTAGTTAGAGAGCCCTACTCCACCCTGCAGTTCATCAGCCACTCTCCTATTTTTTAAGAACTTAGGGTCTCCTTTTCATTTTTTTATTTCAGCCCTTTCAGTGTTTTGTTTTACAGCTTGACTTCGTCAATAGTTATAACCGAGGAAGGGCTGGGAAGCTGAAACGTTGAAAATAATTAAGAGAATCTCTGTCTTTACAAATAAAGAAAGTGTAAATGGAATGCTGACACAAAATGTATAGCTAGTAATATGAAATTTAAAGAGCATAATCAACCCAAGCATTGACCTTAACCCATCATTGTTATTCATGGAGTTTTTTAAAAATGCCATTTTTACCATTTAATTTTGAAGTTAGGAACTTTACCAGCTCCCGTGGGAGAGGGCTGCTATTCATGATTTGATTAATGTACGTAATTATCTGTCACGTAATTAACACATACAATTTTACAGTTGTTATTTGCCTCAAATTTATTTTGCCTGGGACCTATTGATGTGAGAATGATCTGTTCACAGGTTGATTCTTGCTTGTTGGTGGAATGCATGCTAAAAATGGCTTTTCTTTAACACAGGGATATTCTCTTGAACGCAGAAATTCCAGTAATGAATCTAAATTATGATCAAACGGGATAACTTTTACTTTTTTCAGGTTTGGGTTTTTTTGTTAATTGACTTTTATTTCCATAGCATTTTTATTAAAATTATTGGGAAAAAATTAAAATTTCCCCCCTTTTTCTTTTCAGAATGAGTAGTTTCCCTCAGCTCTTTACTAGAGCACTAGGCTGTAGTTTTGTGTTAATTACTGTAGCTTTCTTCAGCACAACTTTCCTCTATTTTATTTTTATTTAATTGGATCAAAAGAATCTCTCTTGTGGGAAAATTAAAAGACAGAGAAGGCAACTGTAGCTATTAATTGGGAAGTCAGTGTTCTTGCTAAAGCCATATTTATAGATAATTAAAAGCATCAGCTCCTTTTTTTAATCTTTATGTGGCCATTCAGACGTATGTGTAGGTACTATATATATAGCTGCAAAAATAGGATATGTCTAGGTATGTTTAAACAATAATGTATTTAAAAATACCAGGGTTTTGGCAAACAAAGACATTTAAGCCAAACCACATTGTTGTAACAATTTGGACTGATTCTCAGCAGGCTGGACAATTTGACATTGAGGAAATTAGGCGCTGTGAGAAGGTGATTGAAGTAAAGACAATTAGGTACTGGAGAGAAGACAATTGAAGTAAAGACTCTCTAACAAAACTGTGATCATATACTACAATTATGTTTTAGCTGCCTAAAGCAATAGATATTCAAGAGAAATCTTCAATTGGACATGGCTAAAGGACGTGGAGAGGTGTACAAAACTATGTAATAGGATGTTGGTCTCCAGCATGTTGCTATATCCATTTTTCTAATTTCTCTCCTTTTCCAATTTCTACCATGCTATCCAAGCCTTCTGTCCCCATCCATCACACTATAAACACTCAGATGTGCAAAGGGAACCCATCCTACTTTGTATTCAAAGGCAGAGACTCAGGCACAGACTGTTGGGAGATGGTTTGTTATGGCTCCTGTAGTGGAAAAAGGACTTGTGGTTGCTTTGACCTCAGCAGAATCCACCTCCAATCCACCACTGAGCCTGAGTCATGGATGCTTTTGCATTGCCTATAAAATACATACCACAAAATGCAGCAGCCCTACCTGCTTTGGTTGGAAAGGGAAATCTCAGCATAACTGGTCTTGCAACAAAATTATGGTCTGTGCTCTTGTGGTATGGCACTTCAGCTGATCGACATTTTTTATGGTTTTCTTTGTGTGTGTGTGTGTGTGTGTGTGTGTCTAAGTTGTGGTTTGAGAGCTGGACTGTGATTTAAAGGTATTTGCTACTTAGAGACTGGAGCAAGTGTCATGCCTTCAGTTAGGTGTGCTGCTCTTTTGGAAATACAGAGTAGACAGAGGCAGGAGTCCACAACTGCAAAGGGAACAAAAGTGACAAACTAGATCCTTTTGATAGAATGATCGTAGAAATACTGTAGGGAGAGCGGACAACAGTAGCATCTGTTTCTGTTCTTGACTAACTGTGATAAAAGTTAATGGAGACATAGATTCTACCCCTTTTATTCCTGTTTCTTTATGGGTTATCAACATGTAGCTTGTTTTTTGATTTTTGAGTAATGAAGGCATGCGCCCAGGTACCTGAAGTAAATATTTTCTAGAGTTCTAGATGTGTGCCTCTTGTTCTTAGTGCCAGATATTCCCCATAGTTTTACATTATAGTGGTAGTTCACTCCTCATCAGTGGTTTAATGTTTTACCTGCAGTTTATCTGTCAGGATTATTTTTTAGATAAGGTAGCTGAAGTGTGCTGTGCTTGGAGATAACAATCTTTTTCTAAAAGGTCTTACAAGGCAAGAAAAGAAAAAGTAATTGTAAAAGAGGAGTTCATGATAGCACTCAAGGCTGTATTGAACAAAAAATTGGTTAATGTCTTTTCAGCATTCAAAGAAGATACTTGGAAAGTAAACACTTTGTCGAGTATTTCTGCATTCTATATATTGATGTAAAGCAATTTCTAGTGCATGGGAGCTAGAAAGAGGCTCCCATTATGGAGAAATTGTGCTATAATTACTTGCCACAGGGTTTCTTGCATGTCTCTCTGAAGCATCTGGTGTTGGCCTCTATCCGAGACAGAGCATTGGATGAGAGGGACATGAGGTCTGGCTATTCCTGTATTCCCAAAGCATAGCTTTTTTTTTGTCATTGGGTTTTTTTTTTTTTTGTTTAGTCTGTGTTGGCATGATTAGGATGCAGGTACTGAAGTTCTTTTAGTTAGTAAATGACAAGTATTCTCAATACTGCTTTCATATTGCAAAAACAGACACTTCATTTTAGGAATTATATTCTTGAATTACTTAATTTTTACACTTCTTAATTTCCACACTTCTCTTTTACACTTTTTAAGGGTTTGCTAATTGATGTCATACACAGCTAAAAATTGCTTAAGCTTGTGAAGAGTGCATACTGATTATATCACTTAAGTCCAGCTGTTTTAATTGTCACTAAAAAAAGAAATAACGTGCCATCTTGGTTATGATAAAACTGAACTATTAGTCCTTTTCAGATGATAATCTTAAAGTGTTTAGCAAAGTGAGATTTTTCATTATGTATTTCTTTTATTACTCTCAGTATGCATATCACAAAAAAGTGAATTAAAGTGTGTTTGTCTTTAGAAATGCACCCATTTCTGGTGCAGTTTTAAATTTTTCATAGGTGTTTTAAATACACCAGAGACATTCCTTTGGATTCCAGCCAGGTTTGTTTAGTATCTTCTAGGGACAGAAATAGATTTTGGGCAAACTTCAGATAGGTTTGCCAGGCAACGATCTGTACTAGAACATCTAATGAGATTAACTAGAGCAAGGTAAGGTTGTGCATAGATAGGGCCATATGATGCGCCAGGTGACATGGGGTTTTAAAAATTCATTTTGTTTCCCTGTTCAGCGATTAACATAGCAGGGGTCTAATTATGGCCTTCTATTCTTGATCCTTACGAGAGTTTCTTCTGTGGGATAGACTTTGAAAAAAGGCAATGACAAATATGTTTTCTGTATGTTCTGTGGACCTGCTCAGTTCTTTTGTGTCTCTGGATGTGTTTGGGGAAAAGAGCACAGTGTAGGTGTTTTCATGGCCCAAACCCTTCTCTTGTCAGCCATCAGACCCAGCACATTCTGTTGGACTGTCTGAGGGGCACTTCTCACCTTGGAGCAGGATATGGGGACACATGCCTTGTCCTTTAAGACACAGTCCCCACAGTACAGGCTGTAAGCACATGTTGTTCAGATGGCACAGAGAGGCCCAGAATGCTTTTATTCAAATAACAAGGTTTGAAGTCTCATCTCTTGTGAACACTTCAAATTTCCACGAGGCTATTTTGTTTTCCCAAAATGAGTGGAGCCCTGTTGTCCTTTATTACTATTATTTCTTCCTCTTCCACCCACTGCGCAAATTCCATTCCGCAAACTACCATGGCAGCTGCTTTCCTCCAGCTGGTAGGTTGATAGCAGTGAACAGCTCACTGTGGAGCCTGAGCCAATTAGTACTGCAACAAGTGACCAGAAAACCCTCCCTAATATATATAACTGAGCTACATGTTCAGACTGCTGACATAACTTCTCTGCTCAGCTCACTTCAGCATACACTGCTCCAGTTCTTTTTCAAAAGTGCTGGCTAAATCCTTTGGGTCAAGTTTCAGATAAGAAAGATCTTTTTCTATGTGTTTTTAGACTGTGTGCAGAGTGCAGTTTCTACAACAGCCCCTAGTAAGTAATTTTAGCCTTTTTTTGGCAGGCATTATTACTTCAAGATAAAGGTTGGCTCAAAGTATTTCTTTAGAATGTAGAAAGAATTGCATGATGACTTTAGGCAAGAGCAGAAGTCCTTCCAGCTGTGGGTGTTGTTTACATTACATACATAGTCATTTTTTCTGCTAAATGATGGATAGGGAGAAAAATTTCAGAAAAAATATTTAATATTAGCAATGTCACACCCATACCAGATTCCCCTGTCAGACATCCTTACATGCAATTTTTAAAACAGGGTTCCTGAAAATACCCAGGAGTTAAAAGTCCAGGCATTCTTAGCATATTGCAAAGCAGCCCATTAACTTCACCTTCAATATTCGGTGTCCTCAGTGCTGAGCCCCTGCAGAAGAGAGACCTTCAGCTGTAGAGTTGTGACTCTGCAAACGTGCAGTAGAACTGCAGTTGCCTCGGGACATCTGTGTAGACAAGAATCTGTAGCGGTGTGACAGAAGATTACCATGAGCAGGAGGCAACACGTGGACACAAAGTGGTGGATGGGAGCAGGCAGGCAGCAAATCTGCAATGCGAAGGTGGGGAAAGGAAACACAAGCAGCAGAGTTTGCTGAGTGCCATTGTGAGGTGTGGAAACAGCTTTTGTGTGAGCAGTGTGAAGCTTTCGGTTCTGCATTGGGCCGTCATGAAACCACTTTGCAGAAAGCGTAGTGTATGGGAGGGAATTAAAATTGCAGATCTTCTTCTGTTAAGAAGAGAGGTTGTGTTGGAATGTAGGATATGAAGCGGCATCCCCAAGATCACAAGGAGTGTTTTCAGAAGATACTAAACAAAACATCCATAATTATTTGTTGCATATTGATTAATCAAGTTTTTATTAGAAGTGACATGCAGGGAGGCAGATCTTTGTCCTTTAAAATAAATATGAGAGATCTTCTCAAACTACATTACAGGAAAGGGAAGTGGTTGGCTACATATGGTTTAAAGTTCCTTGTATGTTATTAGGGCTTTTTTTTACTTTTTAATTTTTTTTTTATTTCACCAGAAGACTCATGACTACACTTTGTAATTAAAAGAGTGGGATTTGAAATCAGTAACCATTCTCTTGAAGTTTCTGGGTGAAATAATCTTTAAGAAACAAAAGCAAAACGCAAGGTAGAAACCTAGAACAGGGTACGGTTTTACAGCTCCCACTTTAAAGATTATTCCAAACTTCTCTGGCAGTAATGCATAGGAATTCAGACTACGGTTCACGTTGTGTCTTGGAAGCAGCTGTAAGTAGTAGTTGGGGTAGGACGAGTGTTTCTGATCACATTCACAATCCAGCTTCTTTCCATTCTTGGTAGGAAGCTGTGAGTCAGGCAGTCTCCTACCACCCTCCAGTGGTTTTCAGAGCACAGTGCAAGCGACACGTTCAGAAAGCTTATTCGGAAAATAGAAGTGGGGCTGGGGATATTCCAAGCTTTCTGCTAGGGACACATATTGTTACACTTTGGATTTGTTCGGGGACTTGTGTATAAGGTCTTTTGGTTCTGGTTAGATGTTACAAGGTGTTTTAGCACACCTGTTCTGTGAAGCATTATGATATTCATGTGGTTGCTCGCATTTGCAGGACATTAAACCATCTGCATCTGTGATGATTTCCAATCTGTGTTTGTATTGCTGCCAGGATTAAGGAATCTGTGGGTGGTGACAATTCGATGTACAACAGTGAAGGGGTGCTTTGTAGAGGGCTGGGCAAAAGCTACAGTTTTTCTATTAATTTAGTGACTCAATAATTTGCAAGTCATTATAAATGTCTCCTCTGACTGTTAGTCTTCCATTTATTTCTCTCATTACAGTCTCTAGAGCACCTTAGGGGCATTAACATCTAAGTTTCCAAGGAAAATTGCATCTCTGTACTTAATTTTGTGTTGTTTTTCTGTTCTTGGTAGCATCTGATACTCTATCCATGGCATGTCACAGTGTTAGCAACCTGACTCTTTTATTTTCTTGGAGATCACTGATCGAGACAATAAAACACGACACAATTTATTTTTATCTTGCTATTATGAATGTGAAAGCCATGATAACTGCAGGAGCTTCAAAACACAGCAGGGATGAATTTATCAGAGGTTAAGGAGGCATTAAGGTGCTGTGTGACATGAAAGGTAGAACCTGCCAAACTTCCCCACACAACTTTAGGCTGTATTAAGTCCTGGACTGTAAAGCACAAGTAAAAGGGGCTGATGCTTTCATTGCTCAGTATATTGTTGTCTCATCCTTTGTTATGGATTTTCAAGCAATTTTTATTTCACATAACTGTGCTTTTGTCCAAGCAAGTCTGTGCTAAAACTAACAGTTAATTTTAATTTTTTTTTTTATATAAGCCTATATAAAAAATCCTAAAATAGGGAATTGCACTTTTCTGCTCCAGGACAACATAAATTGCTGGCTCATCTACTAGCATCACTCATCTAGTAGAGCATGACAGTAGTCACAAAGTACTCTCTGTTCAGCCAGCCTAAAATGCGTGAGTAGGATGGGGAAGTTACGTCAGCTACAACTGGGATCGCCAGAAGTACAGCACAAAATTTAATTGTATTTTCCCTTCTGAGTTCAACCCATCATCACCATAGCTGAGAGAATTGTGACTGCAGCAAGGGCAGGGCAAAACAGAAGGGCAGCTTTGGGGCACACTAAGAGCTGTAAAACACTCCCAGGTATCTGTCCATGACAGATGGAGTCTCTCGTTGGACCTTGTTCCTTTCCTGTATCCCAAACTGGGAGTACAAGATATTCTGCACAGTCTTCCAGTCTGGAAGCTTCCTGGCAGCCACCCTCTGTCTGGTTTGGTAACGTGTGCATGGATAGAATAGACGGACAGGCAAGGCAGGCAAGGCAAGGCAAGGCAGGCTATCTTGTGGAAGGAGAAAGGCACCGGTTAGAGGAAGCAGAGTCCAGCAGGCCTTGGCTTGCTTTCTGGCTGGATTTGATCACAGGATGTTAGCAAAAAGCTCTGCTTTAGCCAAATTCTGCTGGCTCTCTCTCCTGATACACCTTTCTTGTAAGTCACAGCAGAATTCTATGAGCTTGTGCCTTTATTTTCCTGTCTTGCCTGTTGGTTGGTTGATTTTGTCTGGGTTTTTTCCACCTACAAAATGTTTACATTTAGGCTAATGGGACCAGCATTTGTCTTTGACTGGGCATTCAGACCGACACTACGGCTTTTGAGTATGTTAGAGAGTAAAATGGCTATAATGAGACTGCACGTATACATGACAATGAAGATTTTGCAGAGAGTCTTCTCTCCGACAGACCAAATGGTGTAGCATCAAAGTTGGGATGACAGACAAAACCTGTTTAAGAACAAATCACTCTTCTTTATGTTCTGTGTTGATCTCTCACAAAGCATCCACAGGTAAGTGAAGGGTTAAGGTAAAACCCTTTCTTCCATCTGGACAAAGACAAGGTTTCTTTCTTTGGAAAGAAAGTCTGTTACAAGACTTGAATTGAATTTTCACTGCAAAAAGAATGAAAGTCTCCACGTCAAAGGCTGTGTAACCTGGTGATTGTAATAATATAGGACTGTGATAATATACCACATACTGTCAGGTCTGACCACTGAATATGAATATAAAGTTTTGGGGTTTTATTACTTTAAAAAAATTTAATACTTTGTAAAAATCTCCCATATTTTCCAGACTGCCATACAAAACCCAGCAAGCTGTTTTCACTCCAAAGTAGATGCATCAGAAACTGAAATGAGGTCTCAGCTAATAAATAAGCTGATGGCTCTGACTTTGTATATTACTCAGGAAATATTTACGTTTTTTCTAAACAGTTATTTTTGCTTTGTGTTCATGAAGCATGACCAGCAGGTCAGGGGAAGCGATTCTCAAGAGACCCCACCAGGACTGCTGCATCCAGCTCTGGGGTGCCCACCCAGGACACGTTGGAATCAGTCCAGAAGAGGCCATAAAAAATGATCAGAGGGCTGGAGCACCTCTCCTGTGAGGAAAAGCTGAGACAGTTGGAGTTGTTCAGCCTGGAGAAAAGAAGGCTCCAAGACCTCATTGCGGCCTTCCAGTACCTAAATGGGGCCTGTAAGAAAGATGGAGCAAACTTTTTAGCATGGCTTGTTATAGTAGGACAAGGGTTAATAATTTTAAACTAAAAAAAAAAAGGGTAGCTCTAGACTATATCTAGAAGAGCTTTTTTATGATTAGAGTGGTGAAACAGTGAAACAGGTTGCCCAGGGAAGTGGTAGGTGCCCCATCCTAGGGAACATTAAGGTCAGGTTGGACAGGGCTCTGAGCAAGCTGGTCTAATTGCAGATGTGCCTGCTCATTGCAGGGGGCTTGGACTGGATGACCCTTAAGGTCCCTTCCAACCCAAAATATTCTGTGATTCACAGAATTTTGTCAAGGGCTAGAAAATGTTCTAGAGATTGTGTTTTGAGGCAACAGCTCTGAAACATGCAAGATTGAAGTGCCGTTAAAGACTGAAGTTTGTTTGACCTGGTACGTCCCGCTCTACAAGCAGGAAGAAGTATTTCTGAGAGTTGTTCCTCTTGGTGACATGGCACTGACCCTCCTCAGGTTTTACTGCAGTTGTGCTCCTTCGAAACGTAACATGACAGCAGAGTGTTCAGTGTAGAATGGCCATGTTAAATGGTCAGGTTAAAGGCTAAACATCCAGCTTGGATGGCATCTCCAGCCCTAGCCTTAAGGAACTTAGAGAAATCTGTTATTTCCCAGAGAAAAAAAATTTAAAAATCCCAAACAGTGAAAACAGGTAACAAAACCAAAACAGCACAAAAACCTAAACAAGGAAACCCAAGCCAGACTCACAGCTTGGCAGTAAATGTACAGCATGGCAGTGCTATGCAGTGGCCGGGGCTGCTGTCCCAGCCGTAGCAGGTGGCAGCAGTGCTGTGGCAGCGAGCTAAGCACGGCTCAGTCCTGTGTTCACAGGGCCACAGGGAGGTGGCACTCGTGTCTCGTGCTTTGCACTGCTTTCCTTCCTCACATGCCAGTGACTGACTCCGAGATTATCCATCGGAATTGAGGCGTTTTGCTTTTAAGTGCCTTCTTCTTTCATCTGTTTTCAAAGGCAAATGTTTTAGGAGAGAAGGGTTTTATTTCCAAGAAGTGCTGGAAAAAAACCCTGTGTCACAAGTGAGATTAAAAAAAATCGCCTCAAGGCCTGCATTGTTCAATTGCAGAGAATAGCCTGCTTCATCTTAAAATAGCCTTAACTTAAGCCAGGATTTAGCACTGTAATTCACAAACGCGTGCCTGGAAGATCCTCCTTGCATTACTGAGGCTATTCGGCTGCTATCATATATGATCATTTCCATGTAATCATCTTTTTGAGTTTATTTAATTGAATCCTCAGTGTGGTTGCATTTCCCGTGCTTTTATTTTATGGGAAGACTGTTACATAACTGCATTCCTCTCATTTAATACATATTGCAAACTAATGTTTGGGCTTTTCTTCTCTAGCCACCAGAAATGCAAATTTAAAGTAAATATTCAACTTTTTACCTGTCTATTAATGTGTTTTGGCTGTACTGTAATGAAATTACTTAAGATATCATTCATAAGTAGACAGAAACAGAACAGAGCTTTTCTTTCCTCTGAATCTATGAAAATGAGATCATTGTGAATTTTACAAGGACAATGCACACACGCCTGTAAGGTGTATTACCAAAACCAAAGGATCTGTTAATTTTATTACTGCTTGTGGTTTTGGTAGAAAGAGCCAGAATGGCCTAATCAGTTTAATGTAAAATTTTACAAGTCAGATTTTATTAATTACTTTTTTTTATTTATTTCAGTGGGAGAAACTACAGATGACAACAAGTGAGAGGAGAAAAATCGTGTGTTCAGTCACATTCCATATAATTGCAATTACCTGTGTTGTTTGGTCATTGTACGTTTTAATTGACAGAACCGCTGAAGAAATTAAACAAGGCAATGATAACGGTGAGTATCTTTTACCTTCTTTGGTGCTGTTGATAATGCAATGGCTGGCTTTGAAAGGCAGCTCTGTAACCAGTCACATTCTGTTCTTAAATAACAGCTCACATGGCTACAACAAAGGCTTTAAGACAGAAGTTCTGAATGCGTCAGTATGAAAATCTTATCTTATGCCCCTGCAGAGAGAACTCCATGTAATCATTACAAGAGCTTAACTAGCCTGCTGGTTCTCCCTGGGTTAATCTCCCATTATCTAGGTAATTCTAAAGCTCAGGCAAAAAGATGAGTCAAGTACAAACAGCTCAGTGCAAGTCCAGGTCCTTAAAATAGCAATTTATTTATATTACTCACTTGAACCTTGATAGGAAGTAAAGTACGATAGAGCCTCTTCATTAACAAGCTTCCTAATACGAACTTCTAAGAGACTGTTTTCCAGTTGTGTTAGTCCTTCCCGTGGGACTGGAGTAGCATGGAAAGCCATTCCTGTGTCCTTTCAAATAGAATTTCACTGTGAATGTCCATGTTCCAGCTGTATTTATTGGTTAAGCACTGGAACAGAGAAGTTACGGAGTCTCCATTTGAAGAGACATTGAAAATCCAACTGGATATGTGAAGCAAAATGCATGCTAATGTCAGTAGGAGCCATACTTAGCATATGTGGAAAATATATCCTAAATTGAACTCCTGTTTTCCATTTCAAATCTAAGTTTATTTGGTCTTAAATTTAGTCTTTAATGTGATTATGATGATAAAAAGCTTTTGAGTTTTGATCTAAATTGAATTTAAGCACCATAGAGGAACAAGGGTCTCTAGCTTTGTGTTATATTCTGAAGTTAACATGGAAAACAAAACAGGTGGAGCTTTGTGCCTTGCTAGTTAGATAAATATTTGATGATACTCCTGATGCTTGCCTTTCTTGCCTCAGAGAGGAAAATAAGCAACAAGCCTCAGTAAGTCCCAGATGAATACACACTACAAAGTCTTGTTTTGCAGTCTTTCAAAATGGGTAACCTTGTTTTTTATCTCAAAAAAACCTGGCCCAGAGGACAGGACTAGGAATGGCTTTGAACTTTTATTTATGAGTACAACTACATCACCCTACTCATTACAAGGGGGAAGCTATTTCTGTAGATTAGCTGAATTTACATAACAAAAGAGCTAACAGGGATTTTTGTTGTTACACACAATGCAAAAGAATCACGTTAATTATTCCTGGTAGGCTCAAAAAGTATTTATGATTTGTATAGCATTCAGTATTTGCCAAATGTAATGGCTGATTCTTTACACTAAAAAACGGACAAAGAGATGTCCTGGAGCTACTTAACAACATGCAGAAGTAAGTGTTTGTGAAGAGGATGCTTTTGCCCCAAAATTTGCTTGTTGCAGGGGAGAGTACTTTTACAAAAGCCAACATGTAATTGGGAGGAGTAAGAAGGACATATATGTAGTTTGCTTTCTTCTCCATTTTCTCTCTTTAAATGGGAATTGCCAAGACAAAGACAGTAAGCACTGGAGAAAAAAACACTTTATAAACATATTTTGAGAAGGAGAAAGATTGAAAGCCCTGAAGAATGCTATTACTGTTTGTTAATATTATGAGTTTAAAAATCCCAATTTAAATGGATATCTCAAATTATTTAAAGGATTGGGGTTTTTTTTCTCTTTACAGAAGTATATGATGCAAACCTTTTAATTGCTAAACCTGACACGGGTTTATAGAAAAGCCAATTTAAAATATATTTAAAATACTCTAGAATTTATATGGCACCAGTGGTAGGGAATCAAGGTTCACATAAATTTGTTCTGCTTGAAGAAACAGGTCTAAGTTTCAGCTGAGCTTTCTCTCTCCTAATAAAGCTCAAGTCTGAAAACATGGCAATCCTGGAAAAAAATGAAAGATACAGAACTCTCTGTCCCATACCAGTTAATAAAAAAAGATGCTTCCTGTATTACCACAGAAGCAGCAGCAGCTATCTTTAATGTTAAAAGGTGGAAGAAACCCTGAAGGAAAGCTTTTGAGAGTCATGCTGAGTTTCTTATTTGACCAAATGGTGGTCAAATCAGTTAAAAGCGGGAAGCAGTTTCCTATTCCATAGGCAGTTTCTTGGCCAGCCTATGGAATAGGAAACCCCATCTATTTTCTATTTGGGCCACAACTGCCCCAACAGCATGTACATACCTGGGCATTCTTAGCAAGTGGCTTGTTTTCAATATATGTTACTGAAACTCAGTGCTTGATATTCAGTGTATAACATAAAATTTCTATTTCAAAGGTGTCCTCGAATGGCCATTTTGGACAAAACTCGTTGTGGTGGCCATTGGATTCACAGGAGGCCTGGTCTTCATGTATGTGCAGTGTAAGGTTTACGTCCAGCTGTGGCGCAGGTTGAAAGCCTACAACAGAGTGATCTTTGTTCAGAACTGCCCAGACACCATCAAAAAACTGGAGGAGAAAAGCTCTCCGTGCACCCAGCCCTCGGAGGTGAAGGACACGGTGGTGGTGGTGCCAGTAGCACAGACAGGTACAAACTCTCAGCCGGTGGCGGAAGAGGCGACATCGGAGGTCATGCCAGTTTGACACGGACAGCATCGCTTCTTCCTTGCTGAGTAAGCCGTAGCGTTTGCTACACTACAAATGCTACAAGAAAGTAGAAATGACTGTGCATTTTTTCTGTTAAAAAAGACGCCAACCAAACAACAAAAAAATACCCCATACAAAAACCAAAACCGTACAAGGATAATGGATCCAGCAAAGCAACTTGTTACTGTATGGAATGTGACTGTTCGTGACGTAGTTTCGCAACTATTCAGCAAGTGTAGTGAAAGTGGAAGTGTAGAAAGTGCAATAGAGAACAGGTTTAATAGACAATGCCAAACCAATGTGACAATGTACTTTTTTTTTTTCCTAACTGGGCTGGCTGGGAAAGTAGAAAACAGAAGTGATACAATAATATTGTTTACAGAAGACACAAAACCTTTCATCTGTTTACTACTAAGAGTTGTATTTGCTATTTACCTTTTCAAAGATATGCTTCAAAGGGTACCAATCCAGTTTTATGCATTAACAGAATCAAAGTACAGAGAGCTGATTGCAGCACTCCCTCTCTAAGCCTTGTACGGTAACACCTTCATGTGACTGTAGTGGAGCCTGGATGTTTGGGCAGCTGTGTCAACTACGGATATTTGAACCAGCTGTTATTAACTGTGGCTGAATTTTTGAAAAGTAAGCAGTTCCAACCAGTATAAACTCATGTCTCCGTAAGCTACAGATAGTTTTTTTAACTGTCAGGGAAGTAAGTACAGGAAGGGGAGAATATGTAGATATGCATTTAGAAAAGCAGCTCCGCTGTTTATTTTACTTTATAGGAGTGAATTAGGCATAAATGGGATACACAAAAGTATTGAAGCAAATTTGTAAATGAAAAAAAAAGCAGTTTACTGCAGAATTAAACAAAAGTAAATTGTCTATTATCAAATATCTGGAAAAGGATGACATATACTGAAGATGGAAGCTACTTTTGCTTCTATTTTTTAAGATTCATGATACAGAAAGGTAGATGTAAGAGAACACACCTGCCTACATATCTTAAGAAAACATTAGTTTTTATCTCCTTGTTTTAAAAAGTTAATTTTTATCTTCCTGACTGAAAAAACAAATCAATGGTTTCCTTCTGTATAGGTAAACTTAAGGTGTTAGAGATTCAACAGTTCAGTTGTTAACTTCGTGTTTTGAGAACTGGCATATAAAAATGAAGTGTGAATAGCATTAAAAGGTGCAATAGATAAATGAATGTAGATATAATACTGTGTCCATCAGGGTGAATTATATATAAAGAACCAATTTTGTGATTCACTTTGCAAAACTGTGGTGTTTACTACAAGGACACAAGAGCAAATATTGATTTGGAGTAGTTATGTACTGGTATGGACAAGTCTGGGGCCTGAACATAACGTGTATTTTGAAAATGAGTTGAAAGTTCTTTTTTAAATCTTGTATTTAGTAAACGAGGAAAAGGAAACAAGCAAATAAAGAATCAGAGTAATGAGGACAAGAGGGAGGGGTATCTGCCACAATTACAAGTGAACCAGAGTTCTACAGAAGCCTTGAAGTTTCTACTGGTAAATTTTCTCTCTATACACTCAAATATTTACAGTGAAATAACAGAATCTTCCCATTCTTGCAAATATCCAGGCTGCTGGGCCTAAGATGTATTGGCGTTTATATACTAGGTATTCCTTCATGAATGTTTACTGGCTTAAGGCTCAGGGAGTACTAGAAGTAGCAGTGTTAGCAAGAAATGTGTCTTTAATCAGATCATTATACTCTTTTGTATTGGAACTGCTCTTGTAATTTGGCTGTGACTAAGTGGTTGTTATCTGGCTAGACAGGACACAAAATCTTGGTGCTTGAATGGGTCCTTAATACACGCCAATATTTGCTGTAAGTTATTCCAGGTGAGTTGGATTAATGTTGAAGTTTTTTCATGTAATGGTACGCACTTTTTATATAAAATAATTTCCCAACTATACAACTGCAACTTCCAATTGTAGCAGCTTCTTATTTGAAACGACATACAAGAGAAACCAAATCATTTCTCCATTTAAAATTGTGGAGGAGACTTCACAAGGTCTTCAGAGCATAATGGCATGACTAAGGAATGTCTCGTAACTGCACATGCTTAAGATAGTCTGCAATGGCATGGTTTTCAAAAAGCTACTCATTAAAAGGTAAATCTCATGATACCTGAAGTTAGACACTTGAAATTACTAACTGCATCTGAATGTTTGGAAGGCTGTTTACAATAAACCCGAGGAATCAGCAAAATTTACTGACAAAGGAACATTTTTATGAAGGATAATTAAAAGCTTTCTGAAATAACAGTTTCTTACTAAGTGAAAGTAACCCTGCTTCTTTAACCAGCTTGTTCTTTGACTGCTGTAGCATTATGACCCCGTTGAAAGTACTTTATCCCCTATTTTGTCAGTTTACGGGAGACTAATTCACATCAGGGGGTTTTTCTTGAACAAGTATAAAATTCACCTCAAAGAAGAAAATACCTGAAGATTCTGAAAGCAGAACTGTAGCATCCAACAAGATTTTACATTTTTTTAAAATACACTGAAGAGTCAGCAACAGAAAAGACAACATGAATAATTTTATACCAATGCCTTCAACTTCAAACACTGTTCTGGCACTCAACAATATATGCAACTGAGTTTACAGTTAATTAAATAAAAGAAAGGAGAAAGACTTCCACTGAAATTCCTCCTCTCCCTTGGAAATAATAATGTGGACAGCAGGAAAAGCAGCAAAATGGGACAAGTCACCAGCAAGAGAGATTTCAGCTGGCTTGAAGCAGCCTTGAACCTTTTAAAGCATTACAGTGTTAGTCCATGCATCCCTTTCTCTTCTTAGGTGCACTGGATTTTCTAGAGCTTTCAGGGATTTCATGCAGGATTGGAATTTATTTCTGAAGCAGGGTACAACCTCTTCAAGAGGGCAAGGAGCTATTCATACCACCATGCCTTGGATTCTGGTCTTCAGTAAGAAGGAAAGTACACAGATAGAGAAACTAGACAGATCCTTATCAACCGATACGTTTTCATTCCCACACGAAGTACAATCTTCTGTATTAATTTATTAACCACAGTATTCTATCCTGAAAAAAAACCAAACTAAACAGAACAGTATACTGAAGGTTTTAAGATGAAGTCTAAAGACTTTTTAATGAAGATGCCATCTCAAATAAAGAACCATATCAAACTCCTGTGTAGCCACAGTGCAGCTCTGGCAAATATGCCAACAGTGGGATTTGGCCTGGCTAAACCCACAGGGGCAGAACCTGGCTCTGAGCTGCCATTAACAAGAACAGCTTAATCTGCATTCTTGTTTAAACAAAGTTTTAATAAAGGTAGGTAGAAGTAATTTGGTGTCAGGTCAGATCTGGAAGTTTAAACAAGATACTCCTGTATTCACTCCTGTGAACATGCACATTTCTTTTCCTGTTTTTAAGTTACAAGCGTTATAAAGTTTATTTCAAACTGGCATAAACATACCACTTTTGACTATCAGTAGCATTACAAAGATTCTTGACTAGTCCAACTGTGCCATTCACACACTGCTCTATCTGAAGGTAGTGTTTATTTTTGTTGTGTAGAAAAAATAGTAATTCCCCATCTCCAGAACAAACAGTTTATCATTTCCAACAATGCAATGAAACTTACACTCTGATGAAAATATTTTACTGTGTATAATATTCGGAACTACAAGTTTGTGTTATTTGTTTAACTCCCTCTCTTTTGCAAAAGAAAAAGTGTATGTTTTTGTGGGTGAATGTGTACTGGAAGACAGAAGGTAAGGGAAACAAAAGTAATGTATCTGCTTAATGTTGTGAAAAAATGTATTTGTATTAAACAAATTATTCAAAGTACTGTAGTACTCTACGTTTGTCACCTTGTTATATACAGCATCACATGCTGAACATGAATTGGCAAGACCACACTCTTGCAAGAAAGGTGAACAATATACTCAGTTGCTTACTTAATACTGATAAACCTGCTAAGCTGCAAGGGGCTACTTTTGGGTTACCCGCCTTGGCAGAATGCTGAAGAAAATATCTCATAGTACAAAAACGCTTGAAAAGAATTATAGTTGCTTAACTTGCAGGCTTCAACCCTATAAAGAAGCCTAGAAAGCAACTGGTTTTGCATCCACAGAATAATGGACAACTAGTACTGGGTTTAAACTCCAGGAGGGTAAGAGGACAAAAGCTTCCTAAGGAAAGCAGTGCCTTGGAACGAACTGTTACAGTGATTTTGGAATGTCCAACACATAAAAGCTTTAAAGATGGACTGGACAGTTAAATACTTTAAAGCTAATCCCAGCTCAGACTGTCAGCGTGGATCCTGTTCCTTTTTGTATTATTTTATACTTTGACTTGGTGAGGTTTTCTCCTTTTTGAAAACCCTAAAGACTTTTTTTCATGAAAAGGAATATTACATGTTTGCATTATAAAAAAAAGCCTGCGCATTTTGTGAAGTGTAAAACCAAAGAAAGTATCTTGACTAAAACAGAATGTTCCAACCAAGGTCCAAATTTAGTTTTCTACAGATCCCTCTACCCCATATCTTTCTCCTAGATCGTCAGCTGGGGAGAGAGTGGGCTGTTTCAAAATACCACAATTCTAGCTGGAATAAGTCATCATATGGCTGATGATTGGTAAGAATACATGTTCAAAACACAGAAGTAATGTTCTAACAAATTTCATTCTGTACATCCAAGGCTAGCCACTTGTTCATTTTCTTAAAGCTTCCCTAACTAGCTCACTATGTAAATCCAAATGGATTCACAAATCCCTGCAAGATATAGTACAGAAGAAACAGCATAACCAAAGAAGTTACAGTAGTAAAGATATATTAATTTCCATTCATTAGCATATGGAAAAGTGGAGCCAAATCTGGTTTCAGAAGTTAGAGAGCAGAGGTATGGGTCCCTAAGCCGTTTTGCTTTGCACACGAGTTTGAATTTCTTGCTGAAGGGTACCATTAGAACACAAAACACGTTTCTGTTTAGTTTGATGTCTGTATACACACATCCCAGCCAATAAAATATTAAGGCTGTTCTGCAGGAGCTTTCCTAAAAGTCAAAGAAATTGTCAAAGAACTTGCCAAAAACACTGGTGTACCACATTTCCACTACCTATGACACAGAGCTCAGAAAATAACCTTGATTGAGAACAGAATGATTCCAGTCTGCTGGAGAATGTGGACCCTGGGACAAACTTGCCCTTTTACTACTTGCAAATACCTATAACTGATACTAACTGAATCACAGGACTTCTTTTTTTTTAACACATAAAAGACAATATATATGAAAATACAGTAATCAGCACTATCCCAAATAAAAACCAAAGAAGATAGGTCACAGTAATTTTTAAGTGTGTTAAGTAAATTACTAATAATTTGAGGAGATACTTCTATCATGAAGCATGGATCATTACATCTGTGTATGCACATGCCTGGGAACATGGTGAACAACATGATCAACAAACTTTAATAAATGGCTCACAAAGAGCATAAAAGTGAAAAGCAAAGTAGCAAGATTTAGATGGGGTCATAATTAACTCAGAAAAGAATAAACCCAAGTGTTAATAGCTCGCAGAAGAAAGACTGCTACTTACAGGGCACCAGAAGATAGTCAAAAGAACACATCAGTCTAGATGTTCAGGCAAAGGTTATAATAAATCTTCAGGTGCCACTTTACCTCTAGGTTTGCTACCAAATTTTGAGAGCTGGGGAAAAAGAATATTTCATTAAAAAGTATGGGTAAGATTTTTTGAGCACTTCGTATCTTAGCAATGGGCATCATCACTTTATCAGTTTTCAAATCAGCATGGTACTGTCTGGGTTAATTGTGTGAACTTGTATAAATGCTGAAATTAGTAGCATTCTTCCATTTTTATTTAGCAAATGCTTCTGTTTTTAAAGGAATGCTGTCATTTTAGTGTAATAACTTGATTAGTTTTATTTTTCCTTTGTAACAGGTAACTAGTTACATATTAAACCCTCCATTTTAATAAAATTGGACAGTATTTGCAATCAAACAGTCAAGGCTTAGGGAACTTGATTACAGGACCATTATGGTAAGTGCCTCACCATCAGCTTATTTTCAGTTTCATTACAGGAACTCTGCACAAGACCTCGCCAGCTGTTTTTAAGATGACAGCTTAAACTGTAGTGCATAAATCACAATACCTCATTAGCGAAGTCTCTTACCTTCATGAAACTTACTTCTTTTGGGGAAGTCTGGAAATCAATTATAATGAATTTTTACTCTTTCAAGAGCTAGAAGATAGAAAGATAATGTATGCATTGTATCATGATGAGACTGACCAAACAAGCCAATCTGACATAATTCTGTACCGCAGGCATTTTATTGCCTTTTATTAGAAAACTAACCTGGAAGGCTCCTTAAGCAGAGAACTTTTTCTGCTGAGGAAAAAAAAGGGGTTTTTTTACATACCCTTTCATATCTGCCAGGTGTCTAGAAAACCCCAGTTTTAAAAAAAGTTAAACTCCAATACACACATTTTTGGTACCAGACTGTTCTCACATATGGCAGTGTCATCACAGAAATGAGTAAATATGCTATTGCCTTGAAAGACAAACAAACAAATAAAAAATCATTATGCGCTGTAAGTATATTCCCTTACAAATGGCTTAATTTGTTTCCAATACTGAGGTATTGTAAATTAATTAATTTACATTTACTGTATACAACCAGCCTTGAGAACGTCAGCATCTTCTGCTTGGTTTTGGTTTTTCTTTTTTTTTAAATCACACTTGCTTTGTTTACGTGAAAGAAAAAAAAAAATCATTATTTCTACTGGACTTAAAGTCAGCTGGTTCTTTCCAGCTGTGACCGTCAGTAGGGTATGTCTCACAACTAACAAGTCTTAGCTCTCCAAGGCTGGCTGAAGTAAAAGTATAACAGTAATAACACTGCAACAAATTGGAAAGTACACTAAAAAAACCCAAAGTTCTTATATGAAAGTGGCTTTACATGTAAAAAAATTACTTTTTTGTTTGAAATGTTGTATATTTAATATGAGCCGTGACAATTAAAGAAATATTAACTATTACAGCTTTGAGTTTGAAAACTAAACAAAAACCAGGAACATTGCAAAACAGTACCGGATGAGTTAGAATGAAAGAAATCTTCCCTAAAATTAATCCTTTACCAGAAAGAAAAAAAGCTCTGTAAATTATAGAGAATTATAATAGAAGATTTAACATTAAAATCTGAAATCCTTAGCTACAAAAGAACAGAATCTCAAGGTATTCCCCACAGCAAGTTTGTAAGAACAGAGAACATCACATAACTATTTTCCATTCCCACTGTTACCAGCATCTACTTTCTAGATTTTAAAGAAACAAAATAACAATTCAGAACTCCAGAGAGCATTCATCTTTTTTTCACTGTAGGGAAGAAACTCATCAAAACAGAAAACTCTAATAGCTGGTTATAAAGCATGACTGGATTATGAAATTAATTGAAGAGATTCCAGCAGCTCATCTCAGTAACACATGTGAGGCAAAAAACTCTCTCTACTCCCCCCACTGCAGGCCTGTCAGGACAAAAAACTCTCAGCACAGAAATTATAAATAAATAAATGGCTTTGTTTGGGGGTTTTTGTTGTTGTTCTTTCCCACTGCCATATTAATATTCTTCAACAACTCGTCTGATAAATTGGTCTTGCACATCATCAGTTTAAGCCTAGGTTATTTTCAATTCAAATGTGTATACCTGACAGCTACATATGATTTTTTCTTATAATTCAATGTAAAAAGTTCACATGCAGACACTGTTCTTTTTTCATTATTTGTGCAGTAGGTTAACAAGACAGTTTAAAAGCCAGCTAAAGAATCAATGAGTATATGGACTTCAAGGAGGAAAATCCAAAAGGTCAGTAAGGTCTGGTCTGTAAACATGTTCTTGTAGTCCAAATGAAAAATGTTAAAAAAAGACATAATTTCAAATATTTGACTATCACATTAATCAGATTTTTATGTCTTATTACTGGATTGTTTCAAGGAATATAGAACATATCATTCTTCATAACTCTGCATGACAATCTTCTTGAGGCACTCACCAGGATGTCAGCCTAACATATTGTAATTATTATGACACCTTCCAGTTATCAAGTTATCTGCTCATTTTCCTTCTGTATTTTACACCATGTCATGGGAAAGTGACTCAGTGTTTCCACTTGCAGTTTCAAACATCAGACTTTGTGTACAAGCAAAAATTCAAAATGAACTTCCGAAAAGCAAAATCTGTCAAAGCACTGAAACGACCACATACACAAGTTTAGTTCAATCCAATTACCCTGGCTCAGCTTCTACCAGAGTTTAGCACCTCAAGTTTTATAAATCAAAACAAGATAAATTCCACCACACAGCTCAATTTGACAAAGATATAAAAATACCAAAGGCCTACCCTGAACTTCCACACACTGATCGCTCAAACACAAAGCAGTGATGTTATGGCCTGGAGATGTGGCTGGTGTCAGAGGATAAGACCTCCAGCCAGGTTTAAGACTTGCAGTCCACCTGAAGATGAATTAGATCACCCATGCTCCAGGTCTGTTAAAGTTATTCAGGTTTCTTCTTTAGATTAATTTAAGCAGGCCAATTGTTAATTCTATATAACCTAAACAGATTGGTTTCCTAAAACTTGAAAGGATAGCACAAGCCTATTTGTAAAGGGGGAAGAATTTAATATACATATTAACAGACTTAACACTCATCAGTAACTCTTGCTGCACAGCTATGAAAATACATGCCTGGATGTCTGCAAAAGTAATCTGGGAAACTCACATAACAATTTACTATGACAAAGACTTGATTGTTTAGCACACAGAAGTGTACTAGGGATCACATATTATAAAGATCATCCACCAGGAATAATTATTTCCATACAATTTACAGGCATCTGAACTGTGAGTACTGCCATGTGCACAAACAGTTCAGCTGAACTGTTGACTTCTGTGAACTGTGACTTCTGTGCCCAGACAACCTAATATGCACTGAGATGTCCTACTTAATGCCTGCTGTGAAATTATCCCTCGTTTTGCCCTTGCTCTTTTTTCCTCTTTTTTTTATTCATTTTACAGCTTTTAAAGTGATAATCTGCTAAGAACTTTCCTGAGAGACACATTTAAAAGCATCTGAAGAGTTGCTTCATAAAGCAAGCCTGCTATCGAAAAGTCCTGAGCAGCTTCAATTTAATTCTCAACAGAGGGGTTAGAAAAAAAATATGGATTAAGATATATTTAAAAACAGACTGTAGGGACTTTGATTGGCTTTTCATCTGAATTCTGCAATACAGATTGCTGAGGACAGTAACTCTTTCAAAGTCTCTTGACAAAACATAAAATACTCAGTATCTTACTGAAGCATTTCCAGCTCTCTATGATCCTGACACAGATTCTCAAAGAAAAGAAGTTACAAGAGAAGTGTTCCTCATGTTTAACAGATTATTGCAATTACCATGAAAAGGTAAGGATTTCTGACCACAAAGCATTCCAGTTTGAATCTAGATAGGGAAAAGGTACTCAACTATTTGGGATTTCAAGATACAAACTTACACGATTAAGATTTTAAGTAATTATTTATAGAAAAAAAAATTATCCAATAATATACAGCTTTACCCAGTAATATTGTTTACTCTTTACCATAGGTACACAGATCATAAAAAACGCAACTAACAAAGCCTTTAGAAATATAGTTAAATTTTATTTTTGTTTCCAGTGGTAATTAAAATAGGTTTCTTACAATTCCTTTTGCTATTTTAGCTCTTGAATCAGCTGGTGCTCCTCAGGGCCCACCTCTTCTCCTTCATTCAAGTCTTCTTTTGCTTCTGCATCTGTCACCTCAGGGTGACTGCAGGCAGCATCCCTAGCTGAGAGCTTTTTCATTTTGATGTTTGGCAGTTTCCTCAGATCACCATCCCATTCTCTTAGAGAGAGAAAAAAAAAGTAATGAAAACCAATTACCAATAGAAAGGAAGGAATGGCAGAGTTAATTCACATTTCCTCAGAAGCTGTTAACTCAAGTGAGGCTGCTTTTCTAACTTATCCTCTGTCCCACTGTGGCATGAATAAGCACCAAAGATTTCACCTGATTTTGTACATTACAGAAGCTGAAATTTCTCTATGAAGAAATAAGTATTTTCAGATGTGATATTCTGAAACAAAACTATATTATTCACTTTATTCCCACAGACTTATTGTACCCTCAGTTACTTTCAGCTGCCTGCTTTTAGGTTTGTCTCATTCAACTTGCAGTCTAGTAAGCAACAGCAAAGCAAGTCAGAGGAGTTTCTTCATCTGGATGCTTGATTTGCATATGTAACATCACATTTACATAAGTCTCTCGTGATTTATGGTAAATGTTAACATGTTGTATGACTGACTTCAAGAGAACACAAAGGGTTAGTAAGCATTAATTCACATGGTGAGTGTATTATTTCAAAGGGCTGCAGGAAGGAGAAAGGGTTGTTTTAAATGTAAGTCAAACCCAATACTCACTTAATAGAATGCTTTCTTGATAATAGTAAGTGCACTTCATGGATAAATTTTCTCAAGGGCAAAGACAGTGTTTGCTGATATGTTTTTGCTCTACCAAGGCAATACAACAACACTTCTATCTGATGTCCCGGTTCAAGAAGTCAATCGCATATTTATAAATTCAGCAATCTCTCTTCTTTGGGCCTTCTGGCTTTATTCCAGCACCTTGTAAGTATGACTTCTGGCTACATACCATCCCTGTGAGTCAGTGATATATCGTTCCTTGCAACATAAGCCTTCCTAAGTTGTTTTTTTTTCCTTTAAAGTATTTCATTTGATAGAGCTGTCAGCAAAAATGTTCACTCAATCTATTCCCAGGGCATATCAACATGCTGGCCCAGATGAGCCAGCAACAAGTTTCACAGCTCCCAGATCTTTTAACTGGATGCAAGTTGTAAATTCATTTAAGATTTTCAACTAGTATATACACACATACCAACACTACTGAGGACAGCTGAGGTCAGCATTTTAGGTAAAATATTATCTATGAATATTGAGAAATAAAGTTATTTAAGTTACAGAAATGACACTCAAACTGTTGAATCTAAATCTTCCAATGTTTTTAACTAATAATTGTTACCAGTGTTTAGCTTGTATAGCAGCTAAGAAGTGCCAAAATAGCAATGCCATATCTACTCTGCTTTTTCAAATGACAAATTCCTTGGCAGTTTTGCAGAAGTTTCCTTTTTTTATGAAAAAAGACATACAACAGGTAAACTTCAAAAAACACTATTTTGCATAAACAGATTATTAATGATAATAAAAAAAACTTACCTGAAAAATTTCAGATGCTTTCTGTTCATAATGTCTGGGATTTCTAATAGGAAACAAATTAAATTCTATTAGATGGGTTACATTATTCAAGTGAGTCTCAATTCAAAGGAAGAAATGTGAACAAAACGGCCTCTAACCAAAATGGCTACTTACCACCTTTCCATTGCAACCAAACTGTTCTAAAAGAAACCTGCCATACATATATATAAATAATAAATAAAAATAAAAATAAAAATAAATAAAATAATAATACAAGTCTGTATTACCTTTGGTAGTAAAAAGAAAGGCAAATATTTTGTATTGAGACCTGTGGAACAGACCATTTTGCTTTTTTCCTCCTGAAGTAGCCAAAATCTTCCTACTAGAGTGTAATTTATAAACTTAGGCAGACTTTTACATAGGATGCCAAAGCTGCTTTCCCTCGATTCAGTGTCACTCTTTTCTTGGTCAGTCCTGCAGTGTTGCAAGTGGCCTGAGTTTAACATCACCACTAATTTATGAAGATTTATACCTTAGGAGCCTTGACATCTTTCCACAATACAAAACACCTCATTACTGTCTATGAACTGTACATACTTCACAGCCAGCAGGTTTCTCAACAAGACAGATGTTTTCTACCTCTGTAACATTAAATCCATTTTATTTTAGCTCTTAAAATTGTGACATTTCAGTAACTTTTATATTGTCTTTGAACAAACAGTTCTGCCTTTGTTCATCTATCAATTTTCTCAAGTCTTACAGAAATAAATGAGATCATGCTATCAATGCAGGATTATGGATGATTTTGTTACTACAAAACACAGGATGATTATACCTGTGTCATTTATCTTTGTGGCCAGACAGTCCTTACTATTCAGAAAACTATTCCTTCCTTTTACACTTTGTTATAAAGTTACCAATTGAAGAACAATAATATATGCAAAATGTTTTGATAACAATTACAGAGATTTCTGCAGACTGCTCCTTGGTAAACAGATGAGTTGATAGTGCTCACAGCTGAGCAAGGCAAGGCAAACAAACATTTACCTAATGCATTTTTGGTCTGCTGATTCCTTGGTTTTGATAAACATCCATGCCACATTAGGTCCATCCTTCCCAATAAAGCCTTGAAACAAAGCCATGGTTCCTCTTGCTTTCTTTGCAGTCCCTTAAACTGCACTTATGGCAGCACAGTGCCAAACACTGGAACATCCCAGCTCCCACAAGGGAAAGAAGTTCTTCCCTTTTCCCAGGTATGTTACAAGGAGCAATCAATGCTACTCCATTTGCCTCTAGTAGTGCACGTAGTGATGTAAACAGTGAGTTTGGCAGAAGTGGCACCATGCTGAGATTAGTATTTGTTCCTTTTATCAAAGCACTGATTCAACATACAGTTCAGTGTTCTTGTCAGACAAACCAGGACTAAATGACAAGACTTTCAAATGAAGCCCTTTCATTTGCTTTTCTCTTTTTTTTTTTTTTTACCATTTAATTAAAGATTTGCAGACCTTTTCCAAAGAGAATATTCTGACAGTTTTATCTAGCCAATCATCCAGGGCTCACCAACATCATGAGAAAGCAGGCACTCTGAAGAGAGAAGATTCTGTGACAAATCAAGATTTGGCACTGAATTCATCTTTACTGCTTTGGCAGTGGCAAAATTTTTAAGCTACGCTTACATGTGTGTTTGCAATATGTTACACAATAAAAACTACTGAGTTGCCAGATTAAGAACAGAACTGTGTGTAGAAATAAAGTAATTATATACTGCATAGTAATTGATTTTCTAAATTATGCTGGATTAATAACACTTGTCTAACTCAGCTGCATCTCCTTAGCATGCACGGATGTCATGGTTTTTGCTGCTGCTTGTGAATTCCTTCATTTGTTTTAAAATGTTAAGTCACAGGAACATGTTTTTCTGAACTAAAGATAGAAAAAAAATGTAAGACAGGAATATGGCACAGGAGTTAGTG
Source organism: Melanocharis versteri (assembly GCA_013397845.1). Lineage (NCBI taxonomy): Eukaryota > Metazoa > Chordata > Aves > Passeriformes > Melanocharitidae > Melanocharis > Melanocharis versteri. The sequence goes on along the minus strand of VZTG01009683.1, from coordinate 797,499 downwards.
GGAAAGAAATGAAGACAGTATTTGGGGGAATAGATTATTTGTCTGGCATTTCTAAGACAAAGTATTCAGCAATTTATGTGCTTTAGCAAAACAGCAGTGAAAGATTTAAAAAAACATTTTTCAATGTTTCTGACCCTTTCAGATAGTTTTACTTTTCTTTCTTTTGAGGAAGAATAAAAAGCCTGTTAAAAAGAAGGAAACTGTAGATGCTCTTTAGGCGAAGAACTATTCAGTTATACAATAATGACCACTACAGAAAACAGCAGCTAATGAACAGTACAGAAGTTACATTAGCAGATACATGGAAATGATACAGCTTTCATCTGAATTAAACTGATTTCCCTGTAATGTGAAGCCTCCAGAACTAATTAATAAAACTAGTGTATTTAGTTTTAAAAGCCACTTTCCCCCAAGATTAATATTATGCATCTGAGAGAACATGCAAGGTAATTAGAAGCAAATTATCAAAAATGGATGATGTTCAGATGAAATAATTATGATGCTTTTCCACTGAAAGCATGCTAACTCTGGGTTACAAATAAATAAATAAGTATCTAGCATTGCCTTTCAGTAGCTTTGCTATAAACATGTGAGACCAGATTAAACAAAAAACCCAGATACACAAAAAAGAAAACGAGGAAGAAAAATGCAGTAAAACTATTGTAGATATATTTAAGGAGTAAGGGACAAGGAGCTGCTAAACCTCAACAACCTCATTGATAATGTTTCCTGTATAGCTACTGTTTGTTTAAAAAAGACTAAAATTTGCTATAATTTGGGATGGCTACCACTTTTGTAAACAACTTCTTACATTTTGTAAAGAGTTAGTTTTTCATTTACATATATCTTTGACAGGACAAGAGGAAATGTCCTCAAGCTACACCCAGGGAAGATTCATGCTGGACATCAGGACAGATGTTTTTTCACTTAAAGAGCAGTTAAGCATTGGAATGAGCTGCCCAAGGAAGTGGTGGAGGAATCAGCAGCCTGGGAAGTGTTCAAGAAACGACTGGATGTGGCACTTAGTGCTCTGGTCTAGACTTGGTGGTGTTTGGTCAAAGGTTGGACTTAATGATCTTGGAAGTATCTTCCAACCTAGTTGATTCCATAATATACATAGACTGCATCAAATTTTAGAAGACTTCCCTAAATGAAAAGAATACATATTATGCAGTCTCTTCATAGCAAATGCACATGCATATGAGAAATAACTGAGTTCAAGAAAAGAGGGGGGAAAAAAACCCAACAAATCTAAGTCAGTTATAAAAGCTCCACTCACTAAAGCTTCCAGGATTAATAATGAGCTAGAGGCATAAAAGCACGGTTTCCAGCTGATTTCCATTTATGCCCAATCTCTAATTACAGTATTTAGTTGCTATAGTACTTAGCAGCAACAATTTTCTCTGAATGAACACTGTCCTAGACAGAGAGCAAAACCTGCAGCAGCTGTGATAACAAATAATGAATTATTTGAAAGTGTATTTAATATGTGAAGTTGCACTGTGCTCTCTGAAAGCTTTGCTTACTAATTCTATAATAACCTCAAATTTTGCCTACAATATTTCTAGCTTCTTCATTATTTTTATGTTGTGCTTGTGCATTTGACATCTTTTTCTCTAGCCCTGCCGCTTTTTTCTGTCAGCTTTCCACAAAGCAGTAAGGAAAAAAAGGAACCAACACTTAAAAGCAAAAACCAAAAAGAATACTTTCTACAATTGAGCTTTTTGATGACAATCACAGAATCTATTTTCCTATTACATTTTCTCCCTCCTTCTAAGAAGTCAAAGATTACGCATGAAGTCATACAGATATTCCTAAATTTCTCTGCCTCTGCAGGCTGCACTGACAAAATTTTAAAGCCATTAATTTCCTTGATTTGTACAATACATATCAGGGTGTGCTGATTTTGGATGGGGTAGAGTTAATTTTCTTCACAGTAGCTAGTACAGCACGGGGTTTTGGATTAGTGCTGGAAACGATGTTGATGGAAACAGGATGTTTTTGTTATTCCTGAGCTGGGCTTGCACAGATCCAAGGCCCTTTTCTGCTTCTCACCCCAGGGAGGCAGAGGGTGCTCAAGGAACTGGGAGGGGACACAGTCAGGATAGCTGACCGGGGAATACGACGCACAACCCAAACCTTGCTGTGCTTTGTATCCTAACTACAGAATAATGTAGATTTTTCATGTTTTCCATAACATATTTTACTATTAGAAAGACTGATTATGTCTGGATAATACTTTGGCATTAAAGCCAAGTTCATCACTCAGTTTCAACATGCATATTATTGGTTAAAGCAAAATACAAACACTTCACTGCTTACAACATTTTGCTTTTTGCACTTTCATTATCCTTTTGTCTTTCTTCCTTATTTCACTAAACTTTTGTGGCTTCCCTTTAGCCTAGTTCCAGCTTTCAAATGAAGGTCCAAACAAGCTGCTGAACAGAATTTGTATTCAAGGCAGGTGTACTAAAAACTCACTTTAGTTTCAAAAATAGGTTATATCTGCCTGCATTGAAAAGATAGTACTAGCAAAGATGCACAAAGGCAAAAGTAGAATATATGAGTCAGATCTCCACCATCTTTTTTTCTCCTTTTCTTCGCCCTGCCCCTCCTCCCAAATAACTCTGCAAGGCACAAGCACCTAGCACTTAGTTAATTTCTTTAAAGAGAAAAATAAGGACAATGCCTAGAAAGTTCTCTTAGATTCCGGCCTTGTGAGCAGGTGTGAGCACAGAATCCTTTCTAATGCTTTTACATACCTATTCCATAGCCCTCATAGAGCTGTCTTTCACGTTCAATTGTCTGCTTGATGACAGTTTCCCGTGAACCATGCTGTCTTCCTTGTCTGCCTTTAATACTGTTTTGTAATTCAATCTGCTCCAATTCAGCATTGAATCGACACATATAACTGAAAGAAATAAAATGCATTATAGCGAGATGCAGTCACACAAAAAAATTGCAAAACAGAATTACTCTGATAAATTATTTTACTAATTGCATTTACTTTCTAATTTATTTTCTTTATTTATTGGACACTCAAGGAGTATGTAGTATGAAATCTCTGCGTTCAAGTGTCGCGTAATAACCCAATAAGCAAATGCATGTGATTCCTACTGTCCAAATAATTTGGAGTCCTCCACACACTACAAAACTAGGGATATACTTCAATAATTTTAAAAAAAGAAACTACAACACAACTTATTTGAAAAATTCTAGTACAACTATATACATCTCTCAATGTCAGTGGCATCAAAATCAACTACTTGATATTATCAATCGCAATACATAGAAGTCCTCCTCTGAGTGACAAGTCAAGCTTCTTAATCTTGTTTTTAACACGTCTTACTCTTCAATTAGTTCGCCAGCTTCCTTCTTTGTGTACTCAATTTTACTGGGGTCAAGGTGACTTTGAAACCATTGCAGTTTTTCTCCTACAAGAATAAACTTAACATTAATAATTACACCACCACTGTAGCATCAATACAGATTAAAGTTTTTCAAAGTTTTTTAAATGCCTCCCCATTTTTCAAGATTTTCAATGGCATCACAGACTCTGATTCTGTGGGTACCAGGTATGAAAGTAGCTGTAATAGAAATATTCCCACATCATTTCAGATTTATTTTTTACCTTCCTCACAAGAAAAAAAAAAGATGTTAAGCTTTGTTTTACTGGAAATTAATTAAAATACCACTATATAAATTGCCTAAGAAACAAACTCAGAAAGGGGAAAAAACCAACATAATGCTGAGTAAGAGTTCTGATCATCACCATTTTTAAAGAGATTAAATTGAAAAGGTGCAGGTTCAATCACATGGAAGAGAAAAATACTCCAGGTTGTGTCTCCAAGTTTTGAATTTACTTGCTAGCACAATGTGTCTTTTAACCTACATGTGTCATCTTCTTTTACAAGCAATTATAAAAAGCATGGAGACAAAAAACAATAAATATGTGTACAGATGTACAAAACACTCATTTGGTCTATATTGCCCTGTTGTTGTGTACACTGACCAGAGATTAGCTATACTCAGCCCTAGATTCAATCCCGTGTATATTAAGTGGACATGTCAGGTATTTCAGTATCTCAACAAAGGCTATTTGAAGATTGCAGAATCAGATTAGAGAGGAAGAAACTCTAACTGGACATCTAAAAAGTCGGTAAAACGTAGAATCTCTACTAAGAAACTGAATACTGTACTCAGTAATAGAAGTTTCTGCTTACCAATAATACTTAAACGCAAAGCTTTGTCAGTCTTCAACCTAGCAGAGAAAAAACAGATATGTTAGCCAAGAATGAGTACCATATAAATAACAACCTTAATTTTATTGTCCAAAAGTTGGGTTCTTTTCAGTCACAATGAAAGTCAAGGTAAAATTTCAAACAGAAATATTTGACAAATTCCAAACAATGTAAAACTTAGTCTGTTTCATCCAAAAGATCTACTTTTTGGTAAAACTACGATCTGAAATTTGTCCAGTTTACCTATTAAGCTCAACAGTTCCTTGGAAGAAATAAAGACGCAACATTTTTCTCAGAGCGCAACAAAAGGAATTTCACCAGAGAGCTGCATTGTCACAATTTCGTTAAGTACTTCTGAAATTCTTCTGGTACGTTTAATGAGTTTGGAGATTTTACTGCACTGCATTCTTGCAAATCAAGAATGCAATATGAAAAATACCATTCTATTACCTTAAAACTTGTAATAATTGAAGTTTGTGCTTAGCGAACAGTAAAAGTTAATGTGTTAAGAAACCAAAATGAACAACTTTAATAAAGAAGATGAAAAAAACCCTCAACTCTATCTCATAGTACTTTTATCTCCACCTCAATCTCTGGCAGGATTGTCAAGGTCTGCTGTACTCTATGGGATGTGTGTACATACTTCTATTTGGGATTAATTTTCATCCTAATTAGGAGTTCTCAAAAAAAGACAAGTTCTCTAACAGGAAATCCTGTGTCTCATGCTCATTTGTCCTCAAGGTGTCAGATTCGATCTGCATCAAAAAATGTTGCAATGTTCTGTTGTTTCCAGAAAGGAAAATAAGACATTATTGGGGTGAGTATGAAATTTGTCCCTAGCAAAAAATATCTTAGCCATGCATATTCAGTGTATATATTCAAGAACCTCTGACAAAATTGACTTATTATTATTAAATAGGAAAATTGGTAATGGATTAAGTAAATCATGAAAGGTATAATTGACAAAGAATAAATAATGTTAAAATTCATCACAGTTCAAAGCTATTGTGCTCCTTTATTAAATTCCTTTTAGTCTATAAAATTTAATGAGCATTTTAGAGCTAACTGAAGTAACTCAGAGCACAGAAGTCGGTCACCTATCACAAAAACTGGGATCAAAAGATAAACCCTTACTTTCCAGAGAAAAACATACTTGTGTCACTTGTCCACAAACCTATATTATTTAAGTAAAAATTAGCTTTTTCAAGAAGTACTTTATCCTCTGAAGAGTGTCTAAAAGGCATGTAAAAGCAAATGCACAGCATGTGTGAGCTGCTAAGAATTCCACTAACATATTAAAGAAATTTTTACTGCTATGGATACCCCAGCATGTGAAGAAGAAGCCTTCAATAAAAGCTGGGCAGGCTTTTATCCTCAGAGGACTTACAGCAGGGAGCTTTGGATGGTAATAGCGTCCAAGAGGAGAACAAATACTGCACTCAATTGAACTCCACACCAGCAGTCCCCACTGGGAACCCTGCAAGGCAACACTGCCAGAAGAACCTGTCTGCAAAGCTTTGCCGTGGAGAAAACTACGATGGCATGTAGGAAAGCTGCCTAAACAGAATCATGTCACGCATCTACGTTCTAAAACACTACAAACTGCCATTTGCACCTGCCAGGGTCACTAAATCATTTATTTATTGAAGCAGCAAAGTACAGAACCACCATTTTCTTCTGCAAGAAAAACCTTCAGTCTCCGGGTGCACACAAGTAATTTCAGTGTGAGAAATAATGAATCATAAGCTCGGATGTTGCCTTGTTGTACTTTTCGTAAAAACCTCACCTCACTGACTGCTAGAAGACAATAGCATTAGCAGGGAGGCTAATCAAATCAGGTGAGTCAAAGAAACTTCCTCTCCTTCCACACAATGAATAATAGCTTTTGCACAGGGGAAGGAGAGGGTAAGGCCAGGGATACAATCTTGTGGCAGGCTGTTGTTTCTTGATGATTTTCGTCTTCACCCACCTTCCAGAAATCCTCTGCTCAGGCACCAATTATTAATAAGAATGATTAGTCAGTTTTTTGACATCTACTAGGTACTTAAAAAGTAAAGTCTACATGTTCCTTCAGCAGCTCTTTCTCTCAGATATTATACTCAACTGTTCTACTCTAAATACTAACAATGAGTAAGTATTTCTCAAATCAGTTTACGAACCCAGTATGTTTCCCCATAATATCCACACATACAAATGCCATCTGTGGCTCTGGAAACTAAGATAGACTTTTCACTAAGAAAAAAATAAAATAAAAACTAATAGTTGATAAGACATATTTCATTATTTCAGACTGCTAAATACCTCTCATAATTCTCCATATATGTTAGCTTGATTAAGCATTCTAGGATACTGCCATATGAAAATTACTCTATAAGAATTAATTTTTTTGCAGTTCATTTATTTATTTCTGTAAGCAAAATAAATAATTCTAAAAGCTAACATTTTTTTCAGTTCCTCTTGAAGAATCTGAAAGAGCATGTCAAAGCATCACTGCTGCAAGCAACGCAAGTAGAAGCATAGTGAATCAAGAGAGATTAGGAGGTTAGACAGGGAAAAACCTAAGGAAAAGCAAACGAAGAACTCTACCAGGAGATATTTTAAGGTGATTGCTTTCTCCCAAAGGGTCACTTCACACCCTTTCACTGTAAAAACTCCTTAGCTCTCATATCTCAGAGCATGTCAATATTAAACTGGCTTATTTGTAATGAAAATGCACTGACTCCTAAGAAATTTATAATGCATGCACAATAGAAAGGGTCTATTTTGACTCAGGAGGGAAAATAACAGAAAAAAAATGCAGAGCTAGATTAGCTTTAGCTACCAAAACCAGACGGGTGTTTCTGCAGTTGCAGGCAAGACATGACTGGTGTTGGTACATCACTACTACACAAGTTCCATGAATATTCCACTATGGTTTGATTTCCTAAAGTGTAGAAAAGTCAGTCTTCTACTACTGCCAATGATGCAGCTATTGCTGTCTCATAAAAACATCCATGTAATTATTTAACAGAGCAAACAAGCTGCCTAAAGGAATAAGGACTCACATGTAGATTAAGAAAGAATAAACTGGTAGTAATAGACTGTAAGTTGTTGCTGCTCATTAGACCTTGAAGAGAACTGAGAGGACAGGGATGCAGGCAAGAAAAAGGTGTAATTCAAGTGAACAAGATGACTTAAGTCATCTTGTTAAATTGTAGCCAATTTTCTAAAAGCAATTGGTCTGTCTCCTCTTATAATGGTTAAGATTGGTCTTTTGTAGTGCAGTCACAGTTTTTGGGCAGTAAACTTATAACTGCTGTCCTATTTCGTTACAAATGCTTGCGGAGAAGAGTGGACAATGGATGCTGTAAAAGAGTTCTGCAACTTAATGCAGAATTTCTTCCTCCTTTTTCCCAGTGCTGCATTTTAAACATTGAAATTCCTTGTGGATAATGTCTACCCTTTTTTACTATCTCATTGGGGCAAAAGATACTGGAATATGCATCTCATAACTTAATGCAATTTTCTTTCCTGTATAACATAAATAGGAACATTCACAGTAGTTATTTCTTCACCTCCATCCTATAGGAAAGTTAATAAGCAAATAGAAGCCTAAACTATTTCCAGACCTGAATCCTGTCTCCAGACAAGTATCAAAGGAAAATAATATAGCAAACACCAACAGAAACCAACAGAAACCAATAGAAACCAAAACCAACCAAAACCAACCAAAACCAACCAACAAAACAAACCACAAAACAAGAAACAAACCATGCAAAACGAACTGATACTTCCATAAAAGGTATTCTCACCCTCCAGTAACATGCCATTCAAGGGCTTCCTACACCCTACACCTTTGTGTTAAATAGTAATCAACAGATAAAATATACGTATGTTCAAAAAGTATTACTGCACAAATTTAGCCAGCACGGAAATCCACAGGTTAATTATAATAATACAGATGAACTCTATGGACTTCCTACATTCACTGACTACTCTAATCCAGTTTTTCCATTCTGCAGAAGTGCACCAGCCTGTACAGAGAAATTATCTCCTTTACTCAGGCCTGTTGAGACCATATTCAGAATTTTGTTTCCAGTTTTGTGTCCTATTCATACTTCAGACAACTTACTTCTACACAGTAACAAGCATGGTCAAAAAAGTACCAAATCTGTAGATGGGAAGAAAGAAAACTCTGCAGAGATTACAAGGCAGCTTCTCCTATTTACCACCAAAAGATGTATTAACCTTCCAACCAGAGAACAGGGCTGTCATTCAATAGAAGCAATTTGGAAAATTGTTTAAAGACATTTAATAGACCTGCAGAAGCAATGCGGAAGAACGAAACTGGTGTGAGCTATTTCTTTTTCCCCAGAGTGTAGGAGTGGAAAGCTTTCCTCCATCCACAGCATCAGAAATTTATCTGGTCTTTTTCAGAGCTGTGCAAAATGAATCCAAACCTTGCCATTATATTACAGAAACTGAAAGCTAAGTAATTACATTTAAAAGTTTAACACATGCTTAATTCCCAATATTTAAAAAAAAAATCTTGAAAATTTGCCAAGCTAATCATTCAGATAAGTAGAGATTCAAAAGAAAGTGGAACCCTTAACAAGTCTTTTAAAAACACCAGGGAAAAAAAAATAAACATTATCCATGTCTTTCAAATTGAATTGCTCTTCAAGCCAAGGCAATAGAGAAAACAGAACGCAGACAACCGGAGAATGTTTTTAATGCAACTAATTTTTAGATGTATTTTTAGAACATCACAGCAAAAGTGATCTACTAAGTGCAGATCTGTGAACAATGTTAGTTAACTGTTCAGGCCCCAGAAGCGTAAGATGTAAAAATCTTATTTATATGATATAAAGATATAATACCATTTTGCTATCAGAGTATGCTGTGGATGGTCAAAACTGACACACTATTCTTGGTGGAATAGCTTTCCTATGCAAAATGAAAGGTTACATCTTTTACAATCAGCCTAGATTGAAATACCAAGGATAGAGTGCTTTAAATACATCAGTAACCAAAGGAAAACTAAGGGAAATGTGGGCCTCCACTGAATTGAGGGGGACCCTGGCAACAGAGGACACAGACAAGGCAGAAATACCAAATGCCTTCTTTGCACGGGCCTTCACTGCCAAGAGCAGCCCCCAAGAATCTCTGACCCAGCAGAGCAGGGTTAAGGAATGTCAGAAGGAAGACTTTCCCTTGGTCAAGGAGGATTGGGTTAGAGAACACTCAGGCAAATGTGACATCCACAAAGCCGTGGACCCTGAGGGATGCATCCACGGGTGCCAAGGAAGCTGGCAGACATCATGGCTAGACGCACACAATTATGTTTGAAAGGTCGTGGAGATGAGGAAAGGAGCCTGAGGACTGGAAGAAAACAAAAGTCACCGTGGTCTTCCAAGAGGGCAAGAAGGAGAACCCAGGGAACTACTGGCCAGTCAGCCTCACCTAAATTACTGCAAAGGCAATGGAACACCTCATTCTGGAGGCCATCTCTATCCACATGGAGGACAAGGAGGTGATCAGGAGTAGCCAGCATGAGTTCACTAAAGGTAAGCCATGTTTGACCAACCTGATTGCCTTCTACAATGAAACAACTGCCTGGATGGATGAGGGAAAACCAATGGGTATTGTCTACCAGTTTCAGCAGGGCCTTTCAACTTTCTGCTGTTGCAAGAGGAACAGAAAGTATCACTCCAAGAAGAAACATCAGCACAGGTGTCTGTATCAGTGTAACTCTAACCATGCGAGATCATCACTAAAAGATCTGAGTGTGCCATGCCACAGTGAACAATCAGTAAGTATTGCTCCCTCACTAAGTTTTCTTGTCACAAAGTCACAAACGCAAGCACTAAGAATCAAGTAAGATAAAGTCATCTTTTGTGATTAAGAGCTGAGAGTGGCTGTTATGACATAGGGCGAGAGAGGTAGGGGACAAAGTGGTCAATTTAGCAGTAGGAAAATAATCTGCAAGAAAAACTTACAATCAATAGACAGAGAGCACAGAAAAAATATGAAGCGGCAGGGAAAACTTCTTGCACATTAGGAAACTGCCCAGTCCTCAACACATGCTACATTTGAATTCTTGCCACGGCTCTGCTGGAGGCTACATGACCCCGCTGTGGTAGCAAAGGCCCCCTCCTAGTGAAAGCAACAGTGCAACTGCTGTGGGTAAGGTTGTACATTGGTCCCAACAATAAAACTGCACAGTCTCTGGACCAGGAGTTTCCAATTTAACACCTTCAGACAAACGAGTATTTGGGCTCAGCTCACATGGTCCACCCAGACACTATAATTTATATAGCATTACATAGTTAATATAGTGCTATACTATACCTAGACCAAAAATGCTTGAAGTTAGTTTCGGTAACTTCCTAAATAAACATATTTATGCACAACAACAAGCAAGCTGAGACAATGTAAAATAAAGGACAGTCTTCACCAGCTGTCTTTTCCCTCTGTGGGAGGAGGAAATGAAACTTAAAAGCAGAAAAACAAACTTGCCATGGAACAGCAGAAAACCACCAAAGAGGAGTTAACTATAGAGTTTTATTCAGACGTCTGTCTTCTGCAGGAAGGTTTCTGCGTTTTCTTTTCAATTAACTCAGCATTTCAGCAGAAGCAGCAAGACCCGAAGCAGGACTCTTACTGAACTTGAAGTAAAGCCAGACTAGGTGACGCACCTTCATGTGAAATCACCAGCATTGTGCTACTCAGATTGTCAAAGGCAAGAAATCTAACTTGTAAGGACAACACCCGAAGTCAAGCAGCAGAACTGCACACTTTGTATAACCTGATTTAATGCACGTTAACCTGTCACTTCACATGGCCCAGCAGCAGCACTAAGTTATACAGACCTTTCTTATGGTTGTATCAGCCTAACAGTCCACATCCACTATCACAAATAAAAAGTATCCTTCCTGATAATTATTCTTTGGTCTGTACAGAGGTTTTGCAGTCAACTTACTTTTCTTTCTTTTCCTGTTTGTGTACTTCCCTTGCAAGCTGTGCAGCTTTTCTGCTGTAGGGATGGATAACTTTTTTCTCTTGCTTCCCTCCTTGAGGTTTTCGTAACTTTGGCTGAAAAGACATCAAAGATACTATGCACTAATAAGGCTGAGTAAAACATGAAAGGGAACACAGAAGTACACATCATGGTAAAGACTTAAAAGGTCATGCACTGATATCTCAGAAAGCCCTTAACTTCCAGTAACACATTATCAATTTCACCCACTTCAATAACAAAATTACTTGAAGTCAGTACATGCTGTAACAAAACCACTAGAGCACAGGAAATGCTGTAAGAAATCTTACACAGTGACTACTGTCAAAATACCTATTTTGTAGAACTCTGCAGCTAGGAAACTGAGATTAGCTCTCTGTACCTTTGCACTAAATGTTCTCATTCAAGCTTCTACCCAATTGTTGCATCTGGGTTTCTGACAAGGGAATTTGTACAACATAACAAAAGGGATTTACCTGCTCCTCCCAACATATCTCTGGAATGCCTCACACCATGGAGCAGCCAGAGGCTTTCCTTCTCTACCCCTTCATATTGCACAGAGAGGGAATGCCACTCACAAATTTCCAAAGTACAGTAATACCACTCTAAGTTATGCTACCTTCTGGTAAAAAAAGTGTTTGAACAGAACTGAAAGGCTTTATGAAATAATATGCTATTTAACTGCAGAAGAAACACCTTAAGCCAAGGGGGCTTTCCTGCATCACAATAAATGGCTGTTAACAAACGGACACTTTCGTACATCCAACTCTCTGACAGCATCAGTGCTTAGGGCTGCGAAAAAAAGACGGTGTCAAAGAAAACTATTCTGAACACCTCGGCAAATCTCAGGCGGCGGCACCTCGCACCTGCTCCACACGCGGACCGCGCTTCCCCCCGCCCCGCTGGGAAGGCCCAGAAGGACGCGAACCCTTAGGGAGGAAATGCAGCAGTTTTTAAATGCGAGGTCGGCTCCCCGCCGGTATCGGCCCACAGGGCCGCCGGCCCGCCAGCGGACTCGCCGCAGACTCCCGAAGCCTCTCTAGGGACGCGGCGGGGCCGCTCCCGACGGGAATGAAGGGGCCGGGAGCACCGCGCGAGCCGCCACCGCCGCCCCCAGAACCGCAGGCTGCGGGAGCCGCGCCCCCGTCAAACCCGGGTCATCGCTTGGCAGCGCCTGAGGTGATTGCTGACACCTCACCAAAGCGCTGGAAAAATGTAAAGCTTCTTCGCCTCCAAACACTTGGATCGGTTGCGCTTCGACTTCTACAGCAAACATCCCCAACCTCGGTGAGCGTGATAGGCGTTGCTCTCGCTGTCTCAAGGGAAAAAAAAAAAAAAAGAAAAAAAAAAAAAAAAAATAGCTGAAGGTACAGAGTAATTTGAAATATTAAAGAAAAGAAGTAGTGTATTGGAAAACCTCATGCATTGTTTTAGGAATAAATGAAATAACAAGAGTGAACTCTATATATTTTCAGTGCAAAAATTCAAGTTTCCTTTTTTTTTT